>VWZD01006499.1:613056-652770 GCA_013396695.1 Sakesphorus luctuosus
GGCGCTGGTGGCGCTGGGGGCGCCGCCGCCGCCGTGCGCGGCCGCCCGGGCGCTGGAGTGGTACACGGCGTGGGTGAGCACGGACTACGTGGAGCCGCTCAGCAACCGCTCGGTGACCGGCAACACGGAGAGCGGCCGCTACGGCGACAGCTCGCCCAAGGAAGGCGCCCATGGCCTGGTGGGCATCCCCCGCGGCGCCTCCCCTCGCTACATGGAGGGCTGCGCCGCCGACACCGACTACGACGTGCCGCTGCTGCCCGGCGGCCGCGGGCCCCCCGAGGGCGACCCGCCGACCTGGATCGCCCTGGTGGCCCGCGGCGGCTGCACCTTCAAGGACAAGGTCACCAACGCGGCGCGGAAGCGGGCGGCCGCCGTGGTCATCTACAACGAGGCCCGCTTCGGCAACAGCACCGTGTCCATGTCCCACCTGGGTGAGCGGGCAGGGCCGGGGGGGAGGCTCCTGGGAGGATGGCTTTGTCTCACGCCGGCCCGCATCGGTGGTGCGGCTCTGCGCGGGGAGCGATGGGGATGTGGGAACGCAGAAAACCCTGTAAAAATGGTACAGAGAGCAGCGGTTTTGTTTCATCCTCCTGTGAGTCACGCTAGGGAAAATGCCGGTGTTCTGTCTCCCAAGTTACGGCCCGGGTGTCGCGGGGGAGGTGCGGCGGAGCCATCGGGCCGAGCAGCCGTGTGACAGACTGCGGGGGGAGGCTCGGCTTTCCTTTGGGGATACCTTTTCGCTTGGTACCCTGTGGCAGGATGGCTGCAGCGCTCACAGGTAGGCCGCTTTCTGCAGACCAGGTGGAAACACACCAGCCATCCCGAGGATGCCTTCAGGTGCCTTTGAAGGCATAGCCATGGCTGTTTGGAGGTATCTTTCGGTACAGGCTTTGTTATAGTAGCTTTATCCTTCCTGCGCAGGTCTGTAAAGGGTGGGAGAGAGGTGTAAGCATCAGATAATCCTTAAACGCTTGCAAATGCAGTAGGAAAACTGAATCTCGCAGGAGGATATTGACTTGGCTTGTCTGAGCTGATAAGTAGCCTACAGAAGGGTTCCGTGGTTTTCGCCGAGATAGGAGCCCAGATGTTCGATCGCCGCGGTCCCTGCTTGGGTTATGGCACTAAAGCCTTGCCGAATTTTTATGGCCATGACGACATGAAATGCTTAAATCAAAGAGGGGGGAAAGCCTCCAAACTCGGCAATAAAATGTGTTTACTTTTGTAGATTTTTGAGTAATTGGAAGGTAGGTCTTCAGAGGAGGATGCAAAGACAGAGCAAACTAAGTAAAAAATTCTGCAGATGTGTGCTTTTCATGGATTTGGTACAATGAGTTTGTTAATGCCTGGAGGAAGGGGAAGAGCAGGGACTTGGTTGAAGTAGAACCATAACGCGTTTCTAAAGGAAACAAACTTATTGTCTTACTATAGTGAGCTGAACATCTGAGTTAGGGAGCTGTTGGCCTATCATACATATGATTTATCAATTGGAAAACAAGTCTCTGCTCTTGGAATACCAAGTGGCACCAGTTTGGGGATTGGAAGCATGATTCCTCTTAGCCTGCTACCTGCTTGGGATCAGCCTGGCCTATCTCATGTTCTTAATCCACTGTGAAAGTGGAGCTGAGATGCTGGGTACAACTGGCCTTTGATTGTGATCCCATGTGGCAATTAAGATACTTTGTTGTGTAATAATTCTTTCCTATTTATCAGCTTCTTTTTTTTGCTGCCTCTCTGTATTGGCCAATCAGTATAAATTTTTTTTGCACATTCTTCAACATTCAGCGTTGTAGCCTTTCATAAATATTTGCTCTTTTGTTGAATCTCCCTCCTTTTCTAATCTTCCTTATTTTATATTTTTTTTAAAAAAATTTCTCTTTTCTGCTGTAATCTCTATGCTGTGGAAGACCTTGGGCTTATTGCTCAGGTTTGGACTTGTTAGTGTAGTTATTTCTGTCAGTGGCATAAAGAGAAGTGCTCTTTGACTGCTGGTTGGGGTTTTTTGTCTTCTTAAACTGACAGAATGTTGCTGATAAAAATTCCAGCTGTGTAAAGAGTGTGATTTAGTATATGTACAATATGAAGTATATATACAATAGAAATGCAGTTTGGGCCTCAAAATGGTTTGAATAGAAATAATATATCCCAATATAACCATGAGCTCTGATGCAGTCATAGATGTTGGTTTCATGGTTGAAACTTTAAGACATGTAAATGTTCAGGTATTTTCAGGGTACTGTGGCAATATAGGGAAGAGCTACTGCTGATATTTTAAATATTGGGCTTTTTGAAGGGAGGAAAAAAAAGTCTGTGGAAGACTGGCAAGGAAGAACAGGTAGAGATGTATTTTATAGGATTTAAGTTTTCCGTTCCTGTGAAAGGATTTGTGAATTGACACATGAGAAAGCAAACTTTGCTTTTTGGAGAGTGCTGAGGATATACTCTGGGAAATGTGCAGTGCAGTAACTAAGGAGTGGAGTTACATGCATAAGTAAAATCCGCTTAATGGGTTTGCAATTAGTGGCACTGAAAATGATGTGAGAGGGATGGTGGTTATGGCTGGCAGAGGTGCAGACCAAATTATGTGAAGGTAATAAACAGGTCACTTTTCCAATTGCCATATCATCTTTTCATTCTCCTTCTGAAAAATGTGGCCTTCGAAATTTCTGGGATGTGTGTGATCATGTGTGCTATTGTTGTTACAGGATTTTTGGTGGTTTTAGACATGTTTCAGCTTGAATAAAAATAGAGGTTCTTGATTAGGTGAAGAAATGATTTATTTGAGTTGGTGTCGAAGCATTTGATAAAGGACAAATATTCGAAATACTCTGTGTTTTTCATGGGGATCTTGTAAGATTCATGAGTGTAGTGAGCAGGGCTTTTAATCACAGTTTTGAAACAAGAGACTTGAGAATTTCAATGTAGCCTTACAGTCTTGTCCCTCCTTCCAAAAGAAGATTCTTCAGTTGTGACTCTCCTGATGTCTCTCACGTATTTCAGGCCTTTGCCCTCTGTTCAGAATACGTTGTTCAAAATGCAAGATGTCTTCCCTCCTCTAAGAAGGGAATAGTGACACAACTTCATGTGTGGCTAAGAAGGTTTTTTCCAGTGGAAAACACTCATTTTATCCAAATGACTCAAGGAGTTGTTCTTCACTTATTGTATCTGAATAATATAAACTCGAACTTCAGTTTTACAGACTTTGCAGGCAGTCTTGACTCTGTTCATTTTTTGTGACGATGGCAAACTTTAAACAGAAACTTGAAATTCATTTCCAAAACCAAAATAAATATTTGATGTAAATATTAGCTGGGAGTGCACGGGAGAGGAGTCTGGAGAGGCAAGGTATGAACTGCTGTGGAGACCAGGCTAAGTAGAGTCAGGGGCTCAGTTCTGGTTGAGGAATTAGGGAGAGGCAGAGGTGCATTGTATGTATGGCCAGACTTCACGAACACAGATTTGGGCAGGGCTCTCCCCACATGGATGTGCCTTTCCAGCCTGTGCAGGGGATTTTTTAGGTGAGGCACAGCGTGCACAGAACTGGCCCCACCGTTTAAGTCCTGAGGTCCATCTGCCACGGCTGAGCGAGCTTGGACAGTGACAGTGAAGTCCTCAGGACTAGAACCTACAGCCCCTGGTATTCCCAGGAGGTCTCCCATCCAGGTACTAACCAGCACTGACGCTTCTGAACTTCCCAGATCTGACGGGATCGGGCATCAGGATGGCATTGAACTGCCTTTTAGAGGTGTAATGCAGTGGAAAGAAAACAGCATCTTCTGTCTCTGTATTTTTCCCATTGTAGTTTGTGCTGGGCATCCAACCATGTCAGAATTGCCCCTCAAGCTGGGATTTGGTGATCCTGACCAGAACATAAGTTACCTTGAAGACTATGGAATTAAAATATGATTGTGCTAGACACACAGGGGTGGGAGGGACTGTCTGCCATAGTTTGAGGTAGGTCTGGAGTAGGCTTTGGTTCATGGCCTGTGGATTTAATGGAAGCTTGGGACTCAATTTGGGTGTATGACTTCAGCTACATAAAGACAATGGTCTTTGATTTGCCAAAATACATCCAGCTAGTTCTTTCCTTCACTGTCATGTTTTTTTTTGTTTTTATGCATGTATTTTGAACAAAACAGATGCAAATGACTTTGTACTGATTCTATAAGCTCTTGCCATATCCAAAGCAGCAGAGTTAGGGTTATTTTGGCATGTAGTTCAGCTCCGTGGCTTGCAGCACTACTCAGGATTCTCAGGTGGTGCATATTTTCTGTGTTATTGCCGTGTTCTTCTGAAAGCTTCTGGTGCTGTAAATACTGAAAGGACAGAACTGAAATCAGTGGCTTGCTTAACTTAGTGACTGTATGATGTTGAGCTGCTAATGATGTTCTGAAGAAGCAGGAGTAACTTCAAAATGCTTATGTCTGTGTTATGCATGAAAGTGCATATGTGTTGGAAATTCCTGAGGAAAGAGGTACCTGTACCAGTGGTTATGCATCCTCCTCCTTGAGGCGTGTGAAAACACACCCTGCAACAGGGATCTGATGAGAGGAGGTTGGAGTAGATGGTTGTGACCAAGTTTGTCATTGGACTGTTAGTGCTGTACTGTTACCAGCCATTCATCTGGACCACGAGCTAAAGAGAACATTTGGCCTTAATTGTGGCAATATTAGTAGGGTGCCTATGCTTGAATAAATCGATAGACTGACCTTAAACATTTTTACTAAGATGGTTGAGCTCTGTGAGCTTTCAGATGTTTCTCAGGAGGACAAAAACTAGAGTGTGTCTGCCATCGGTTTCCAGATGACAGGAGATTATCTCTTTCGTCTCTAAGCATGAATGGGAATAAATGTTGTAGTTTGGGATGCCTGGAACCTGTATCTGTCCTACTTTTTCCTCATCGGGAGAGTGCTGGTTTCCTTTTCCAAGAAAACACTAGCAACGTTAGCACTAGAACCGACCTTGGTGCACTGGCAGAAAACATCTTCAGAGCTCTAGATTTGCCCTTTTTCACAAGTATCCTAAGGATCTGCCAGCCATAATAAAGTTAAAAAACACAGACCAAGTTTTAAGTCTACCCAGTTTCACTGAAGCATCAATCAAACCTAGAAAAGAAAACAAGTTACTCTAGCAGAGTAAAAATGTGATTATTCATTGTAAAATTGGAAAGATACAGAAAGGCAAAGCCAATGAAACATGCTTTCAGTAGATGGATGAATATATGTGACACTTGGAGTTTTCTTTATAAATACGATTTGAGGTCTCTGAGTTGTGTTGCAGTTGAAGAAGCTGATGGAATGACTCAACATCATTTCAGTCTTTGAATACGTGTTTGAGAACAGAAGGCTAAAATTAGCAAGGAATGAGTTAAAGCCCTTAGTCTTACAGGCTGCTCAGGGCAACTGCTCCTGTTCTGGCTGCTCTTGTTCCTTTGTAATCGTGGATTGCAATTATTTTTTTCTTCCCCCCTTGTGTCTCATGACCTTCAAGGCCATTGTGTTTAGTTGGGTGTATTTTTAATGGCAGTTTCATTGCAAAGTCTTTAAAACTGTTAAAATGCTTTTGATGGGCATTTATTTAAAAATGTATGGCATGCATGTGTTAATTCTGGAATTGGAAGGTGTCCCAGCGTGTGGCAGCCATTGTGTGAAAGCAGCCTGAGTTCCATTTCAAGGAAAGAACTGCCTGGTAGTTGGGCGTGCTAGTGACAAAGCACAGAAAGATGTTAGTTATTGTTGTGGGGATTTTAAATACTTTGTTGGAAGTTGCACAGAGAATCAGATAACGGGCTTCAACTGACTCAAGAGTTCAGGACTGTGGTGGAAATGTTCATTGATTGAAAAATCCAGGCTGTGTCTAATCTTGAAAATTAATTTTCTTCCCCAAGCTTGAAAGAAACCACATAAATCTTTCCAAACACATCTGTACCATTCTCTGGCCATCCTCAGGCACCCCTCCTGTTAGTGCAGTTGTTTAAGGACGTAGGACCCTTAATCTCGTGATACAGATATGGGGATAGCAGTTCTCAGCAATGTGAGGTAAAGAGCATATGAAAGTAAGAATTTTCTTACTGATTCCTTGTGTAGTTGTGCAGGGTCAGAGAGCAAAGAAAGAGTGCTTCACACAGTCTTCCCTAGTATTTGTGAGTCTCTCTGGTAATGCTTTCGTGCTGGTTCAGAGAACAATATTAATGAACTGATTTCTTAGTATGTTTGGACTTGTGGTATCACCTGGAGTGGCAAGTTGTTGGCGAATAGAACTTATTAGTGGAGCCTGTCCTATTTGTCTTCAGCTTTGTGTTGTGTCTCCAAACATGCCCAACAGGCCAGGCCACAGGAGTGGGTGGGAGCAAAGCCCGGTCCCTGGGGGGAGGTGCAACTTGGGCCTTTCTCCATTAGCATCCTTTCCTTTTTTGTGTGTGTCTCTGCACCATCCTCAAAACTTCCAGAAACATAACTGTATTGGGAAAATCTGCTGTTTTGCTGGATCTGGATCTGGCAGACACAAGGATAATGGTTCTTAGAGAGGTGGGATCAGAGGTGCACCAGGTGAAGCTGAGAGTCAGTGGCATAGAGATAGGAGGCTTATTCAGCTAATATTTGGAATCTTTAGTGTTTCATCCAAAGCCAGCTGTGTCTGCTCCTTATGGAAGGAGAATTTCCTACGTACAGAAGTGAAACTTCTGTGAATTCCCCTTGGCTTGGTAGCAGTGTGGCCAGGTTGTCACGGTGTCACAGCCAAAACTGTCTCAACTAAAGGAATTTAGTTTGAATAGTTCAAGCAAATAACTCTTTGTCTTAGTAAGTAGAGAAGGTGGGTGAGTCTGGAATACAGTTTCAAATTTTGAAAGTCTCTGTTTGATGTAATGTTATAAATTAGCAAACCATTTCTTTTGACGCAGCTTCTCAGTAGGGAATCTAACGCAGCTGGGAGGGAAAACAGGCTTTCAGCTTTTAGTGGGAGGTCTTGTCGCAGGTAAGTAATCTTGTGAATCTAAAAAGGTAGTTATGACATTACAGCTTTAGCTTTTCAGTTTGGAAAACCCTTCTTTTTTCTTCCTTTTTCTCTGAATCAAGATTAGTTTCGCTTTTTCTCAGAGGTAGGAGAGCAAAGTAAGCTATAAAGCCATGACTTACAAGGGGTGTAGCAGTGTTGGTGCACACAAAGTAAGAACTATTTAAATGAAATCAGGATAGACCAGTGAAAATATGACATTTTTAACAGGTACATTTGTTTGTAGTTTATTTTCTAATACTTAGGTTTGATGTTTCTGAAACAATACTGGAGGTGCTTCCAGACAAAGTAAAGTAAAACTCTGGTCACAGGGGGTCTTTGGTTTTTGCTAGTTGGTCTTGACAGTATCTTACTGGTTTTGAGGGCAGTATGGTGCCTAAACGTTTGGAGATTTTTTGAAATTAGATGATTTTTTTCATATGGATTGAATACTTTAGCATTCTAATATATTAGAAAAATCCTTTGGTTCAATGTTCCCAAAAGAGTCCCAGAGAATTTCCTGACAAGTTGTTGTTATGAAGTGTTGTTACTTTTTGAATATTTAATACCAAAGAATCTTTAAGAATTTCAATGTTTATTGTAATTTATTGTTAAGTATCTCAATCTTTTTTGTTTTTGTTTACATATCCAGTATAATTTTGTGATGGATTCAGATTCAAACTAAATTGAATGTGTCTCTCTCTGTGATATTCACAAACTGTCTCCATCTGCAGCTGAAGTTCCCACGCCGACATAGAAAAGACCAGCTGTTCCTGAGCTGCAAGTTAGAACTTAAGCAGCTTCAAGATGAGATGTGTATAACTTGTCTGGCTTTTTTGCATGGCATCCACATCTCATCTCAGTGTGTGGAATGAGGACTGTACAGGTCCTTGAACAGTAAAGGTGCATCTGTTGGAGTTTATCTCGTGTTTCAGAGTTTATGAAAGTAAATAAGAGATTCTTTACCAGTAAACTATCAAGTCTGCTGTGCCCGGAAAAAAACATGGGAGGTTTTCCTATAACTTTGTTTACTGAACTTAAACTGAAGAGGCCAAATTACCATCAAGCAAGAATGCCTGCATTTTTACTGTGATGATTGACTTTGTTCTTTCCCCCCCTCCAACAGGAACAGGAAATACAGTGGTGATAATGGTTGGCTATCCAAAAGGCATAGAGATACTGGAGCCAGTACGAAGAGGGATTCCAGTAAAAATGACTATTTCTGTTGGCACACGACACGTGCAGGAATATATCAGTGGCCAATCAGTTGTGTTTGTAGCCATCGCCTTCATCACCATGATGATTATATCGCTTGCTTGGCTCATATTTTACTATATACAACGTTTCCTGTACACAGGATCACAGTTTGGAAACCAGGTAAATGGAGCTGATGATGCTTAAGAGTATTTACCTCCTCCTCGTGTCAAATCAGTTGCCTAACTCTGATTGTTTATTGATGCATTCTTGAAGATCTGTGCCTTCTTCCTATTTTGCTAACTGTGAAAGCTACTCAGGAGTCGTTAGTGAGGCTAATAAGCAGTGTGCTAATTGGCATCACAAGTTTGACTAGTTATAATTGTTAGATGCTCATGTGAAGTAGTGAGACATACATTGAGCCACTTGTCAATAACAGAGTAAGGGCAGCTTCTGATGTGATTTGTCACCTAACTGAACTTCCTTCCTTTTGACATTAAAAGTTGTTTTCATTCTTCAGTAATTTTAATTCTGAAAGTATTGACTTCCCACATCAGACTCTTTTTTTAACGGAAGGAGACCATGGTACATTTTTTTTCTTTCCCTAATAAAACCCACAAGTTGTTCAGGATAGAATTTTTGATTCTAAAGCTTTGTGAACTACTTTTCATACTTGTAATTCCACAAGTGCACTGCAGAGTTGCTGAATTGCAGAAGACTAGAAGGAACATGTTTGGTGAAGTTCAGCTCTCTTGGCCTACCTGAAATGCTGAAAGCAGTGAGAGTACTGGGAGGGTTAGGAGGAAATAACTTTTCTCCTTATTTGTCCTTTTCACACTCCTTTCACAGTCACATTCATTGATAGAATAAAAAAAAAAGTAATATTTTTTCACCTGAGGAAAGTGCTTCATCATAGAATGATGTAGGTTGGAAGGGACTTCTGAACCCCTGTGATCAAGAGAGCAACTTAAATGGAATTGTTGAGGACCTAAGTCCAGCTGAGTTTTTAAAATACCTTAGAAATGGCACTTCCTTCTGCTTTTCAACTCCTGCAAATAGGTTATGGTCATCAGCAGCTCTACCATAGTTTTCCACTAATAGTGAAAAATAAAGCTGCACTTACTTGTAATTGAAAGTGGTTCTTGTTTTATCCTCAGTTCAGGAAAGAATCCTGTTTGAGTCATTACTTTGTATGTGGACTTTCCCTGCCTTCTGCTTAAAGATGTAGATTTTACGGGAGGAGGGAGTGGATTTTTTGTTTGCCTTCGAGAATCTGAGCTCTCTTTAGAACTTATAGGACACTTCTAGGAAGAGATTTAATTTCTCTTTTCAATAGCTGAAGATAAACACAGGACTTCTGTATTGGTTAGACTTGTGGTCTCCCTGAAACGTTGGTTCTGTAGGGTCTTTTTTGCTGAGTTTTAAGTCTCTGCATTTACATTCTGAGAGTACTTTCATGAAAACAAAGTTTTTGGGAAGTATTTATGTGAAAAGGGATGTGTTTCTGTGTTGTAGTAGTTCTTGGGTGAAGAAAGTTGCTTCTTCCTGTTGCCTTTTAGATCTCATTAAGAAAAGTTCACACGCTCTGTGAAGCATCATATCATGTGCTTTAGATTTAAGGGTGTTTTTAGGGTGAATGTGATGTTTCTCAGAAATATGTACCACAGACTATTAATAGATTATGTCATTGGGCTTGTCATCCAGATGCTTCTCAAATAAATGAAACTGTCTAGCATTAGAAGGTTGTTCCATTTTCTCAATTCCCTCTCTTCTAACTGGCCCTTGAAAACAAAACTTCTGCAAGTTTGGAAAATGTTGGGAAGATACTGGTCAAGATGTCTTAAAAGAACTTTGGAGACAAAAAACTGTTTTTCTAACCCAAATCCTATTTTTCTTGGCTTATGGACTCCAGTATAATTAAAACTTGGGAGTTAAGTATGTGCTTTAAAGCAAGCTGCTGTGTAGATGCTACATGAAGGTGAGGATGGGTGATCTTAAGATTTTTTTCTAACGTCAGTTTAGCAGTCAAACTTTGGAAGACCTCCCTGCTGCTGAAGGTGAAACAGGACTCTGCAGGAAACCCTGCACTGCTACAGAAGGTGGAATAGGCTTCTGCTGTTGGTTGTCTGTTCATTTCCATGAAAACTTTCAAATTAACACCATAAACACTTAAAATTCACAATTTTCAACACTACACATTTGTAAAACTATATATGTCATTGTAATTATTACAGAGAAAAGCTGCTATTGTGTGGAATTTTGTATTCCTTTATGGTCTTTCTTTAGGAGGGCTTGCTGCTAGACAGGTCAGCATCTGTTAGTTGGGAGTGTTTAGTTTCTCAGTTTCTTGCAGTAGCCAGCACTTTGTCCTGGAATACAGTGCTGCTTTCTTTCCTTGCTTCCCCTCTAAGCATAATTGGGAGTTACTGTACAGAAGTCCAGTGTGGTGCATCATGTCTGCAAAGCCTTTCTTGTCATCTCCTTTGCATAATGTGTCCTTTCAGAGCAAAGCTTTGTCTAATGCACAAGACAGTGTTTAACTGAGGGGAAGTATTAATAGCTACAAGCAGCCTTTTGACCTGGTGGCCAGCTGTAGGCTGCCTGGCAGGAGTCCACCTTCTCCCAAGCTGGTGCAAAACGTACGGTCTGCTTGTTCATGGACTGGCCTAACTGGAAGGGCTGGTTATGTGGGTGTTGTGTCAGCTCTGATTGCCTGTAAGCCCACACGGGTTTCAGTGTTCCTGTTTGGAATGACCCGTAATGCCAGCAGTCGGGATGCAAGGCTGCATGTGCCTGTGTGGTCTGCTCTCTTGGGTACTGCTTGGGTTCCTTGTGGGAGCTGTGTGCTTACAGATCACGCTTGCTGCTGGACCCCAGGAGTGCAAAACCTGCAGTTCCTGAACATCTGGTGGCTGGAAATATTTTGTAAACAAATTAATTAGCCAGAGAGCATTTTTTTAGACGCGTTTAGACTTAGTAATCCATGTGGAAAGTATTGAAAAATTTTGAAATGTAATTGCTGAAACTGATGTCTGTACTAATACTTAAAATCTTCTTTGAAGGGACATAGGAAAGAAACAAAGAGAGTGATCAGCCAGCTTCAGCTGCATACTGTGAAACGTGGAGAAAAGGTAATTCAGTGTCTGGTTATTGCTGTAAGTTTTAAAAATGGTTGTAAAGTCTTCATAGCATTAAACTAAAATTCTAACAACAGAATTGCAGCGTGACATACAATTTTAGGCTTGTTTTAGGGCTTTTGTTTAAAAGGCAGAATTTAAAATGGAAGAGTCAAATTTGAACTACTTAGGAAATGTAAGGCTGTTTTGTTGCAAATAATACCTGGTTATATGGAATGTATACAGGGCTGGTACTGTAAAGATGAAGAAACATTGTTATGTTTTCAGCACCTGAAAACATCAACAAGTGGATTTCCAAATACTTCCTGGGGCGTACTGATTGCACAGTTCATAAAGCTGATGTTAATGTTCTATTTTCTTAAAAGAACATTCATCTTTTTATTGATCAGAAGGCCTGAAAATGTAAAAAGATTTGTAAAATAAAACACTCGTTTCATCTTCTGACATCCAATACATTAAGGAGCTGTATAGACTTACCTTGAAGCATAAATGTTTTGAAATACCTTTCTTATGTTATGAAATCTATTCTAAAAATTAAAGCAGCTTTCAGAAAGTTGGCTTTGACAGCACACAACCTAAACTAAGCTGCGTTAGAATAAATAATGTAGGAAAAGCCAAGGTTTTGAAAGAAAATACTTTAGCTGGAGTTTCAGGCAGCACTGATCCTAGATGCAAAGTGAGCTTCTGACTAGATTTCTGTGGCTACAAAGACACTTTTTCCCCCAAAACCTTGTCTTATTTGATTAGTTTATACTTAAGGACTGATTTGTTCAGAGATGGAAAACAAGATTAGGTTGTTTTTAAATCTATGAATAAAATGTAAGTGAGGAAGGACATTGTGTAAAAACTTTAAAAGCTGAGCTTCAATAGAAGCTGTTCAGCTGAGATCGTGTACTACAGAGAATGTCCTTCATTTACCAAATCAGTTTTGAAACTTAAAACCTCAAAACTGTCTTTGAACTTATTTGCCTTTCTCCTTTATGCATTCAGCATGTTTAAGGTAGTGTTTTATGAGCATTTCTTACATTTAATTAGATCACTTTTTGATGGAATTTAGCATGTATTTCAAGCTGTGAACAGACGAGTATTTATACTTCTGTTCATACAATGGTGACATCAGAGATCAAAAAAGGTGGAATTGAACCAAAACATGTAAAGCACTATCCAAGCATAATATCAGCATAGGAAGAAAGGGATGCAAAAAGGTCAGGATGAAACCTACTGTGAAAATCACACAGAATGTGTTAATGGCTTTTAAAGTGATGTTCAGTAAACCTCTAAAAAGAATTTGTATTGTGTGATTTTTGCAGTGTAACAGGGAGTTCCTTCCCATAGACAGACCCTTGAATAACGTAAATAAAATGGGGGAATTTAAGTTGCATCCAGTATGCTGGTTGTACCTATGAATGCCATGTTAGATAAGCACAGTAGAATGAGATAAGGTTAAAATCTCTCTATTAAAATAGTTTTTCTGCTTAATAAGTCATGTCTTCTAATTTGATTTGAATCAGCCTGCTATCAGCAAATTTATGTAACTTACTGATGCAGAGGTATTTTCATGATTTGTCTGGAAATACAGTCCTATCTACTCTGTAAATGTGCATTTTTTTCTTTTAAATATTTCCTTTCAGCCATTTAAAGAGAGTCTATTTCTTTTGTTGTGACACAGGACAGTCTTTCGTTATCCCTTCGTTTGAGGTTGAGGTATTTAACTAAAAATAGGTCAATATATTAAAAGTCTATTTGCTATCATGTAGATTTTTTTGAGAGGAGCTTATGGGATTATTGTAAAATAGACACTCATTTGAGTATGTGCTACATATGGTGTGCTTGAATTTTGCCCCTTGTACAGAATGAAAAATAACTTGTTACAGAATAAGTACTTAACTTTGCTTATATAAAAAAACAGTCTTAATGTGATTTACTTGGGAATTTAAGGCATTAATTATGTAAATTGATAGCATACAGAGGAGGGAAATACTTGCCTTGAACTTGAAAGTTTGCTTGCAGAAATAATTCATTTAAATGTTTGTGGTGGTGAAATTGAAGTGCTTCAGTAAGTACTAAACAAAAAATGCCTATTCTATGGAGATGAAAGGAAAGAAGTTTGCCCACTGTATGTTCTTCTAATACTTAGGTTTTATACATCCAATTAACATTGGGTATTTCTCTTGCATTTGGAGATACCCATCATATTTATACTTCAGCTTTAAGGATGGCATCAAAGAGACAGTAAGACCTGTTAGAAAAGATATTTAACTTTTAGAAAGAAATAGAGGTGGGGAAACACTGCATTTTGATGTTCTGTCTAGTGTGAGCTTGGAGAGAAGTTTTAATCCATCCCAATTTGCATACGTCAGTGTGAAACTATGAAGGAATATCTGCTAGGATGTGGTAGGAAAAAGTGGAGATGTTTGCAGTGTTCTACCCCAAGAATCTCTTCCTGCTCAAGCACTTGAAACTCTCTGGGATGGTTAGTTCAGAATTAGATTATGCACTTTGATCTCTGCTGACCTCTTCTAAAATTATTTCAGTTGATCAGTTGATAGTTACTTCAAACTGAAATGTCGCTGTGCTCCCGTGATGAAAACCAATGCCTGAGCTGTAACAAATTACTTAAGGTACCATGTATAGCTATTTAAATTAGAAAATCCAGGTTTGGCTACTTTTAGTATTTGGTAATACTTGATCAAATCACCTCTTTATAGAATCTTGAATTAAACGAGGGAGATATTTTTATTCTCCATATACCATTTAATACATTCACATTCTGTGAAGCTGTTCTGTTTTGTTCTGTAATGAAATAGAGATGTAATACACTTAAACATGTTACCATGTTTAGGGTTTAGATGTTGATGTGGAAAACTGTGCCGTGTGCATTGAGAACTACAAACTGAAAGACACCGTCCGAATTCTGCCATGCAAGTAAGTTGCCATAATTACTCTTTAGGATGTTGTTCTGAGGAAATGGGATGAGTTTTCTGTAAACTCTTCTGAACTCTGGTGGCAGAGCTGAAGCTGCCATTTGTATGGCCTGTTAGATGTTGAAGGGCCCTGCGAGATCATGTAGCACTTCATACCAATGCAGGGGCAAGGGAGCAGCTGGGAGAACTGCAGGAGTGGAATAGAGATTGCTTAAATTGGAACTGCACACTGCTGAACTGGTATCTGTGGTGTCTTTGTGGTTAGTAACATCTCTTACTTCAGAAAACATGAAAGAAAAGCTTCCAGAACTATGTCTGTACTAGTAAACTGAGCAGCACTTAATTGTCAAGGTTATAAAGGAAGGGTGTCCTTTTAATATGTTACCTTGCACACTGTTTGAAGGAGTGTGTGGCTTTTGTGATAAGTTCTAAATGGCATTTCTTTTCTTTAGGCACATCTTCCATAGAACATGCATTGATCCTTGGCTTTTGGACCACCGAACTTGCCCAATGTGTAAACTAGATGTTATCAAAGCTTTGGGATACTGGGTATGTTTTACACTTACTTTAATCTTCAAGGTTAGAAGTACAGTGTAGGAGGCAGGATTTCATGTAACTTCAGAGTGAGAACAGCTGTAACCTGACAAAACTCAAGGAGCTGAGCAAAGGTGCAAGTGTAATTGAGTGAGAACCTGAAAAATAAGGGAATTTTATGGGTAAGAGCTTAAGTAGTGTATCGAGCATCTTATGAGTCTTCTGTGATAGCCAATTTTTTGTCTCCAGCTGGTGATAGTAAGGAAGTTGACACAGAGGTGAAATGGTTTGTCCAAGCTGCAAAATTATAACTGAATTCAATAAATCTAGAGCATTTATTTAATGTTGTTGAGAACTGCGATTCAAAGGAAAAAAATTATATTTTCCTCCATGGTGTTTGTGTACTTCCACATATACCCTGTGTTTTACCCCTATAAATGAGCTGGTACTTCAAACCTCCCTGAAGACATTCACTAGAAATTGGTTAAGTAGAGAAAATGATGTGCTCTCATTTCTTTCTGACAGCACCAGAAAAGAGAGACGAAGACACATGCGGTAGGTTACTTAGTCACTGTTGATAAATAGTCTTGAGTTCCACTAAAATGCCATAGACATGAATGTACCTCTCTTATCTCCTACTGGTCTACAGGGATCTTTAGAATAAAGAGGGGTGTTCTTTGGTTTCAGGGACTTTCCTTTCATAGACTAGGTCTGCATTTTGACTGCCTTTTCTCTTACTTCATTGCAGAGGCTT
This sequence comes from Sakesphorus luctuosus, assembly GCA_013396695.1. Classification (NCBI taxonomy): domain Eukaryota; kingdom Metazoa; phylum Chordata; class Aves; order Passeriformes; family Thamnophilidae; genus Sakesphorus; species Sakesphorus luctuosus. The sequence goes on from VWZD01006499.1 coordinate 628,590, forward strand.
AGCAGATCTGTGGAAGAGTTTTATGAGTTACTGTTTTGTTCTGTCAAAGGTGACAATACTCTTGCTATGTAATATGTATATACCAGATTTTGGTGCTTCAGTGTGTTAAGTCAGACTTTACTCAAGAGTTGCAATCTCTTTGTCATGTGAAATAGCTATTGCTTCAACTTTAATATATTAGTAGCTTGTTTTTTGCTCACTTTCAATTCTTGGAGTTGATACATCTTGTGTTAAATATGGAAGGACTTACTCTTTTGAATACAGGCTGAAAACTGAAATACCAGAACCTTCAAAATAGTTACATTCCCCAAATTCATACTGCTGCAGTGGATACTGACACCAAGCTCAACCAGGAGTAGTGCCTCCTCTGCTTGTTGGCTAAAATGACTTTTGGAAACAGATTGAATAGGATTATATTAAATAGAGAAACTCAGTTTATTTTTTTAATGCAGTGCAGCAAATGTGTCCTGCTTAGGAATCAGTCATTAAAGTCTCGCTGAATCTAATAACGTGGGAAATCATTCAGGATTTTTTTTTCCTAGATTAGTTTTCAGCCTGATCCATGTTTCCCAATCTAGTCTGTAGAGTAATTACCTGAACTTTTTACTGATGTGAAGAAAAAAGTGCAAAGAGCAAGGCAGCTCCTCTCAGCAGTGCCCTCACTGAATGACATAACCTGCAGAGAAGAATGTGCAGCCTTATAGACATAAGCTAAACCTTCTGCAAAGAGGTTCAGGGCTCAGTTCAGTTTTACAGACAAACAAGTGCATCAGATGCTTCAAAATTTTTAAAGGCTCAAAGTAAAAAGAAGGTACTAAGTCCTATTACCTGGCTTTTGTAGAGGACAGACATCAGTGGCCTGGTTCTTCATTATACTATTTCTTAAGAGCGACAGAACTGCAATTCAGCATGTCTGATTGATTTTGTAGAGCATTGCTGAATTTTGTAGTTTCGGTGCTTATTTAACTGTCCAAGTTTTGGAAAATCATTAATGTCCCCCACCCACATATGTAAAGATAAGTATCATATGTGTCTTGTGTTCGATTGTAGCAGTTCTATAGCTTATTAAAATGCAGTACATTTTAAAATGTGCTGATTTGATGCTAAAGAAAGAATCAGCCTTGAATTTCTTAAAATGAGCCTTTGCTGGTTGTTTGAGGAAGGGAAAAATACTTGTTAGGAAGCCCACAGAACAGTACCTTATACTGCAATATACTTGTTTATGTATAAATAATAGCAGTATAGCTATGGCAATGAAGGTAGCCTGTTTAATTTTAGTAACAGAAATACAGGACTTTTAATTAAGTTTCAGAATGGATCAGAAATAGCCATGTTATGAAACAGGTGAAGTAAATCCCTTTACCTGTGCTGCAGATGTTTTGTTCCTGGTGATGCCACAGGATTGTTTATATTTGTAAATTTCTGTGTAGCTGTGTGATTTCTCACGTTGGAGGTAGCAGTGAACAGTCTCTACCTCTGTGCCAAGCCAGAGTGTTTGCATTTTTGAAACAGACTTAAAGTTAGGCCTGGAGGTAGAGGAATAGAGAAGTTTGTTCTGATGTCAAATGTTTGCTCACCCTAGTAAAAAGAACTCTGAGCTTGCTCAACTACTGTCATGAAAAAGAGAGGTTTCTGCAAACTCAAGGCATCAATAGATTTCTTCAGTGGAGACTGTATGTGCTGGGCTACTTCTAAACCAGACTGCAGCAATGCTGTTGCTACAGTGTTGGAGTATTCCATGCAAAAGGCTGCCTGGGTGGACTCCTATTGCTGCTGCTCTTGGCTTGGAGGTGGCTTTGGAAAAGTGGCTTTTCTTTTGGGTTGGCTTTGTTTCCGTGCAGTCAGACAGTAACATTGCAAATGGACAATGTTCAACATTGTTTCCAGCAGCGCACAGATAATAGCTAAAAATGGTCTTTTTTTCCAATAATATAAGGTTACAAAGTGGTAACATGAAGGAATGTTTATGCCTGATGGGAGACAAAGTGTCAGTTAAATATGTTTGATTTTGAAGGGGGACCCTGAAGATGTACTCGAAGTTGCAATACCTGAATCCATAAGTGGCAGTGTTTCAGTTGGAAGTTTGAGTATTGCCTTGCAAGATGATGACAGGAATGAAGTGAGCGAATTGTCATCTTCCTCCACTAATGAATCTGTATTGCAGTGTACCAGTTTAAAAGAGGATGCGGGTGAAACCACAGCATTGCTTGGTAAGTAATTCAGTTTGTCATTGGACAATCCTGAACACCATTCATTGTATTCAAAGAAGCCCTTCTCTAAATGAGGTTTATAGTGTTAGTATTGCTGTGCAGACCAGACTGAGTGATGTCACTTAATACTGGTGTTCAAAAAGTATAAGCAGGTGGATTTTCATAGAATTCTGTTGAGCTGGAGAAAAATGGACTGAGAGGGGGAGGAAGGGATGCAAAAAAAAAAATTGTAGGCAGTGTTTTAGGATTACTTACCCAGAGACTCTTGAAAACTTCAGGTATATATGAAAATGAAATTTGTTGCCAGTCTGGATTAATATAACACATAAAACATATTAAAATGGTAAATGAACAATTTCCTTTTAATTCCTGATTTCTAGATGTGGATGTCAGTAATAACCGGCATGGAGAACATCTGTCTAATGGAAATGCCCACTGAACTGCTTCATGGAAGATATCTTGAATAGACTGTTAAAGAACTATTATTTCTTATTTACTTAGTATGGACTCTTGTCTAGTGAATACAAAAAATAACAATGTAAATTATTTTACCTTTCAAACTTTTCTAGCTGGTGTTCCAAAAGGGCTAATAACTAAGAATTTTGTACACAGGAGGATTTTATAAAATCTCCTCTGGATGTCTCATCCTAAAAAAAAAAGATGCAATAACCCTTCTTCTGTGAGCATTGTTGCAATGTCATTGTGTTCCAGAGGGCTGTAGCAGAGACGAAGACTGGGCAGTGAGAACAGTGTAGAATGAGTAACGGTTAAATGTGTTGGATGCAGCATTTACATTCAGTATGGACACATGGAGAACACTTACAAGACTGCAACTATCAAAATGTTTTGCAAGTTCTGATCTGTTGTAAATGAAGATGGATATTCTTAGAAAAAAACATGATCTAATCTTGATGGAATCAAATAACTTAATGGATATGTTGTGTATTCTTTTTTTTTGTGATGGAAAAATTGCTGGTTGCAGCTTTCCTTACGTGTAACAAATGCTGATTTGATCTTGTAATGTGTTCTACTCGGAGTGGATGCTAAAAAAGGAGACTTTCTCCATCTTGCAAGCTTTTTATACTGAATTTGGCAGTAATAGGTTGTGCTAGGTGGTCTTCACGTGCTGAGCATGTAGACATATTTAGGTATATGCACATTGGTTACCTCTTTCAATCTTAAACTCAGTAGAACAGAGGTAAAGGGCTAATTATGGCTAAAATGTATTTATTAGTCTATTTATAAGAATTTACTTAATACCTTCTTGCTCCTGTTCCCATCCTGACCCACTTTGTTATGTATAAATTGAAGCTGTTTCTTAAGAAATACAAAGTTTGGTTTTGTTCTGCTTTTATTTTGCATAGAGATGCTGGAATTCTTCTCTTGGATATTCCACATTAGGAGTTTTGATTGGGTTTGCCATTAGCTTTTATTCCTTTCTGTTAGATTAGCAGTATTGTGCCTTATAGTAAAACACTTAAGAAATCTGAAACATCTGAGAGTAAATATAAACCCTGGCATCTCCCATTATGACCTCTTATTCAAATATTTATATACTGTAAGTGGTATAAGGAATTGCTAAACTGTTTTGTAAAGAAATATGTATATTTAAAACACTACTTAAGAGTGTTAAGTGAGTTGTTTAGGATTTCAGCATTGTCATGTTATAAATAATATGCTACATTCCTTGATTTTCTTTTGTAAAGCTGTTGCTACAGGTTGCTTAAAACAGTGTCTTTCACTAGACATTTGTTTTAGAATGCATTTTGTTTTTAAAATGTATATTTGGAATGTTTTTAAGAAAATATGCAATTCTTTTTCTAACTTATATTGAGCTTCAATAGAAGCAATAACTTTTTTTAATTTTAGAATGAATGTTCCAGAAATGACAGAGGCTTCAGCTGGGGAAATATAATCTGAACTTCACTTTTCAGAGCAGATGTTTCACCCTAAAAGTTTCCTTCAAAAATTCCTCTTAATGCCTATTGAAAAAAAATGTCTCTTCCCTGTAGGAGTGTAACTTTTAGGTTTACTGGAAAACTGTCAGGTTGTAGTTCTGATGTCACCAGCAGGTGCAAGGTTTTGTGATGCCTTTATCTTACAAGAAGCACATGAGAATGGATTATGACTGACCAACCATCTCCAAAACTGAACAAATAGAAAACCAACCCATAACTAAACCAAACAATGTATAGGGACATTTATGTCTCCAAAAGAAGTTTATCAACATTTCCAGAACTGCCTTTTTAACTATCTCTTCAATATTGAAAACGAAGTCTTCTCCCTCTTAACACAAAACTGAACATTGATGTAGTGTATGTTGAGAGGGTTTAAACTCTAGCTCAAGGAGGAACCAAAAGAGAAGTTACCAAGAGAAGTGTTGTCAGTCTGTGGATTGTGTCTTGCTGATAACTACAGCACAGTATTCATTCTGGAGAGGAGGAATGTGGTAAGTGCTCGAGCCTTTATGTAATACCTATAAAACCAAAACCTTTTCTTAAGAATCAAATCTGAGATCTGACAGCTGGGAGAAAAGCTAAAGGACCTGCAAAGTGAAAAGTGTGCTTATAAAATCTGATATGTGCTGACTTAAAAAAATACTTGAGTACGAAGATTCCTGAGGTCTCACCTGTTTCACTTCAGCCTTTCACAAGAGTAGTTACAGTTGTTTCTGTCCATTTGGTTTGTGCACAGTTGACCTTTGATACAGTCAGGTCCTGTAAGGCCAGCTGTGCTGCTGAGGAATGATGACAATAAAAGGCCGAATTGCAGTGCCTCCAGCAAGCAGTTTGCTCTCCTTGGAAGCACGATGACAAAAATCAACCGAAGCGAATCATTAGTCTGACCTCAGTCAAAAAGCTGACATGCATTAGCAAAAAGAGATGTAAGATGAAAAGTACAGGGCAGGAAAGAGACAATCTGGGGAGCTCAGAGCAGTAGCAACAGAAGCATAAGAACATGAAGTATATGACCTGCTGCTACAGCTCATCTGACACATTTAGAGAAAGAGGTGTAGGCAGCTGTAGGTAAATACAGGTTCACAGACTTGGATGATCTACCCCCACTGTGTTGGATCAAACTGGTATTTCCAGTTTGTAGCACTTTACCTACCAAAACTTTGTATGAAGGTCAGAACCAGAGTCTTCACCTTCGGCATGAATGCTTTTTGTAGGGTAGGTGACTTCTGTCCCCCTTCCCCACCTTTTGGGGAATCTCTAATCTGCCTCTTCTGCTTAGCCCATGTCCTGCCTGGTCTGGGAGCTAATGCTGTGTGTGTTGTGGGTTCTTGCTGCCTCCACCTGCTCTGATTTTCTAGCTGCACCTTTTTCATAAAACAAGCAGGAACTTGTCTTGGACGCTTCAGTCATTTTGTCAGATTTTGCTGTGCTAAGGCAGAGGGTATCTTACTAGAGGCATTCATGTGGTATGATTACATAAAAAGCTAAAGCCCAGTGCCCACATGAAGTCTAAAGCCCCTCAATGGTGATACTGAATAAATCATTTGAGAAAGATCCATAGCAGGACTAGGGGATGCTGTTTGTTATGGAGTAACTTTTATTAGTGTTGTGTTAATTGATACGGCTTTGTTAGTTCTGATGTCTCTGTAGGTCTGTTAGGGAGAAAATTTGCGAAATTAAGGAATTGGGTTTTGGTCTTTTTTTTTGTTTTTTAAGAAGCTGTGCGCATGTCAAAATGGACTGGTATCTTACAGCAAAACTAGAGACCCCCCTTTGTTCAGAAATTTTAGTTTATTAATAATAGTCTACAAATGACAAACTGTAAAAAAAATTGGTTTCAACTGGCTTTCAGCAAGCAAAGATGAACCACAGACATTTCAGATCTAAAAGCATGTTAATAGTGAGTTTTATTCCTTACAGTACCAATTTAACTAGAAAATGTGGATTTTGTTTTACTGATGACCCCTAGAGTGGATTCTTCTTTGGTTTTAAGCAATGCTTGGAGGAGAATCTTTGAATGTACTGGAGAAGTTTGACAGAATAGTAGTTAATCCTTTCCCCTGCCCCTCGCCTCCCCTTCGGATCTGAATGTATTCCAGTAACTGGTTGCCACTAATTAGGGCTCGATTCTGGAGGTGTGCCAGAGGAGTTGTAGGATAATATAACTACAGTGAGAAGAATGCTTTTAATCTGTGCTGACTTAATAAATTGGGTACCAGTATATCCCTGCCAAAGCTGGACTCTGGGATTTCTGGTGCTGTGCTAGGGTGTAACTGGCACAGAGAAAAACCATTGCAAAAACTTTGTCAAATGTGCAAAGCTGTTTTCTTAATGGACATTTTTTCTAATGGAAATTCCCACTGAACTGCTTTCTGGAAGATATCTTGAATAGACTGTTAAAGAACTATTATTTCTTATTTACTTAGTATGGACTCTTGTCTAGTGAATACAAAAAATAACAATGTAAATTATTTTACCTTTCAAGCTTTTCTAGCTGGTGTTCTTTTCAAAAGCTGGATTCTGGGAATTCTGGTCCTGTGATAGGGTGTAACTGGCACAGAGAAAAACCATTGCAAAAACTTTGTCAAATGTGCAAAGCTGTTTTTTAATTACTTACTGGTTTAGGAATTGTCGTTCATGTTTTCTGCCTGTCCTGCTAAGTTTTCTCTAGGACCACCCAGTTGTAGTTGTGTAGAGGAGTCCAGCAAGTCTGCAGTGCTGGTTCCCCACGTCCTGTGCCCTGTGGCAGTGGCACTGCCCACACTTGCAGGTTCTGATGAGGTCGATGAGAAGGGAAGGGTGTTGGTTTTACATTACAGTGACAACAGATAGAACACAACAGGCTGGACTGATAATTTACCTGTCCCATAAAAGCAGAATTCTGTCTAGACAAGTGTAGACATTCAAGTACTGTTAGCAATACCAACTGTACTTTGAAGTACATGCTTCAGTAGGTAAAGGATGGCCTGAATTTGTGGAGTATTTTTTCAGTTGTTGCCACAATATGTAATAAAAACATGGGGTTTTTACACATCAGCAGCCCACATGTTGAACTGGGAACTGTTGCTCAGCAGAGCCTTTAGCACCCTGAACCAAGCCAGTAATGCTGATAACATGGTAGGTGAGGGGTTGTTAAGTTTTTGGGGTTTGTTTTGGTTTGTTGTGGGGGTGCTGGTAGGTGTTTGTGTGTGGGGTTTTTTGAGTAGAGAGATTGCATATATAGTTTTCATTGGTTTGATTTACAGCACTTGGCACTGAATGCAGTTTTTCTGTGCTGGCTGAGGTTACTGAGGTCAGTAAGAATGTACTGACTCTGCAGCTCTACAGAGAGAGGTAGAACTGAAATCTAGTAGAGGAATCAGCTGGAAGTATCTCTGGACGTTGACCTGGAGGGAGTGGAGTTGTTGGTGTTGACTGCTGGGTGAATCAGATTGTGCTGGCAGCACGACAAGGGCCTGTCCTGTTCTGTTCTGTGTGTCTCCCTTCAGTCACCAGGCTGGGTGAGACTGCACAAGGGCTTAGACTGATTCAAAAAGCTTGCTGTTGCAAGAAGAGATGAGCGGACCTTTCTGGTTTTCCATTTCTGCTTTTAACTTTGCTAATCTCACATTTAGATTAAGATGAATTATCACGTATTCTTAAGTGGCAGAAAATGAAATCTGTCGAGGGTGTATTTTGACAAGCTAGGAAACTGAATATCCTTATGTGCACTTAACTGAGTTTTAGAGCTGGGCTGAAGGGATGAGGAGTTGGGGGGAAGAGGGGAGAACAAAACTCCCTTTCAGTAAGTTGAAGAGATGCAATTTAGTAACAGGGCCATGGTAATTTGCAGCTGAATATTTGCAACATCAGTTTTTAACACTGGAATGCTTGTAAAAATTGTAACATGTACATGAGACTGGTCTTTATTGGATGTGTTCTTTTCTCTCACAGGTGATATATGAAGATTTGGGAATTGGAATTGTATATCAAACATGCACAAATCAAGCTGAAGGCTTTCAGTTTTTTTCAATATGGGTCCTGATCTCTCTCCTCAGATATTCTGCTGTATTGCAAAACTTGAGAAGGTTTTAAAAGTAGAATGTCTCTATAATTGCATGTGTTCGTGTGAAGAGTGCATTGCCTGGGACTGTCCATTATTCTTCCATTGGACCTGAAGCTACTTTTCACTGTCTTAAACATGGTAATGATACTGCATTTTAAATGAGCATATCCTTAATTCAGAAGAGCAAAATAGTTTGTTTCCATCATTTTGTTAGTCTGAAGCTTAAGTCCAAAACTTTGAAGCCAGTTACTTCTATTACAAACGTACCTGCAGAGAACCATGTGAATTTGCAAGTCTGTCAACAACTATTCACAACCGACTGTCTCTTACTGTAACCTTGTACTGACTCGGTTGCATTGTTGGGATTAAGCACTTTTGTCTTTTCCATTGTGTATGTACAATTGTAAGAATGTCAAGTTATGCATTGTTGTTGTAACTTAATGGCTAAAAGCTCCAAGTCCTTAATAAATTATACAGACCTTTTAAAAAGCAATGTCTGAGAAGCTTGAGGGGTTTGTTTTCTTTGCTCCACTGAGACACTCAGCACTAGCACAGCACAAAACAAGCTTAACTTCCTGCTGGGTGTCTAAGGGGGACACCCCTTCAGCATATGGCTCTTTCCCCATGTAACCAATACGTAGGTGGGGTGGGTTAACCTTGGGTGGCTGCTGTCCTGTTGAGGAGGGGAGAATAAGATGGAAGAACTAAGAGGTCACGATAAGAAAGTTACCAGTTACAGACTTGACTAGGCAAAGATTAGTTTTAAATGGCAATAAATTACAGTAGAATAGTTAGAAACTGAAAACTAAAACTAGTCAGCTTTCCAAGTTATGTCCGTTTTCAGACTTCGGTTTGAGTAACAGCAGCTGTTCTACTATCAGCTTAAAATAGTAGTTTAGCAGACTCCTTCCCCAATTTCCTCCACACCCAGAATTTAGCATGTGAATGGTACTCTCCCTCTATGCTTTAGAAGGAAGATGCTATTTTAACTTTGGTAGCCACAGAGCAACTGCCGATGCAAGCTAAGAAGTGTGAAGAGAGGCTCATGCCTTGGATGTTCATGGAAGAAATGGGACCATCTTTACTTTGAAACTTTCTTACAAGCATGAAATAGATGTGGCTACTGATGGCATGATTCTGGAAATATTCAGTTACCTTGAAAGACAACTCTGAGCCTACAGCATCCAGCACTTCATTTCTGCCATGTAAAGATAAGCCTGCAGCAGTTTCTAGGTATCAAGATAGATTTTCCCTCACCAAAAGCACCACACATTCTTAGGAGTTGTATCCAGCTCATAGAAGGTTTTACACAGTAAAAAAAGGGCAAAACAAGTTGACTTTAGTTATACACACAGAGTTTTGGACACAAAAACAATGAGGTGGATTAGTACTTAAATTTGCTGTAAAATGCTAAGTATAACTTGTATTATCTCTGGAATTAGAGCCTGAATCTCAAGACATACATAAAACATACAAGTCTAACCACTGTAAAAATAGTATATATGGCCTAATGCATTTCACAAACTCAAATGTGTACCAGAAAAATCCTTATTTATTGTTTAAAGTCATATAATGCTATTTATAATGTATTACATAATTAATCCAGGAATTTAAGCTTCAAATATACAATTAATTGATACAGAACACTGGCAAGAGGGGGTTTTTTGCCAGTGACAGTCACTTTATTTTGATGTTTTCGTTTCTGATGGGTTTTCCCCCGTGTCTAATGTCTTCAGCAATCTGAAGAGCCCAGCTGCTTCTCGTATCCGACTGAACTCAATGCAGAACGCCTGCACTTCTATAAACAAGTCCTGTACATTAATAATTTTGTTTCGGATTAAAGACTGAAGAAAGACGCAAACAAGACGTACCAGGCGGTTCTGAAATAGAAGAGAGATTGTTCATAATCCAAATAAATGTTTGTGACCGAGTCAGTTAAAGGACTGTTGGCTCTCAGCAGTGCAAGTGAGGCACCTCAGGAGCAGTTTAGCTTCAGCAGTTATCTTGCACTTCAGCTTTGTAGGTGCTGCCCCTACTCTTCCATTTCCCATACTACTGTATTTAAAAAATGGATTCTGCTGCTTAATAGTTATGTACTTCTGGATACAGAAGTTTCCTCGAGATTAATCCCATGTACAAATGAAGCACCAGACCCACCTATGCACTGTACTTAATTTATTATGTAGTCTCTGAATACAAGCAGAGACGGGGTCATAGCTTAACATCATGTCATCCTTTGGGTCTTGCTTAGTCTTACTTTCTACAATACTATAAGGAAAAATGAACAAGCTTCGCATCTCAAAATTCCCATCACCACGTGATCAAGGCAGTCCAGACAGCAAGTGACAGCAACAGAACTGATTCCAAACTTCCTTCATGAAAAGTGCTCTGTCACTGAATTAGCAAATGACCCTCTATCTTAGAAGGAAAGACAGTTCCAGCCACACCTAATCCAAGAACATGCCTCAGAGCTCATGGCTCATCTCCTGCCTGATCTAGTGAAAAGAGGGAATCTTTGAAGTGTTCCTCCTTCTTAAAAGCTGCTTATGTAACACCTTGAAGAGCACGCTGGGAGTTGGAAAGTGGAGGTCTAGGAACTGGCACCTACAATTTGTCACACACAGATCCAGCCACCACCATCTGCTTTACACAGAGCACATTCTTCCCCAAGGACAAAAGCAGATCTTTATCGTTAAAGTGGTCTCACACTTCATATTGAGAGTGAGTTGAACCCAAACCCTTTTCTAAAAGCAACTATGTATGTGAACGATGTTTATTGGACACAACTGAGGGACTTGATAAGATTAAGCATCCAAAGCGTTTCAGATTATTTGGCACTAAAAATAAGCTATCAGCTATTTTTTCAGGAACTGAGCTTACTGCTGTAAAATTTGCTACCTGTAACAAGAGAATTCAGAAACTGAACAACTGATTTCCTTCACTGCAATCAAAAGGCATCACATGCTTTCTCTGCAACATAAGTTAGTTACAAGAGTAATAACTGAGGAACATGAAACTCAGAACAAAAGAACGAATGCAAGATACTGGCTGACTCCCAGTCTGTGAGGATCATTTCCAATTTTGTTCCATGCTTGTCAAACAAAACATCTTGCGCCTGTGACACCTCATACACATTACAAAATGTTCGATCTCACAAGCTCTGCATGCTACTTAGTGATCAGTATGTGTTCCTTGGCACAGCTGCTACATGCTCTGAGCATGAGCCCCTTTGAGCACAGTGTCCCACTCTGGGAGCCTCCTCAGATCCAGCCCAGCTCTGCTGCTGTTTTCGTGTTTAACTACCAAATCTAACAGACACAGCTGCTACTCAGCAGCCCACAGGTCAAGTCACTCCTGTCTCTGGCAGAATCCCAAAGCAGAGAAGCATCAGAAGCCACTGAAGGTAACAAATGGCTAGTCATCATATGGAAGGGTGCTGAGAACAAGACAGAAGGGACGGGTTGCTGCTATCTCAAAGCCCTCTTCAACCTGACCCTGTGCACTGCACACAATTTTCATGTCTGTAGCTTAAGGATGTAGTAGAGCTGGAGAAGACACTAGAGGACACCAAAAAAGCTTAAAGGAAAGAAACAGCTGCCTTGTAAGTGAATAAAGAGGTTGCAATCCTTCAGTATTGAGAAGAAAAAGCTGAGGCAGGACTTGGTCAAGATTGACAAAGCCCTGGGTAAACTGAACGTGGAACTGTTTTCCACCACTGATATACCCAAAAAAACAAGTTCCACTGGGCACTTGGTGAAACCAACAGATCGGTTTAGGAGAGAAGGAAGTACCTCACACAGCATGCAGACAGTCCTGCAAGCCAAAGGTGTGTAAACCTCCCAGTGTTTCCCCTGACCCTCCCTAGTCAGAGATCCTTAAAGTGGCTACAACTTGCATGTTGGTGCTGAGGAATTACGACAGGCTTGGGAAGCAGAGTATGGTGTTAGGAAGACAAAAGACCTGTAAGCTGTTACAGGTCATGACTGAAGAGCAGGATTTTCATGTGAGTTTTGTAACATTACCATAGAGGTCTTGAAGTGTTACACACTTATACAGAAAAGAAACTTGAAGCTTACAGCTAAGCAGAAGGCAAACTAATACTGAGGTTAAAAAGAGGCTGAGTGACAGATAGACCTTTTGCATGTAAGGACCCCAGTCACATAAAACTGCAGTTTTGCCAGGAAGAAGTGTATGATGTCTACAAAAAAACAGGGAACAGTAATTACCTGTGAAGTCTTAAAAAAGTGAAGGACCATCTGTTAAACACTATAAATAACTGCATGGTGTGTTAGGAAAAGAAAGTGCCTTTGAAATAAAGAAGCAGTCAGACAGAATGACTTAATGCTTATCAGCCTTATAAAATCACAGCCCACATTACACAGAGCAGTATGTGGGACACTTTTCCCAAACCAATTTATTCAAGTACTCACCTGCATATATTTGTCTTTAATCTGTTCACAGGTGGAGATACAATTGGAAATATAAAGATGAATAAATTCAGGTGGGAGATCAACTGCAGTAGTAAGCCTGTTTAAATAAAAAATATCCAGTGGTTTATGAAAGCGTAATTTAAGTGATCCTTTTGCCCTTGTGATATTAAGTTTATTCCCAGTCCTTTCTTAAAGAGCTGATTTTTGATAGCTTCCACAGACATTTCTACGTATTTACATTTCTTTACTAAGAGTCCCAAACTTTTTATTTTAACTCTGACACAGTACAGAAGCTGAGTTAGATTGATTTCTAGTATATCTGACACACCTATGAACATTACACAAATGAGCCACTGAGACTAGGTTCCAATTTACAACAAGGCCCTCCAGCTGTCCCAGTACCAAGACGCTTCTGCAAAAAGCCCTGCAATACCTTTTTGCTTATTGATACTTGAATTGCATGTACTGATTCTAAATGCTGAAATCCTTAATTAAGTGTACAACAGGAATTACTCCATTACTGCAAAAGATCAGCTTCCTCAATTCCTTCAGTTTTAAGTTTTAGCCCTAGTATCTGGAGCAATATGAATCCCTACAGTTCAAATAAGAGACTCACACTAGATGAAAAAGTTAACTAGAGACTGATGATGCACAACAATCTCAAAGCTTTACTACAGAAAAATTGGAGAACTATTGCATCAAAGAATGGTATGGTGCATTTAAGGGTTAACAGCAAAGCACACCTATTTGTTTTAACAATACCGACCACCAGTGTATTTGAGTTGCCTCTGATCCTTAACTGAAAGAGCAGTACAGCTCTCAAGAAAACAACACACACTGAATGTAGAACTGCCTTAAGGGTGCAAGTAAGGAAAAGACCTCCTATCTCAAGTAGTGAAAGGGGGGCCATAGGAAAAAAGGTGCATTTTTACTTTCAAGTGCACTTTCAATTTTTTGTCTTATTTCACTTAAAAATCAGTGTCTCCCTGTTTGCGCTGACAGTCGTTCAACAGTTGGATCAAAGTTGTTCCTGTGGCAGCCATACTGTGAGAGAACCAGCATGCCTGGTGGTATAGCTATCCTGGACATTCAGGGCAGTAACTGCTGTCAGTCTGCACCAGCTGGGAGGGATTTATTTCAGATAGGGTTTTTTCCACAAATCACAGAATCAATTGGGTTGGAAAAGACCTCCGAGATCATCAAGTCCAACCCTTGCTCCAACTCCAGTCCCTTTACCGGATCATGGCACTCAGTGCCACGGCCAATCTCACTTTAAAAACCTCCAGGGATGGGGAATCCACCACCTTGCTGGGCAGGCCAATCCAATGCCTGATTATTCTCTCTGGAAAGAATATTTTTCTGCTCTCCAACTTCAATTTCCCCTGGCAGAGCTTGAGCCCGTGCCCCCTTGTCCTATTGCTGAGTGCCTGGGAGAAGAGACCAACCCCCACCTGGCTAGAACTTCCCTTCAGGTAATTAAGGTGCAATTTGACCCTGCTGCAAAGAGCCTGCTGAAGAAGGCTGATTTAGTAGTTCACAATCAGTAATTGCAAAGAAATGGAAGAAAGTAGGAGAGAGATACTTTTGTAGTTTGTGGAGATTAGCTGTCTGCGAAGTCTTCCTACTGAAAGGACTAGCAATTGTGTTCAGGAAAGGGTTGTATCTGCATGCAGTAGTTATTCTCAATGAAAACAGGACATGAATGTACAGCAGGGCTGCTATTTAACAATAACACCTTTTGTTCACTTAAGCTGCATCAAGAATGCAAGTTGTGATTAAGCAGATTAGCCATGTGGAATTAACTCTTTGTGGAGGATTCTTGCAATAGCTGCCCTTTGTCCCACTGTAGTCTTCTATCTCCCAAACAGGCAAGCCTCAAGAAGGATCAAAATGAATTTTTCCAGATGTCCTAGTAAAACACAACTGCTCCCTCAGTTGGAAGAAAAGATGGAAGTTAGAGATGAGGCTAACTTTTAGTTGTGAGAAAAGAACATGAATTCTTGTGACCCATTAGGGAGGTGACAGTCACTACAGTTCAAAACCAAACACTTTCAGTAACTGGTCATTGTGCAAGTCAGGAACTATACCTGCAGCTTCCTGGGACGCAGGACATCTACTTGCTAATGGAATTTATACATTAACCAGAACCTGAAGCCTGAAGAAAACATTTAGACGTATTATAGATTGCAGTAAGACTTAAGTGACCCCATTTTAATACTGTTTTGAGCTCAATGTAACAAACAGTTTGAAAAAATAATTTTCTAGTAGTTACCAGCTCCCGCCAAGGTTACGCACAACGCGATATGTATTTCCCTATTCTTTTCAAAGGAGAAATACTTTGCTAATATTAGAGAGCAATACAGTGTTTTCTAAAGAAAATAAGCTTTTTCCTGCACTGTAACCTGACTAGCTATTTATTCCATTCCTGTTTCTTTTGGTAGTGTTTGGAATGCATCTAACTACAGCCCTGTGGCCACCCTCACAATCACTTGGTAACTCTTCACTTACTTGTCTTACATACTTAATGAAACCTTGTTAGATTTGAGAGTGTACTCACCGATTTACAACTTCCATTGAATGTAAGGACATGTCCATGTTGACCAAGACAGAAAAATACTCTGTTATTTGACTAGACTGCATTAGTTTCAGCAACATTTCTATAGCTACTAAAGGGTTGTTTTCAACCAGGTCTGGCAATTTGGCAGGAGTGAGACCAATATGGTAAACAAGCTTGGGGTCCTTTTCCAATTCTCCAAGAAGCTGTGAAGAAAAAAACCCAAAAACTCTCAGTATGTTTCTCCTCAACTATTCATGTTACTGTTTGAAGAAAGTGCTATAATACATCTAAGATATGGGAGAATGGTAACCCTTTAGATTTAGGCTTTTCTATTGAAAAACATTGCAGGTCTACTTTAAAATTTCTGCGTACAGGCAATTGTGCCTATAAAACCTTTAATAAGGCATTTAGCAGTCTTTCATCAGTGGGTGGCAAAGAAGGGAGAGAAAAAAAAACCCACATGAAAAGCTTCAGCCTTCTTCAGTTTCCTGTCGAGGACACAGTATCAATTTCAAGTTCACTGTTGTCAGAAGTTCTGCAAATAAGGGCTATTTTATAGTGTCAGGATAATGATTATGAAAAAAAGCCCACTGAAATCAGGGGTAATACTATCAAATTGAGAAAAAATAAATAATTTGGTGTTGGTGTTTCTGAAATAATTATTTATCAGAAGCTTCCACAGAAGCATGAACAACTTAGTTATATGAAGATTTTTCCACACAGAAAAGTATCAGTGCCACTTACTGATCGACTGTAACTACCATCCAGTCATTGCTATGCAGTTTAAGGATTTCTTCCTTAGTAATACAAACCCAAGGCAAAATTATTGGGTTTCTTACAATTTGAAGTACATGGAGTTTCCTGAATTGAAACAGATCAATTAAAGTGCTCAAAGGTTTCTAAAATACATGAGTTAGACATGAGTTAGCTTGTTAAGAGAATCATTTTAGACAGGAAAGTGCATCATACTTACCTGTGTTTGTTGTGGGGAAGTCAAAGGACTTTTAAAAGCTTTTGCCATGATTCTTTTTATCTCCACTCCAGTACTGTTCTTAACACACATTGATTTATCCCACTGAATTGTGTGATCTGGCTCGATTGGATTTAACCATGCCAGTTCATCCTCACATATATGGAGTGGAGGTGGTGGTCGAATAAACTCTGGTCGAAAGTGACCTAAAATCACAACAATGTGAAATGTTTTCTTAATCTTTGGGTATTCAGTTTTATGTCAGTAAAAAAGAAGATGCCCAAATCTCCTATTTCTTTAAGCCATTATAACACTGAGAACAGCATTCCAAATGTATTTGCCTCCCAGAAAAACATTTATTTCTGATTTTTACTGATACAGTTACATTGGTCTGTTTTTCCTCTTGATTCAGATTACAGAGTTACTGATCCCACGGTCTTTTCCCTTCCACAGTAACCACTTCCCTGGGAGGTGTCACCAGCCAATGCAGACCTTAGTGCAGGGTCTAAGACGTGTTAGCCAAGAGGTGACACAGGAACAGCTTTGAGACAGACTTCTGATTTTTTGAAGTCTGAAAATGTCACTGCTGTGGAATCTGATCTAGAGGCAGTCTGACAGTGCAGTTTTACACTGTTTCATTCATCTTGATTCCCATTCTGTACTTCTGAATTCCTTTACATTTTATCTCCAGTACAATAACAGAGCATGCCATGCTACAGAAACAAAGATGTGAAAACACACATACTTTCTATAGGAGGTTTTGGTCCACTCACTAGGGCTTCTGTGATCTGGGAAGCAACAGAGCTGTCAAAACCAGAGTTGGAAGAATCTGGGTCAGGATCACTGAGAATGCTGGGGAAGCTGGCCTTGCTCTGTGTTGGCAACTCGGACTGGCGTTCTGAAAGAGGAATATTAAAGCATAACATTGAAACAGAGGTGCCTCGAATACTAAAGGTAGTGAGAAACAAGCAGCTTTAAAAAGGAACTAGCTTAAAAAAAACCCAGATAACAACAACATGAAATTTAGTACAGCTGACAGGCAAGGGACTGAGGTATACAGCAACGATAAAGAAGAAATAAAAATTAATCTTAAATGTAGTCTTGTCTTGAGAAAAGGTAAGTAACTTATGTAATCTGCATCTAAAGCACACTAGTAGGTTCCCATGCTACTCCTGAAAGAGTTCACATGGTGTAATCACTTCAGGAAAGAGAAATCTACATGGATCCATTTACAGAAGACAAAGACCATACTAGACCTGAAGTCAGCTATTCAAATCTATCCAGCCCATTTCTGTGGCACTGCCAAACCTATGTAAGCATTCACTGTCAAGCCACGGTTAGAGCTCTGATGGAAAACAAGGAGTTGTAACTGTTAAGTGATTCTACAGACATTGTCATTAAAGCAAACCTGAAAGGAGCTGAAAGTCTCTCTAAAGGCCAAAGTACAGAACAGAACATAAACAAGTTACATAAAAATAGTATTAAGGTTAGTACATACAGACAAAGATTTTTAAAAAATGGCCAAAAAGAAAATATGGGGCTCAATACTTGCAATGTCACATTTTTACATGCTCTTCTGTCACAATCAATCACCCTTCTGTACTCGAAGATTTGGTGGCAGAGCTTCTGTGTTCTCTGTACTATCTTGAGAGATCATGTTTTCCATTGGTTTGGCAAGAAAACTTCAAAGGACAAAACCCAGAAAAATCCCCACTACAGAAACACCACCGGACACTCCGCCCCCTCTACCTCATTAGCAGAGAACAGCAGGCAGCAGATTAAGCCTCAAGCAATCTCAAGTCCAAAATTGCTGGTACCACACAAGAAACCCCCTGAAAAAGTTCCACATGAAATTAAACACCACTCCTTTTCCTGGCTAATTGAGTGTAGTGCTGTCATATTTTGTGTACCCTAACACTTCTAAGCAAAGTGTGCTTGCTCCTTTTTGTGCAACCACAGTGACCCTTTCCAGCTTCCCATGCACACAAAATATTTCATATGACTCCAACCAAACCTGTGAGGGACGCTGGAACTGTGAGTGACAAAAGGATCATCAAAACAAAGTACCACCCAGTGATAATTTATTTTTTAGCTTTCTGTCCTACTTTATCCAACTGTTTCACATGATGCAAACATTTGCATCTATGCTGCCCAAAGCAGCACAGCAGGGTATGTTTTTCTATTAAAGGCAACAACTAGCGTAGTTCTCAGTTATTTAAAAAAAACATTTTAAAAGTGAAGTTCAAATGAGCTGGTTTATAAAACATGTCATCTATTTAATAACATGTTTCAAACTTCATCTTATAAGTACTTCCATTTAGCCAGTGAACAGAATAGTTGATTTAACAAATTAAGTACAGGAGTTGGGAGGAGGCATTGGGCATTTTTTTCTATCTTTTCATTTATCCATCAGTCATTAAGTCACTGATTTGGTTGTAACCTCATAATCTGAAATTATTACTGATGCTTGATTAGAAGTATTTCAATTCACTGATTTCTGAAGTCTGTCTGATGTAAGAGGAAAGTTGTTAGAAAACCCTGCGTGAGTTGGTATACAAAATCACAGTGGCTAAACCAAAAGAGGCACTCTCTGTACTTCGTGGATTCCACACAAAAGACAGTTTATTCAAAAAACTCCATGGAGACAAAAGACAGGTAAAAAGCCCTAACTAACTTCTANATTCCTACAGCCTGAGCCCCTAGTTATTTGCACTGAAGCTCAGAAATTCACCCTCACTGCTTCAAGAATTAGGGCTGAATCAACAGCTTCAGGAAAGCAGAAGTAAGAATTTAGACCAAGGTATTTAACAGAAAATAATACGGCACCTTGAACTAAGATATTTAAATTTTAAAAAATTAAACTGAAAACAAACCTTTAAGTTCCTTTACGGAGCTTTTTTCTTTTTACAGGTAAAAAGAAACTTCCTTTGATTCTAGAAGAGAGCTCTAAAATGTATTAAAACTTCAATGCAGGTCAAATACTCCCAGATCAAATAAGGCTTAGCAGACAAACACTTAGAGCATCTGCCAGAAGACCCATCCCTGTAACCAGGAGAAAATGACATTTTTGATTGGGTAACACACCAGATCAACAAAAAGAACTTATAGGGCGATACCAAAACTTGAATTAGCTCTCTGGAGATCAGATGGAGAGGAGAGCAGAGCAAGTTTCAATACTCATTCCCAGGATGCTCTATTCCAGCATCCTACTTTTTTTGTGTGGGGGCAGTAAACACTGAAAACAAAAAAGAAAAATCAAAACTAGAAGAAATACCATAGACCTGCAAGTGAATTGTCATAGTGAGTTCAAGTTGAGAAGATAAGTCAAGTACTTCTTCCTCTGTTTACAAAACAAAGGATTGGGAGAGACAAACTGATTGAAAAGTCTTAATGCTTTCTAAACTATTTCGGTTGGTTTTGTATGTATATGCTACAGCAAGTCAAAATCATCTTGCTCTAAATAGCCCTCAGTTCATCTCAGGGACCAACATTCTGAAGGGCTACCAAGTCTTACAGTTGGTACATTCTGGGAAACTGGGGGGGAAAGTTTAAACACAACACCACAAACACTGCACCCAAGTGCCATCATCCTGCACCAGCTTCATCCTGCATACGAACCATCAGGAGAAATACACTGATCACCCGTGGAAAATATCACAGACTCTGCAAAACCAGTGAAATATCCATCTTCTAAGAAAGTGATTAGAAAGCAAACAGTTATTCTAAGCAGCTACAGCAAGAAGCCTGAGTAAGACAGCATAAAGCTTTTCCAGATGCAGCTGGTTTTATTACATAACTGCTACTACTGCTCATATGCAATTAGCTGTGCATGTTCAGTGGATTACTTAAACAATGATACATGCACATGTTTAGGGCTTAATTTTGCAAAGCACCATTAATTACTTTGTATTGTACTTTCAGCCACCATTGACTTCTATTTTTAAAAAGGACTAATTAAAATACAGGCCCAGAGTACTCATGTGGCCCAGAGTACTCATTCAACCAACTAGCGTTCTGAGGTTGCCCAGAGAAGTTGTGGGTGCCCCATCCCTGGAAGTGTCCAAGGCCAGGTTGGATGGGGCTTTGAGCCACCTGGTCCAGTGGAAGGTGTTCCTGTCCATGGCAGAGGGGGTGGAATGAGATGATCTTTTAAGATCCTTTCCAACCCAAACTATTCCATGATTCTATGATTTCATTTTTAATGAGAACAAACCATTCAAAAGGCAAACATAGTACCAAGGGCAAAACAAATAAAAACAAAGTGAAAAACCTCCAGGCTTCTTAAGGCATCACGTATGTCTTAAAACTAAAAATCAAAAGTTACTTGAAGTTTTGCAAAATCTGAATTTGCTAAAGTATTCTAGAAAATACAGACAGGATGAACAGAACAAGAACCACAAGGGTTTTGTCTTGCCCACAACTGTATGTTAGGGTGTTCAATTTGCATTTTCAAAAGATCCCAGTCTGGAAACAGCAGCTAAGGAGGACACCAGAGGACATTTGTACAGTGTGAACAAGGCACAGCATTTCAAGTCAGTGTCAAAGTCTACAGAAATGACAATACTGAGACACAACTGCAGGACAGAGAAAGTGTAAACAGTGCCCTACATCAGAGCAGTAAACCACACTGCAGATATAGAAGTGGGATGGTCAGTTTTCAAGCAGGCAGGTGTATTTGCACATACCTAGGGGAAAAGAACCCACTATTTTTTGGTGTTCAAACTGGTTCATGGTTCCCAACAGTATTTTATGTTTCAGATTAGCTCCAGATGTGACTCATCAGTCAATGTGACCTGAACAATCACATTCCTCCTCCTGTTCTCCTGTCAAAGGATAAGCATCACGTTGCTTTTCTTTTCAATCCAGTAGAAGTAGATGATTTTCCCAGCCTTAAGCTAATGCTGCAAGGTCTAACTTTAGCACTAACTGATAATATAATTGTAATAATTTTAATAGTCAATTTGCCAGGTACAGCTGAAGTACCAGTACAAGACAGTAATGTGAGAGTTATGCTTTTGCTCTCACACTAGAAATACTGCAAAGTGTAAAAAGGGATAAAAATACAGAAACACCCCCCCACCCCCCAAAATAAACAAAAAATAAGCAAAAAAATTCCACCCTTAAAAAACCCACAAAGTTTCAGATTAAAACCTTCCTACACTTACAAAATTCTCTCCTGTTTAAGACAGTGACATACTTGCTTATAAAGCTACCTGCTAAGGAGAATAAAAGAGTTAACATGTAATATCTGCTTGAGGTTTCGCCATGTGCTGGAAAAAGGGCTTGAAAATCTTAAAGCATAGTTTAAACTCTTCCATATTTAGCACAGATGAGAGTGTTTCTCGGGTAACTCACAGTCCTGTTACAATTAAGAGTTTCCATTCCTAAGAGAACCACAGCCACAAACCTTTCTTACCTGCTAATGCCAGCTGAAGGCCACTTATATCCACTGACTGGGCCATGTTCCCCACATCCATTGCAGCAATCTGCCGAGGAGTCTTCTTGAACAGCTCTCTAGGAGGGGCCAACATCAGTTGAGAAAGAAAGAATTTTTCTGGAGGAGTTATGGGAGGTAAGAAGCCTGTGGAGACATGGTGAAACACAATCTCTGGTTTGTAGTGCAGGAGCATTAAAAGTTTTCATGTGCTTCATGTAGAACAAGTAAAAGTAAAATGCAAACTGATGTACTGTTTATGGCAAGGTCAGCACAGCTGGTGAGTCTGTTACCCACTCAGTTCCTAAAGCAATGCAAAATGCAGCACTACACTGATCAGGATGATACATCTCGACAGGCAAGATCTGATGGTCAGTCACTCACGGTGGGTTGTGCGCACGCTTTGCAATCCAGACAACCTGTGAACTGACCTGATGTCACACTTCACAGAATCAGAGAATGGTTTGGGCTGGAAGCAACCCTAAAAACTACCTAGTTCCAACCCCCCTGCCTGGGCAGGGACACCTTCCACTGGACCAGGTTGCTCAGAGCTCCATCCCACCTAGCCTTGAACACTTCCAGGGATGGGGCATCCACTTCTCCGGGCAACCTGTTCCAGTGCCTCACCACCTTCAGAGTAAAGAATTTTTTCCCAAAATCTAATCTAAACGTCCCTTCTTTCAGTTTGAAGCCATTCCCTCTTGTCCTGTCACTACAGGTCCTTACAGAAAGTCTGTCTCTAGCCCCCTTGTAGGCTCCCTTCAGGTACAGCAAGGCTACAATTGGGTCACCCTGAAGCATTCCCAGGCCTGAACAAATACAGTTCCCTCAGCCCTTCCTCGTGGTGAGACGATGCCTAAGAATTTAATGTAATTTTAGGAGGTTTTAGAATCATATAGTCTCTGCTGAGTTACTCTGATTTTAAGTGTGCATATTAAGTGCCTTTCTCACAAGTTTAGGAGCTGCTTTCAGGCTTTGTCAAGGCCAAATGTTTTTGAGCATCCACCTGCAAGATAACAGGGGACAAACAACAGAAGGCCCAACTGCTCCCCCATGATGAAGGGGGTAGATGGATAGACCTTTTGGGTGGGCATATAAGAGAAATGAGAGTCCTGATTGGATGTTAATAAGGGGTATAAAAACCCTGAAACTTCCTGACCAGGGGGTCAAACTCCTCTGGGTTTGATCGTGAAAGCTTCCAAATAATAAAACCCTATATCTTTCTCCATTAACTTGTCTTCAGTGTGTCTCTATTCACAGGGATACGAGAGATAAGGCATCAGAGAGGTTCTCCATCCTTCTAATCACCCTGGTGGGCCTTCTCTGGACTCGCTCCAACAGATTTTTTTTTCTAGAAATTGATTTACACAACGCTGTCACACTAGCATTTACTGAATCAGTTAGGTTAGAAAAGACCTCTGAGATCACTGAGACCAACCTATGACCAAACACCATCATGTCAACTAGACTACGGCACTGCATGCCACGTCCCGTCTTTCCTTAAACACCTCCAGGGACAGTGACTCCACAACCTCCGTGGGCAGCCCATTCCAATGCCTGGTCACCAGCCCTGCCCTGGCTACAACCTCCTTTTAGGAAGCTGTAGAGTGTGGTCCCGTGGTGTAATGGAGAGCACTCTGGACTCTGAATCCCAAGGACCTGAGTTCCAGTCTCAGTGGGACCATCCCCTGGCAGTTCAATGCCTCCCTGCCATCCCATCCTGTCACATCTCGGATGCTCAGCAGGGTCAGCCCCGGTTAGTACCGGGTGCTGTGACAGTCCCGAGGACTTCACTGTCACTGTCCAAGCTCACTCGGCCGTGGCAGACGGACCTCAGGACTTAAACGGTGGGGCCAGTTCTGTGCACGCTGTGCTTCACCTAAAACATCCACTGCACAGGCTGGAAGGGCACACCCACGTGGGGACAGCCCTGCCCAAATCTTCGTTCGCGAAGTCTGGCCATAGACACATACATAGAGAGCGACAATGTCCCCTGATGCGAGGAGCCCCATCTCCCCCCGGGCAGCTGCGGAGCGCGGTGAGGCCCCAGCGCGGCCTGTCTGACCCCGAGCCCAGACCTGCCGGCCGGGGACAATTCCCATCGCTTTTCCCGAGAGTGCCCCCCCGTTCCGCGGCGCTGGACACACCTGAGAGCGGGGTGCGCTCCGCCTCGTCGCCGCCGCGCTCGGGTGCGGGGTTGAGGAGGTGCGCGAAGACGGCGGCGAAGGGGTTGGCAGCGAGGGGCTCGGTGCGGTACATCTCCCACAGCAGGTACAGCGCCGTGAGCCGCTGCGCGGGGCTGGGCAGCAGGTCGGGCTGCTGCAGCAGCAGGACGAGCACGGAGCCCAGCCGGAAGTGCTCGGCCTTCCCGAAGTAGTGGTGGAAGGCGCTGGAGAGCCCCTCGAAGGTGCTGCCGCCCGCCTCCTCCGACACGATGCTCAGGAGGCTCGACAGCTCCTTCGGCGACAGGCTCATTCTGCCGCCCGCCGCCGCCTCGCCCGCCTCCGCTGGCACCTGCGAGCCGGGCGCGGGGCTCCCGCCGCCTCCGGGCATCCGCCCCGCACCGCCCCTCCCGCC
>VWZD01006499.1:655242-672643 GCA_013396695.1 Sakesphorus luctuosus
CGGGAACGGGAACGGGAACGGGAACGGGAACGCGGCTGGGCCGTGGGTGCTCCCGGGCTGGAGCCAGGCCCGAGCTGAGCTCCGGCGCCCCGGCTTCCCGCTCCCGGCCCCGCTGTGCGGTTCCTCCTGGCCGGGGAAGGCCTCGCGGCCGCGCCATTTAACGACGGAACGATCACACCATGTAGTGGGTCCCCCTAAGAGGCTGGAGCACAATTCCCGTGAGGAGCGGCTGCGGGAGCTGCGGGTGTTCGGCCTGGAGAAGAGGGGGTCGGGGGGCCCCTGACAGGAGCTTCTCCCAGACAACCAGTCCTCAAGGTGCTCCAGGGGAGGTTTAGGTTGGACATTAGGAGGAATTACTTTTACAGAAAGGGTGATCAGACGTTGGAATGGGCTGCCCAGGGAGGTGGTGAAATCACAGTCCCAGGAGGAATTTAAGAAGGGACTGGATGTGGCACTCAGTGCCATGGTCCAGTTGACGTTATCATAGGTTGGACTTAGAATCTCAGAGGTCTTTCCGAACCCAGCTGGTCTGTGATTCTGTGGTTATGTTGCCCTGTGCAATGTCCCATTGCTTCCCGAAGGAAAGGAAGCCTCACTCATGGTACCTTCTGTCACCACCCCAATGGGCATGAAGGAACATTTCATACACTCAGAGCACCTGTGTGTGCCTGGGAGAGGGACAGGAAACTGGTGCCAGGGCTGTGTTCCAGACAGCAGCCGTGGTACTCTCACATTGCCTCTGGTGATCAAAGGGAAGGCTGCGTTCACCTGCTACTGCTGCCCATTTCTGTTCTGCCCAAAAGCGGGTCCTGGAGGGCCAGTGTTCATCCATTTCTTCCATGGTCCAGCTCTGTCGAGAGTACTGGCTTTGCTGGTGGGGCTCTCAGCAGAGCCGAAGGATGGTGAGCAGCAGTGGTGTGTGTGTCTGGGAGCTGGGAATGGAAGGGCATCCCTATTAAGTGGGATGATCTCTTTCACTGGCTTATTCTATGTAAGTATATGGGGGGGGGGGTGGTCCCATGGTGTAATGGAGAGCACTCTGGACTCTGAAGCCCAAGGACCTGAGTTCCAGTCTCAGTGGGGACCGTCCCCTGGCAGTTCAATGCCTCCCTGCCATCCCATCCTGTCAGATCTTCGATGCTCAGCAGGGTCAGCCCCGGTTAGTACCGGGTGCTGTGACAGTCCCGAGGACTTCACTGTCACTGTCCAAGCTCGCTCGGCCGTGGCAGATGGACCTCAGGACTTAAACGGTGGGGCCAGTTCTGTGCTTGCTGTGCCTCACCTAAAAAATCCACTGCACAGGCTGGAAGGGCACACCCACGTGGGGAGAGCCCTGCCCAAATCTGCATTCACAAAGTCTGGCCATACATACATATACATACATGTGGTGGGACAGCAGCTCATGGGCGTAGCCTGAAGAAGTGCTGAGGGCATGGCTTGGAGGAAATGCCTTCTGTGGAATGTGCTGAGAGGAGAAGGGCTTGGGAAGTCCTGAGAGCAGGCACTGATTCTTCTAGTATCAGTACTCCTCCCAAGTCACCCAGCCCTGCCGACCTTGGCTTTCCATTTAGCCATACTGGCATAAGAGATGGGGATTCAGTTTCTGTAATGATATAAATTGAAAGCTTGTGTTCTTCATACAGACCAAGTAATAGAGGTGATCCCTGATTTACATTACTGATGGGAAAGAAACCCAGATCCCGCATGAGTACAGGGTACATATACAGCTGTTAAAAAATGATAGTTTGGGGGGAAAAAGCAGGGTCTACAGCCAGGTGGGGCGTGATCCAAAAGCCTTGTTGATAGAGCAGCTACTCACTAATGGAGTGGATCACAGTGAGAGGTCTGCTTGCAATATGCACTGCTAGAATAGTAAAGCGGATGGAAAAGGATGCCAGTGAGCTGCCTAACATGGCCATCATATTGAAGGAAACAAAGGCTGACTTCGAAGTTTAGGGCAATTGAGAATTTATTAACAACTGCAGCAAGGACTTTAATTGTAAGATTTAGGAAGAAGATGAAAGGATTGCAAATTGCCAAGGAAGTAAACTGTGTATGTATGTGGTAGAGCAAGCTGGAGAACTTGGGAAAGCATGGACCTCAGACTAACCAGCACATTTTCTGTTTCTGATCTGCTGCCAGAAGTTGTATTTGTTAATTTTTGGGATGAAGTTTATGGTTAGAAATTATTACATTTAAAATCATGCCTTAAATTGAGGGACAGTTTGCTGGGTGCTAATCACCCAGCAATCCACCCAAACAAACCTGTGATGCTTCTGTCTGGGTGGTCTTCTTTGTATGGTCTGCTCCCAGTTACAAACTCTGCTGAAGATATCAGAGCAAAAAGAAGAAACATGTTTAGAAAGAGAAACTGCCTCTTCTTTTCCTGTAAATTTCAGAAACAAAAGCTACTCTGATACTGTGCTTACTGGAATAATGTCTGCAGAACTGCAGAAATGGACTTCAGAGCAATAGAAAGTTTCCCTAATGACTAGGATAGCAAAAAACCTGTGTGACTCATATGTGCTCCCTTATGCAGCCATCTGAAACAATTCTATCCAAATTAAAATATTTCTGGTCAGAACAGGAAAGCTAACAGTTTAGAAGATGGAGTACTTTATAGGAAGTGGGATGGGTACGAGCATTAATTGACAAAGGCAATTTTGAAGTCACAATGATTTTAAAACAGATTAGAATTTCAGGGTAGGAAAAACCTTAATCTCAGAAAAAGATGGGGGTAAAATCCTCTTGGGGCATGAAGTGTGGTAAATGTGCTGCAGAAGAATGTTTCTGTGGCTGCACAAGGCACAGTGTTTTGTGGACACATGAGTGTGTTGGATATTCTTGGGCTCAGACTGTGTGTAATGAAGAAGCGAAGGTCTGTGACACTAGTCCAGACTCAAATAAAATGAGTTATCAGCCAGATTCGATTTCCGAAATGGATCCCATTGCACTCAAGGAAGAGGGTTGGGGCCCGGCTCCCTCAGTGGGTCAGGGGAGTTGGATTCTGGAGGAGATACCTCACTGCAGCACAGTCTCACAGTGTAAAGGGAAGAGTTCATTTTTCTCCCTCTGGGAGCAGGCTGAGCATATTCCATTTCTTTTAGACGGCTTATAAAATAGCTATTAAATGGTCAATACAAGTATAAAATATACCTCTCATTCTTTATGTTTGGGTTTCAGTACGAACCTCAGTAAAAATCATGCTTTGAGTTCCCAAAGAGAGTTGAAAGAATTGGGCTATACTTAAATTACTGACTCTCAGTCCACATGTGTAATTTTGTCCTGCTGGCTCAAAAATGTTCACAGAGATGCAGAGATTCCAGACTAAATGTCTAGTTTGGCAGGTAAGTCTTTGCAAATACAAACAAACCTTTGCTAATTATTTGACCATTAGTGTGCTATTGTTTTAGTATTTCAAAGAACATCAACCTTTGATAAATATTAATATAGTAATTGCTACTGGAAAATTAGATTCCTGACCAAGGGAGAACATTGAGGTTTCCTGAGCTAAGGGAGAGGCTGTGTCATTAACCATGGAAGTTGGTTTTCCTTCTTATTAAAATTTATTATATTATTGTTTGCTATTGTATCTTAGATGATGCATAAGGAACACAAACTGCACTGCAGGCAATAGGAAGAAAACTACTAATGAAGGATCAATAGAAAAAGACAATATTTGGAAGGAGAAAGCAAGGTGTTAAAGAGGATGTATTAAATTGACTTGCTGTGCAGCAAGTATTTGAGTTTCTTCTCGCACAGAGGCTGAATACTCAGGAAGCAACTCCCACCAGCATATCTTTTATCCCACCTTTCATTTGGGAAGGACACAGTAGGAAGGAATTAAATCACACCTCAAAGTCAAAGGGTAAATTAAAGCACTTCCAGATTGTTCTGTTTATTCTCATGAGAATTCTCTTTTGTACACAAATTCCTTTCCATGGTAGTTTAAATTATCCATCCTGTCTACAGTGTATTTTAAATAGCAACATATCAGAGAGAGGAAGGAGTAGATGCATTTTGTATGCATTTCTAGACATTTGTATGTCTTTGTGGTGACAATTGCATGTTTTTCTTACTAGTTTGTCTTTTCAATTCAAAACACAAGATAGGACCACCAATGCAAAACCAGATTTTCTTATTCCTGGAGTAATCAACAATATTGGCATGCTAACAATGCCTAAAAGTCTTCCTGAATAATAGTATGAAAACACATCTTCTCCCATTAGTCAGCCGTCAAAGCTGCCAAACTATCTTGGATACAGCTTGAAGAGCACTTAAGAAACACCAAAAAAATCATTGCATGAATGGCTTTGTAAGTGCTGAACACTTGAAATAAGTATGTTTGTTGCTGAATTCTTGAAGTACTGTGAGTTTTAGTGATAACTTTGGTTTTTAAGCCAGTTTTCACATGGCAGATGCTCACACGTGTAAATTAATGTTAGTCCACTTCAGCTGGTTTCATGAGTATTGGACACTGCCAGAAGAGATGCAGGTTTGGCTCAATTAAAATTAATGGTGAAACTCCAGCAGGGTCATTTAGGCACAAAAAAGCAGCAGACAGTATGGCTATTTGCATATGTATTTTTGCGAAGACCCTTCTTCTGATAAGAAAACCCTTCTTTGATAACTCAAACACTTTTTCCTCCAAAAACTATTTGAAGCAAAATAATATTTTTTATTACTCTTTATTGAGACAGGATTTTTTTAATCCATTTGTAATTTTGAAATAACTGAGCAAATGTTTTATGTGAAAACATTTGCTCTATGCATTGCTTTGGAACTCTTCACTGTGAACTTTAATTTGAGCACTCAGCATTTTTAATTTAAGCTGTGTGATTGCACATCTGACTCGGATGGAACTATTTCCGTTCCCTGGCTCCGTGACTTGATTTGTGCTTTATGGTTCTGTTTTAATCCAAAATCAATTTCAGTTGAGTCTTTACCTATGCAGATAAAATTGCAGGAGGAAGTACTTTATGTTTAAGCTGCAAATTTGAAATCCACCTTCTGAAAGAATATTCAATAATTCTGAGTTGATTAGGGAGCTCTTATGCAGGAAATGGGAGATTCAGGTTCTCTTGCTCTGCCTGCAGGGTTTGAAACTCCAGGCCAGGCTATGGCTATTAGGAGTAGAGGGGAGTCTTCAGCTCTGGCTGAAGTTACCCTGCTTTCTTACAGGGATTGAAGATTCACTGCAGGGGGAAGGGAGCAAAAGTAAAGTCTGATGGTTTAGAGGGTGTGTTTGGTGACGTGCAGGTGGGTGGTCTGTGTTCTAGTCCTGCTCCAGGAACAAAGCAAATGTGCTCAATGACAATCAGGTATAGAATGATAAGACTACATCTCTGTAGTGCTAGAAATTTGTTGTCCTTCTTGCCCGTTTAAACTTGCAGCCATTGGGAAAGTCACTTCTCATTCTTTCCCTTTGGAAAGAAAATTTCATAAATATAGTAAGGAATCTTTCTTAGTCTCAATGTGTGTGTGTGTGTGTATAAAATTGTATATGTAAGTAGTTACTCATGTATAACCCCCCCATATTTAAATAGTAAATCAAAATTTTCTCATTAAAAATCTATTTCAGATAAAAAAGATGTATGTTAGAATATCTTATGATGTGGCACTTTTTGACATGACATTTGACCTGAAAGATGCTTGGAAAAGCTAATTTATAAATGTGGAACCTACTATAATCCTTTTGTGCAAGAAGGCAAAATGTCAGCAGTATTTTTAGGGACATCACTGAGCATGGTGGTACAGAGATCTGTATAGACTAGGCAAAGAGAAAACCTCAAACCACAAGGACCCATTTATAAAAGTATCTTTAAAAATATCTGACGAATTTGTTTTCCTCCAGAAGCGATTAAGCTCTACTCATTTGTCTGTGTCCTGAGTTCTGTGCCATTTGTTTTCTCATGTTGCCATACATTTCAAACACCCAGTGAGCTCTCTGCAGTGCTTTCTTTCCAATCGCGTGGAAAGTTGCTCTTGTGCCTGACTCTTTATTGCCTTCTAAGTATGCTGCACGTCCTCAAACTGTCTTGTTATTCATCCCATCCTCTGGTTTCTGCTGAAAGCTTTTAAATACATTTTAATGATGCATAACAGCAATACAATGAGCCTAATAGCATGCTATTGATTTTCATTTGAAACACTGACATTTGGACATTGCAATAGCCTTTTAACAGTGTGTATATTTAATGTGACTCAAAGACAAGGCAAATGCAACATGAATCCCTACTAAAAAACTTCACAGTCTCTATCTACTGAGCGTCTTTTCCCCTCGTCCACAATCTGCTTGTTGCAATCAGCTGCACTGGAAGTCTATAATTTTCTGTGTCTTAAAATAAGCAGAGCCATAATACTGTAATAGTTCATTCAAGGAAATAAAAGGAAAACTACAAAATTGCAGTATCCAGACACAGCTTTGCTTATCTGTTCTGGTCCTGATAAATATATTAATGATTCCCAGTGCTGTCAGAGAATGGAACATGTTAGCTCTGGAGTGAAGTGAACTGCCTAAGGATGCCCTCTAGACAGGAGATGCCTGAATTATGGGACAGACTTATTCAGGTTAAGTGGGTGAACTAAGAAATATACAAAGAAAAATGACATCAGCAAACATACACCTGAGCTAGATAACAGTTCCCTTTTGATGAATAATCAGTAGTTACAGCCTATGGAGAGTTCTGTTTTCAGGAGAGGTTACTGAGAAGTCACTGTTCAAGATGTGAAGCAGCCATACAATGCCCTGACTGTCCTGTGTGTGTGGCTACTTGGACATAAAACTACCAGCAGCATTGCCAGGCTGCACCAGCTATGTATTTTACTAGTGTTATAAGTAAAGACCTTTTTTTTTTTCCAGTGCGGCAACATGTTTTTTCAGGGAGTATTTATAAAAAGTGAATACAAATCAAGTTTACATGAGGTATTAACCTTACCCTTCTGTCTTTTCACAGCATCACTCATGTTCTTTGCACATCAGTTATCTGTACAGCAACATAAATGTGCACAACACTATCAAGATGTTAGGAAATATTGATTCCATCCTTTGGGTTGATTGAACATAAGGTAGTACACAGATAAAGTGAGAAAAGCAAAGGAGTAGGGAAACAAGGAAGACTTGTGCTTTTGTAAGATCTTCAGTTTGCTTGTTTTCCCAGTGCAGAGCTGTTGGTTTGTAGCCACATCAACCCAGAGGATCATCTGACAAGTCATGACTCAGACCTCATTGCAGTTGCATATAATCAGACAGGGGGTTTCCTATGAAGCTTAAAAAAATCAGCTGCTTTTATTGCCATTTTGTTCAGATGTTTTTTCAGCCTCTGTGGTTTTATTTCAAGAACATGATACAAGTAAGGTCAGGAGAAAAAATTCTGAGACTATGTAAGTGATTATGAAGTCTGAGATGCTTTTTGGATTATTAGTAGTTCCCAGTATTTAGGCTGAAATTATAGTACACAATTTTCAGAGGTTACCTAAGAAATTCAAACCTGTTTATCAAATAAGGTACCTAAGACAGGCATAGCCATATATTTTGTTATTAAAATGTAAGTAGAGTTCTATTTCTGACCATATCATAGACATATCTATCAGAGATATCTATCAGATATCTCGCCCATATCTATCAGAGATGAGCAAGAAGACCATGTTAGTCTATATAGAATGGATGGTGATAGTAAGGAGTAACTGCTAAGAACAGTAAAGCAGGGCATGCATATTAAACCAGCCTGAGAAGAAATCTGAAATGCATATAGTTGAAAACAGAAGAAATGACTGTTACCTTTTTATTTAAGATAGGTCACATGAAGTACCTAATTCTCTTGATGATGGTGTAAGGATTGTAGAATGACGAGCTCAGACATCTCACTTTTGACCTCTAAGTTAGGACAGATCAATCCCATTCCCTGGGGAAGCAAGCTCAAGTGTGACACTGAGTTAAAAGTTCAGTCCTGCTAAGAGCCCTAGTCATACCTGCAGGCAAGATACTTGTTCCTTTTCTAATCTTCCAGTGGTGTGCTGCATCCCCTTTTCTCAGACTGTGCTGGTCTTTTGTATTTTAAACTTAAATTCTTCAGGGCAAGGACTGCCTCTAGTGACAGTCCTCAATACAGTTTTCTGGGACTGGGAAATATTCCTGTAATGGAAATTCTAGTATGTCTCCAGACGAAGGGGCTTCCACGCATAGGTGATTGAGACAAAAGCTAACAGGTAGTGCAAACACAGAGGAGATGTATGATACAACTGTTTCGGTCCTACCCACCTGCCATGAGGGAAGTCCCTTGCTGGCTGCTGGCTCCTATTGTACAGACTTTTCCTTCTTTTAGTGTTAACGTCTTCACTTCTCTCTTACAGTAATCAGAAGTTTCTAGAGGATGTGGAACTACTTTGTTACTTGTCTATTAAGTATGACAGTAAAAGCCCATGTTCCCAGCACTGCGGGTTCAATGGAACTGAAGGGTAGTAAATTCAAATCTCATAAACAAAAAGCATTTTATTTACAGCGTGCATAAAATGAAATTACTGCTACAGGTTGTCTTCAAGGCCAAGGTTGTAGGGAGGCCTATGCATTTTCAAAGATAATGAAATATCTCAAGTAAATACAGGAAAAAAAATTTAGAATGTGAATAAGTGCTTCTTCAGCTTATACAATCTCTAAATGATGGATGAGACCTTTTTGGGCATTATTTACTCTCTTGTAACTTGCCTTGGTCACCATCAGACAGAAATTTCTAGATGATAAATCTGAACAAATATAGCAATTTCCATGTTGCTCACTTACACCTGAGAGAGTCTGCTGATTTCAAACTGCATTAAGGGTTTGGTCTAAAGCACATCATCCATCACTGGTGCAGTAGAAGGGCATTGGTTCTGGGGGGAGGTGTGAAAAATTGCCCAATAGGCAGCGAGTTTGCAGGGCAGTGATATATACACATGGGTAATGTGGCATTGGTGTAAAAGGCTCTGCATTCATTCCTCTGCTCCCGTGTGCCTAAAAAGATTCCAGATTTTGAAATTCATGTACCTCCTGCTCTTCCTTTTAATTCTTCTCTCAAAATCCAGTTCAAACTTCCTCTCTCATCATGACTATTTATAAGTATACATAGAAACAAATGTTTTGTAAAGATGTGAGAGACATTCTACTTTATTCCCGGGGGTGAATAAAGCCTTTTATTTTTAGCCCAGTTTCCTAAGGAAATGACACTGATGCAATCACATTGTCTATTTGCCTGTCTGTCAAATCAGCCCCCTTCCCCTCTTCCCTCCCCCCATCAACTTCTCACCATGATCTTTTCCAGCCAGATCTGAAAGAAAGGAAAAATTCTTTCAAAAGTGTTGAATTCACATTAGTTTTATGAAAATCAGTGGCTGGGCCAGAGGAGAGATCTCATCAGTTCCCTCATGGGAGTAATCAGTACTGGTTGAAATCAACAGGTGGGCAGCAATATTGTGGGGTTGGCCAGCAACATTCAGGTTGGCCTGTCACCTTCAGCACAGCTGCAGCACTGCTGTGATGCTTGTGGTCTCCTGAAGGTGGAAGAACAAGAGACACTGGGGAGAGAGTTCAGAGGTACTTCTGGAGGGACTCTCCTGTGTGTTTGGCAGTATTTCAGGGGTGGGGA
Organism: Sakesphorus luctuosus; assembly: GCA_013396695.1. NCBI lineage: Eukaryota > Metazoa > Chordata > Aves > Passeriformes > Thamnophilidae > Sakesphorus > Sakesphorus luctuosus. The sequence continues at coordinate 664,863 of VWZD01006499.1, forward strand.
GAGAGAGGTGGTGGCACAGGGGAAGGAAAGGAGTGAAGTCGTGGGACATGTGGAATGCAGGCATCGGAGCACACTTGGGATTTTTCTTTGTATCCCAAAGGGGCTGAATGTTAAGGTCATGTTCTAGGAAGCTTCTCAGTGGTGGCTCAAGGAACATGGTGGAAAATGAACAGAAAGCCAGTGCTAGACAAGTGGTCATCACTGTATTTGCCATTACCTGATGAGTGTTAAAGTGTTTCCCAGGTAATTCTTGTCATGGAAAATCAAACACGCTGGAGAAATAAGGAAAGGTTCACATCTTACAGGTCAGTTGATAACCCCATTGCAAGTGCATGTGCTGCCTCAAAGAGGGCAGATTTGCCCACACATTAAGTTGTGGCCAGTCTCTGCGTTTTTCCAGTGTCACTTTACCTACCAAACATACCAAATATATTTAAACCAAGGCAGAAGGCCAGCCTGTCTCCTCTCTGCCTGACCAGCTGCCTGTTCCACCATAGGATATGATTCTGAGCAGTGTATGTTTCTGTGTTGGAGGGAAGTTTGTAGCCGAGTTATATATTTACTGTGTGTTTACAGAAATGTCTGGAAAATAGTCCATATGCCTGCAAGAAGTTTGAAGATAAGGCTAAGATTATAAGCCTAATGCATGAGTTAATATTTCCATTTTGACGTACATGTTCTTTTATATTTCAGCATCACAACATTGTCCTCAGTGACCTGTATTTTAAGATAAAGTAGGAATGGAAGTGTGTAAACACCTTGGAGTTATGTAGCATGATGTCACATTACAGGAGAAGGGGACACAAGTAAAAAGAAAAGCAGTTTTAGTTTTCAGACAGCTTCTGCAACTTAGTCTGACACCTGCTAATGCCTTCCTAACATCCTCAATGTGGTGTTTGAGATTTTTTTAATGGAGAAATTGGTAAGATTATTTAAGAGACTAAGCTTCCTTAAGTTTCCTCCTTATTCACTAATGTGCTGGTCAGCAGATAAGGTTTAAACATCTTTGTAGTAAAGAGGTAAGGTCTCTGGTCGCAGCTCTGGGAAACAGCTTCTTCTGATAGGAAATTCCAACAAACCAGTACTCTAAAAATGCATTTAAACCGGTGTGCATAACATGCCTTTTCTTCAGTTGTTCTATGCTTCCTCACTGAAGCCAAGCTACTTGTTTCCCAAGTTTTTTCAAGCATCAATCTGAAGTGTCAGAGTGTCTGGAAACTACTGTCTTGCAAGGGATTCTGAACAGGCTAATGGATGAGATAAAAGAGGTAGAAAAGCAGTGTCCCTCTTCTGATGAACAATGCAAATAAGAAAATTCTCTTCTCCCGTCCGCCAGTCACAAAAAAAAAAATAAAATTCAGGCTTCGTACTAAGATGACAAGGCAGGTATCTGTTGCATTAGAATGGGAGAGGGGAGGAAAGGGAAGGGATAAAGCTTCCCTATTCTCCTACAAGTGCTTACTTACTGATTTTGGACACAGGTCCAAATTTTTTAAAACACAGTTGGCCTGGAAGTGCATTGGAAAGAAAGAGGACTGAAGAAGTATCTACAGCATGAATGTCTTCCTCTCACATACACTAAGTGTGATGTGCACAAGCAGTGCAGAGATATGAGACCATGTGATATCCTTTATTTCTCTTGTTGTCCCTGCCTATTACAGAATACTGACATCCTTAACTGACACCCTCACTGAGGGTGTGAAAGTGCAGAGTGCTATTTAACAGCAATGACATGGAGCACATCGACATCCAAACAAGTTTGGAGGCTGAGCCATTTTCCCTTCAGCAAGTGAAAACATTTTGCAACTATTTAATATATAATTAAGCCTTCTTTTCCCATCAGGTGATCTGACCTCAGAATGTAACTTCACATGCCAGGACAGAGGATGGTGAGGTGGGTCAAGTAATGTAATAACAGGCAGAAACATTCAATTTGTAAGTATACTGTCAGAAATAAACCGAGTCCTTTCTACAAAGGGGAAACCTTAGCTTTCTTTGGGGTCCTTGTTTCATGTATCTCATACTTGTGTCCATAAATGTTTCCTTGTGATCAGCCACCACCTGCAGATCTATGTCCCTAACTGCCAGCCATTCCTGCATTTCTTGCAGAGATCACACCAAGGACAGACCTATGTAGTCAGAGTAGTTGGAAAAGTGCACTCTCCCTCAGCCAGCTACTATTTCACATGTATTAGCCACCGGAGCCTGTGGTTTGGCATCAGCAACAACAGCACAAACTTCTATCACAGCATTAGCAATTGTCTAATCATCATGAAAATGGTTACCTAAGCCTGGCACAGCTATCTCCCAGGTAGTAGTCGTGACCCATTCATGCACTGTGCCCCCTCTCTGGTTTACTACAGCATTGTGGGTCAGAGCAAGCTTTTCAGAGGGCTCCATGCAGGCAGCATTCCCTATGCAATAACTCTGTAGCTGCTGCCCATCACCCCTACTCTAGATGTTGATGCAATTTCACAACCCTGCAGCACCAGAGATCTCAAGGGCTGAGGCAAATAACAGCTGTCTCCATTCAGCTACGTCAGCAGAACCATTTCTTTGCCAGGACCTATCACGATCAAGTAAGGGTTAAAAAAGACCACTGCTGAAATGCCAGAGCTTTCTGTGTGCATCCTTCTGAAATAACATCACAGTCCAAAACAGGAACAGCTCATTCACTGGTGCAGAATTCATGGGCAGCAGCTGGAGAGGACACAAGACAAAAAGCTGAATCAGAAGCATTTTATTTTTGGTAGTTTAATAATGGACTAGGAATGTCTGTGAGCCATAGTTTAGGAAGGACAAACATGTCTTTCCAGAGCACACAGTGAAACAGTTCTTTAGGTACTTCCTACTGGTGATGCTTTGAAGTCCTAACCTCCCTTCCAAAACTCCTCATGTGGAGTTGCATCTAGAACTGTGAATCAAATGTGTGCTTTTGGGCAAGTTTGGTTTGTCTGGGTTTCCACAGCCACATATGTAAGCCAGGGTAAATCCTACAGTGAGAAATGGGCAGAAGTGCAACTTGGCAGAGCTGCAAATGTGTGGCAGAACTGAAAGCAAAGCATCAGGTTTCCCAAGTCCCAGGGCTGCTTTGCTGCCAGAAAAGGACAAAGGAATAACACCAATAGCTTGATTTCAGGTTCTCTGTTAGCTTGCTGCTTTTGCCTTGTAGGTATACAAGGTGCCAGTATGGATGTACACATTCCTGTATTTTTGTAGGTATGGTTTTTGTCTTTAGAAGATGGCAAGCCCCAGCAAGCTCCTTAGTTTACAGCATCCTTCATCTGGCAAGAGGGAGTTGCTGCAGCTTCCACAGGCCATGCCAGGGTAGAGTAAGCTTTATGTCCCATTGGCACAAGGCAGGTGAGCCTAGAGCTATGCTAGAATGGTCTGATAGCATGGCAATGCTTCTGAAAATGCTATCTTGTTAAGGTCCTGAATCTTGTTGCTGGACCGCACAGACACTTATGAGACAAGGCACTGTGTCCTTCAGAAGACTAAATCTGTACCATGAATGGAGGAACTTTTATACACCTATCAGTGTGAGTATAACCTTGTAAAAAGGAGCATGGAGAAATGTCAATACTGTGTTAAGTGGTTTCAACTGGAAAAAGTAAGTTTGTTCAGTGTAATTTATTTATGATCTGAACATTGAGAGTATTTCAAGCATCTACTTGATCAATAAAAGAAGAAACCACTCTGTATTTAGTCTTGTACCAACCTCCCCTTTCCCAGAAACTCTTAAACCACTGGCTGTTTTCAACCAGAGAGACCTGGAAGAGATGGAGTTGTGCAAGTTCCATCAGCTGGAGGTCTGGTGGAGGAAAAGGGCCTGCCATGGAGTCTGTCCTTGTTTTCACTCCTGCATCTCTCAACTCTAACCAATTTTCATGCTCTCACTTCTTTGCCACTCTGCAGTTGTGTTGGAGTCCTTGGGAGGGAGTCCAAACCACACTGGAAGGAGAGGAGATGGGAGGCATTGCAGGAAGAGGGGACTGAAGATGTAAAGTCAACATGGGCACATGGAGAGAGGGTACAGGGAGGCTCTTACAGTAAGGGAAGGCAGAGATGAGAGCGGAGGCTGTTACAGGTTCTGCTGGTTTTGCTGCCTGCTAAATCCTCTTCTTTGACATGTGAAAGAAATGTGAAGGTGCAAGACAACAGGAATTAATAAATAACCTGTAATAATCAGTCCTTTTCAATTCCAAGGGGTTTATAAACATCAGTGAACGTTCATGAGCTGTTGGAGAGGTATTTAAGCTGCATTCCATTTTCATAGATAAGGAGATGAAAGCTCTGGCACAAGTCCAAAGTTTTCAAAAGCAGAAACTACTTTTAAGAGCTCCCTTTGATGCTCAGCACCAGAACTCCAAAAGAATTGATTTCACCGTTGCTATCATTGTCAACTGTATCCTGATTACTTCTGCAAAGCCAGGTCTAAACTTGCACATTCAAAAGGAGAAATTGCTTCTGCAAATTCAGGCCCTGTTGGCTTGTTAGTTTTTCCCAAGCTACATAAGGAGAAACTGGTTTATGAGAGAAATAGATATGTAAAAACATTTACATTTTTTGCTATTGCACCATGACAAGAATGGAAACAAAGAGTTTGTGGGCTTAAGACACTTATGGAAAGGGCAAAGTAAAACAAAGATTTAAAAAAAGACTGACAAGTATACCCATTCATCTGTGCAAATGGGAAGGGAAGCAGAGCATGTTTTAAAGTCTTTCTACATCTCCCATAAAGACTAGGCAGATGGTTTGGGTGCATTTCTTTAAGTGTGTGATGAATATTTTATTCCTGAAAGGAATACATATCTTGAACATGTATGTAGTCAGCAACTTCACTGAAGTGAGGAAGAAACAACGCGGGACTTCATTACAAGCCATGTGAATTGGTAGTCCAGAAAAGAAAACAAAAATTGTTTATAGCACTATAATTAAAAAAAAAAAAACAGAGAGAGAGAGCTATAGTTATTTTGTTTGGAATTATGCATTCTCAATTTTAATTGTTCTGTGGCCATGCAAATACTAACATCTTGTTAGCCTACCTGCAATAACATAGGTGAAGAAAAAGCCTCCAAATTCTGTTGAAATGGCAGGTGTCACATTTAAATTACCTAGCAGCAAAATAGAAGGAGATAACAGAGCTTTCACAGAGAATACAGCAGTCAGCTAGAAGCAGAAATGTAGTGCTGATCAAAGAGAGTAGGTTCAAACCTAGTCCTAGACATGTGCAGCACAACTGCTACCCAGCAATATCAGTGATGTGCCAAGCACAGTCTCAGCATAACTTGAAGTGTCATAGCAGATTGGTGGGAAGATGCAAGAATCACAACAGAAATATTCCTTTGGGCACATCCAGTGCCTAAAAAAGAGTAAAATGTTGCCAGAAAAAAAAGTATCTTGGAGGGTCTCTCAAAGGTACTCACACGTTTTAAAACTTTTCTCGAAGTGCCAACACTTCTGTGGCAACAAGGCTTGTGCTGTGACACAGTTTTGCTGCTCTTGCAGCTGCAGCTCCCCACAGTAGTTCAAAATCCTCAGGGTGTGAGCAGGAGTGGTGGTTCCTCCCTACACCTTTGGGTGCACCGCTGTGTCCAGCCCTGGCACCATTGGCAGCACTGGCAGTGCCAGCATGCTTACCTTGATGCCACTCTGGAGGTAACGTGGTGCTGAGCCCTGTGGTGGGAGATGCCAATTCTTTGCACCTGCCAAATGAGTGGGCAGGATTCACAAAAATGGGAAACAACAGAGTTTTAGGTGGCTTCAAGTTGGTTATAGGGTCCCTGAGTGCACAGGGTTATGACAAATCCCATGGAACAGGAGGCAGGATGGAGACCATAACAACTTTAAGGGACATGATATACTTTCCCATGTTTCTGTTCTGCAACTCTCATGTGCCTTGAGTCATCTCTGACTAAGAAAAAAGCACAGTTAATTAATGTTTTTAAAAGGTCTTGCTATCTACACAAGATGATACTCCAAGGAATGGTTGTTCAAAGGAAAAACAGAGTAAGCACCTAAAAGAAATTTCTAAAACAACCGGAATCTCTGGCTTCGAGTGCAGCAAAGCAAAATGGAAATTCTTCCAGCTTCCTAGGCCATACTTTTAGCTAAGGCAGCTTGTACCCAGATCTAGAAAAAGACAGCTGTGGTAGAAATACCACTGCCCATCTTCATACAGAAACAAAATGGGCCACTACAAACATTATTGTCATACTTTTGGAGGTGGTCTAGTTTTGGGGTTTTTCCCCCCCCAAATCACCTAAGTATTTCTGAACACATGAAAACTTTTTGATCTTGGAAGATGAATTAATATGGGCATTTTGGATCAGGAAATAGCCCTGGAGGAAGCTGCTGCTAACAGCAGCTAACACTGACCGCTCCACTTCAGGCTACCTTTGAGACTGCCTAGGACAAGTCAATGCCAGCAGCTGTATTTTCAGGAGCATGTTAGTGCAGCAATACCTTTTTCTCATGAAGGTCATTTGTTTTTGCTGTTGAAACACCACTGCTCTATCTAAAATTAAAATTAGAAAATGGGCAGGTCACAACTTGTTTAGGAAGTTTTGTCCTTTCTGCTCTTGACTTTTCACCTTGTCACAGGTTATGGAGCTTTTGCACCTTTATTTCTGACTGTGTCCCCTTTGTTCTTGGCCTCACTAATTTGCTCTGTTGTTCAAGGTCTTGTATCACTAAAATACAGAATTCATTACGTTCCAAAAGGTATAAAAATCAATGGTTGCTCGATTCATTCTCCCTAAAGATTACCAATGCATTTTAGGAGGCCAACTCTTCTATTCCCTACACTACAGTATAGCAACTATGCCAAGCCAAAAATAAATGGTATTCTTGGTGGAATGCAGTTTCTTGCAGAGGATTGGGTATTCCTCTTCTTTTGTACCAGAGTATTTTTTAGTATCCTATCTCAATGTCAAACTGGGTAATATATAGAAATCCTGAGAGGATGGGGTCTACCCATGAGAATGAAAATGCCTCTGAGGTGAGGAGTCAGGTCCCTGGAGGATGGACAGGGTGGGTATTCTGGGTGGTGACATGAGAAATACCTTCTTCTTTCCATCATAACAGAAGTAACCAACAGCATCACCTCCCAGCTTCCCAGGGTCAGTAACAATGGGATTGAGCAAGCTGTGATTAACAGGGGGCTTCTGCTCCTACTGAAGGTGGAGAGGAAAGCCAGCATGACTCAGCTCTCTGGCAAAGTGCAGAAGCATCATTAAGGACTGGTGGGGAGGGTATCAAGTGATTGGTAGGGTAAGCTGTGGTCATACTCCTCCACTGTCCTTTGCAGAAATAGTGGCCATGAAGCCCCAGCCTGGGTTTCCTCTCTATCACCTGTGTTTTCTGAAGGGATTTGCTGTACGTGAGTAAAGGGCTAAGGGGTTGGATTTTTGTTTTGGAGAACTAGAAGTATAGTGAGACACAAAAAAGCTAGTTAACTGCCTTAAACCACATGTATGTATTATTTTAATCACATATCCTGAGACAGGCTGTTTTCTTATGAAATGTTTCTTAAACACCTTGAAATATGATAACGTATTCCAGTAACTGTGTGGATGGTTCCCAGAAGAGGTCTGACAGTCCTAAATTGCAGAAGTGGTTGTTGCAACTGGAAGTGAGGGAGTGATGCTGGAAGTAAAACAAGAAGTGGAATCCGCAGTACAATAATTTTGGATATTGTTTTCCTAAATACTTCATCAAAAGACCTGGTATTTTAGATATAAAAATGCACATTCTAATGTTGTTGACAGGGAAAAAGC
>VWZD01006499.1:672739-690177 GCA_013396695.1 Sakesphorus luctuosus
TTGGATTTTTGTTTTGGAGAACTAGAAGTATAGTGAGACACAAAAAAGCTAGTTAACTGCCTTAAACCACATGTATGTATTATTTTAATCACATATCCTGAGACAGGCTGTTTTCTTATGAAATGTTTCTTAAACACCTTGAAATATGATAACGTATTCCAGTAACTGTGTGGATGGTTCCCAGAAGAGGTCTGACAGTCCTAAATTGCAGAAGTGGTTGTTGCAACTGGAAGTGAGGGAGTGATGCTGGAAGTAAAACAAGAAGTGGAATCCGCAGTACAATAATTTTGGATATTGTTTTCCTAAATACTTCATCAAAAGACCTGGTATTTTAGATATAAAAATGCACATTCTAATGTTGTTGACAGGGAAAAAGCCATGAAATGTGATTGCATAAAAGTGAGTCAGGACCTCTAATGTGTTTTTACAGTGTTGCTTATAGCTTAATTACACTTGCTCCTGACAGTGTATTATATCTTCTTACATCTTCATTATTGCACAGGCATTAATTTAATCAGAGATAATAAACGAAACCTCTGGAATTAATTACAGGTCGTAACAGTTTTGTTACTTTACTAGAACAGACAGGAAGACAAAAACATATGGACCCATAAACATTAACTGGCTTTTGCAATCCAGCCATTACAAGAGAAAGACAATGAAGATTAAATTACTTGGAGATGTAGCTGAGAATGCTCAAGCAGTTTTCGGTGTTTCTGAGACTCAGCAGTTCTTGGTGTGGACGACCTTGACTCCTGCATTTCTGGGATCCTTTCAAACCCAAATGCATCTTGTGTTTGAATCTATTTAAAAGATCTAAGTTTAAGAATTGAATCTATTTAAAAGATCTAAGTTTAAGAACTGCTTTTGCAGATTCCTGAGATCTGACCTGTCTGGCAGGAGGGGTCTCTGCAGTGTTGTTTCAATGGAGGCATGCTGCCAGGAGTTGGGATCTGCGTGTGAATTACTGTGATTTCCCTTTGGGCCTGCTTGTTTCTGCCAAATTTGAAGTGGACTTTCTGTGAGTGAGAAGCAAACATGGCCCTTTTCCAACAGCACAATGTCTGGGAGGGTGTCTGACAGGAAAAAACCTTGCAGAGGAGCCTTTCAAAGCATCTTAAAAAAATCTCCTCTTGTAGGGGATTTCCTGTAGTGAAAAAAAGTCATTACCTGGGCATAGAAGGCAGAGGGTGTCTTGCTTGGTTGCCTAATTTTTCTGATCACAGAGTTACATTAGAAACTACCTACATCTTAAATGAAATTATTTATCTGATACTATTTCTAAAATGCCTCTAGTCTCTTGGTGGACTATTCATGGTAAGAAACTTTCAAAACAATATGATTTGCTTAGCAGGCTTAGTATTTAATCTAACCTTTCCTTTTTTAAAAAAATCTCTTACTGCATTTAGTGAATTAGTTTTTTAATGCAATAAATAGATCATCTTCTTTGTGTTTAACACACTGATACTTGTAGGCAGCTATTTTGTGTTCTACTTCAGTTGTCACTTTCGGCTGAGCTACTCATATATCAGATCCATCCAATGTGAGCTCACAACTCAACTTTAAACCTTTAATAATTTCTCTTGTTCTTTTCCTAATGTCTCCACTAGATCTACATTATTCAAGTACTGAAGTGCTCTGAAATTAATATGCTGTATCAAGAATGGTCCCTTCGCACTTCAGTAAGGAGGACTGTTATCTACCTGGTCTGTGATGGGGATGTCTCCAACATGCAGGCAGTGTCATCCTACATTACATGGAAAACCTGGCAGTCTTAACAGTGTGGGATTTTAGATCTTGAGAGTTCTTTCAAAGGTGACCCAGTGCCTGGAGCAGCATCCTGAGGGCTTAAGGCTGCTGCTGAGTGCTGACAAAGTGTGTCACCACATCTGCTCCTTACTTTGGTGTAGGTAGGAGATAAGATCTTTTCAAAATCTAGCTACATATCAATATGGTGAATTTGAAGACTTGTGGCTTCATTCCCTGAGAAAAATCCCTTCCCTGCTATCAGAGTGCTCAATGGTTTTCAGCCAGGGGGCTGTGGAGCTCCACTCTGGTGGATGGCTCCAAGGTGACATGCCAGGCTTCAAGGGGACATGCCACTGGGAAAAAAAAAATGTATTGATGCCTCCTGGCACTTAGTCTACAGGAAGCTGAAGCTGTAGTGGGAACTACAGAAAAGAAATGGTTGAAAATAGGAGCTGTTGATTAATCTCTGTGAGGCTTTTTTTTTTTTATTATTTCCCTACCACCCTACACATTATTTTTCTGCTCTCACTGCCTCCAGTAAGCCCAAACTCAGGCTCATCTGAGAGTTTCAGGAACTGTTTCAGGAACTGAGTCAGTGCACTGATTAGGGCTTTTTCAGACACTCATAAAGACACAAGGTAAAGAATCAAAACTGGAAACATCGAGATGATTGGACTGTACACCTGTAGAATGTTAGCTAAATTTCAGCTCATTTTTTTTAACGTATAAGTAAATAAATCTCCATCTTCAGGCTCTTGTTTCATTATAAATGCAAATTAATCTCCCCACAGTCTCTTGCCTGACAGATTAGCCTGTTTCTCTCACTCCAGGACATGCGTTTTGACCCTATAGACATAACATGACTAAAGAACTAACCTCTAGCTGAAACAAATAAATAAAAGTCAGTTTAGTTAATGCAATTCACTACAGAATGTCTGACAGGGGCAGGGAAGGAGCATGGACAACCTGTTTTTGTGGCAGTCCCCATGTGCATCAGCTTCAATTATGCACCTGCAAGTCCTGGAACCTGTTCTGGAGCATTGCACACTCACACTCTCCTAAGTTTGTTCAAGTATTGCCAGCCCCCGCCGCCCAGTGTAGGTTGAGAGGGTTCAGTATCCTCTGCAGAGGGCCAGACAGGCAGGAGCCCAGACCACCACAGCTGCCTGTTTCCTGCCAATGGAAGCATCATTCATCTTATGCACAGGAGGAATCCGCCTTCCCTGAGCACCTCAGTGACATCCAGAATAAAAATTATATATGTTTGATGGGTGAAAAAGATGCAGCCACGGAACGTTAAAGAGCATGACAAGGGCTGGAAAGGCAGTCAGTGACAAAGGCAAGAAAGTTTTCCTTGTGGCTGTCCCCTGTGCCATCTTTACTCTATTCCATGGATGCTCAGGATCTCTGCAGTTTGTTTGGGGTATGACTGATGCTCTAATGTAGGCTAAATGACAGGCTCCATGCCTTGTGTTATTGGTACTGAAATTCAGAAAAGATACATACCATCATAAATAACGCTAACACAGCCATTTCAGATCATATACTGAGGGTGGCATAAGACCAGAAACCTTATTTCTTTCAGTTCTTCCCTTTCAAATACATCTTCATTTTATTAAAGTTATTTTTCTCTGGCCTACTAACCTTAAGTACCTTCAAGCAATTGAGTAAGAGAGTCCTATCTTTTCTAGGCTACATCAGAGAATAAATAAAAAGGTGTGTAACTTCTCACAGCACTCTGTTTTTTGTCTAATAATCTACTAGATTCTCATCCTCCTTAGTTTTATTTACCTCTCCAGACAACAGCATTTTGAGACTATTGCCTCATGGGAGACTTCAAAAGATTCTCATGTCATCAAAATCCTGTTCAAATAGCGGCTGTGAAAATAGCCAGTACATCACTGCAGGACTTTCTCCATGAACAAAAACCTTTTGTTAGCTGTTTCCAAAGACTATTTAGTTTTCAGGTAGAAGGTGTGCCTCAGGATGTCAGGGAATGGCACGTGCAATGCCACATTGAGAAAGAAGGATGCTCCTGCTTTCATTAGATGCATTTATTACAAAACATTAGAAAGTGCTTTGTTTTACTCTGTCATCCTGTGTCAGTTTTTCCCAATCTCATCAGTTTTCCTTTTACCCCTCTGAAGCCATTTCTCAGAGGTTCTTTGTTCATTACCTCACACCAGTTCTATGTGTTGGAAAAGCTGCTCAAAAAGCATGAACACTCCCATTTTGATTGAATGGTTGTTGGGCCAACCTGGATGTGGTGACTCTGAAGGAGCACTGTTGGTGTGGTTCAACAGAAACCTGTCTTGGGATGTAATTAACAGAGGCAGGTGTGCATGACACTGGATCCTGAAACCAACTACGTTACTCTTTTGCTAACTCTCAAACTCAAGAGCACCTCAAAGGTCAGCAAAATGCTAGGTCCTCTTCTCAATTATGCCTCAAATCAGCCTGCCCAACCCCCAAGGTTGAATGTAAAAAACACTTCAGAAACAATAACAGAAATTAATATTCAAAAATCTGCAAAGGAAAGAAATATTCACCATCACACTTCACCGAGCATTTAAACTTTCAAGACTTACATATCTTCATGATAGTTTGGGGGGCAGGGGAAACCTCTGAGCTATTCTTATCCTGCAAGAGCATTTAAAGTAACTTCTCCTTATACTCTCATTATTTTTTAATACATTATTATGCGGATGTCCATCTTCTTTTAACAGCTTTTATTTTTATATCAGACAAGTGGTATGCTCAAAGTGCTTGCTTGCTATTCTATGTATGGAAATGAAATCATTGCTGCACATAGAAATTGTAAAGAACACAGATCACACAGTGTTTAGTAGACTGCAGCTTAGTACAGAATTTTGACTGCTAAATGTTCCCACTGGCAGCTGGAAACCACTCCACATGGGCACCTTCCAATTCCCAGTTAATAATTACTGCTGCCTTTGCTAAGTAGTGCACTGCAGCACCGGTCCCTTTCAAAGACAGGGAAAGGCTCACAACTCATGCAACAATAGGCTGAGGTTGGTAAAGTGAAGCTCAGATCTTTTTCCCTAGTCAGAATTCTCTACTTAGAGGGATCTTTGCTGAAATGTATATGTGATTTAACCCACAGTGACTGGGGTCTCTAATCTAGAAGAGTGAGTGAGGTTTAGCAGCCTCTTCAGTAGTTATAAAGACATTTAATATTTGCTGTTAACTGGAAATGGAATGTGACAGAGACAAAATACATTGGTCATGTTTTAATCATAGAAAGGGTTGGGTTGGAAGGGACCTTAAAGAGCACTTATTTACAACCCCCCTGCCATGGCCAGGGACACCTTCCACTAGACCAGATTTGTTACAGCCCTATCCAACCTGGCCTTAAAAACCTCCAGGGATGGGGCATCTGCAGCTTCTCTGGGCAACCCGTTCCAGTGCCTCATCACTCTCATTAATGGTAATCTGTGTTAATAAAAATGTAAAATATAGTGTCAGAGGATTACCAACATAAGGTGCAGCAGCACTAACCATTTGTGCCGGTCCACAAACGATCCCGCTAACATCTAAACTGGAAGCAATGCCAGATTATTTTTTAAAATGAGAAAAAAAAAACAACAAAGCTGTAAAATTACGATTCTGACTTTTCAGCTGAAAAACGATGTTTCAAGCACTGGCCTTGGAACATCAAAGTAAGTAGCTGCGGGCTCACATGTCAGGCTGAGATCCAGAAGGCACAGGAAAGCAGAGTGCCCCACTCCACCTCTCCCTGCGGCCAGCGCGCCCTTTCCTTCCCGCGCTCCCGGCAGTTCCCGCGGCGGGGCCGTGGCACAGCCCACGGGTGCGGGGCATACGCCGGGGGTGCGGGGCATACGCCGGGGGTGCGGGGCCGCACAGCGAGTGCCCCTTGGCTGCAGTCCCGGCGACAGGGGATCCTCCAGCACCCCGCGGGGCCGCAGGAACCTCAGTGTGCTGTGTGTGGGGCTCGGGGCGCCACAGGATCGCCGAGAAGAAGAGCCTGGACCTGTCCCCTCCTCCCGCTCGCTCCGGCCGGCGTGCCCCACCGCACCTCCCGCAGCCGCCGCACATAGCCCGCGGCTCCGCGGGGAGGGCGGCCCCAGCCCCGGCTCCGCCCCCGGCTCCTCCCCGGCGGCCGGGCCCGCGCAGAGGGAGCCGGAGCGGGCGGCGCAGCCCGCGGGGGGCGATGTGACCCGGGCGGCCGCGGCGGTGCGGGTTCAGAGCGGGGAGAGGGCGAGGCGCCGAGCCGGGCAAAGATGTGGCTGAAGCCCGAGGAGGTGCTGCTGAAGAACGCCCTCAAGCTGTGGGTCACGCAGAAGAGCAGCGGCTACTTCATTCTGCAGCGGCGTCGGGGCCACGGAGACGGCGGCGGCCGCTTCACGGGTACCCGGCGGCGCGGGGNGCTTCACGGGTCCCCGGCGGCGCGGGGGCTCGGCGGGGCACCCGGCCGGGCTGGGCAGGGGTCCGCCCGCATCTGCCCCACGGGGTCTTGGCCGTGCGGAGCACCCGGGACAGGCGGGAGCGGCCTCTTTGTTCGGCCCGCGGCTCGGCTCGGCACGGCACGGCTCGGCGGTAGCGAGGAGAGGGCGGCGGCGGTGCGGGGGCTGTCGCCGGCCGCGCGGTAGGGGCGGCCCTGGCCCCGGCTCACCTCGAGCTGCCCTTCCATAGCCTTGAGCAGCGCTGAAGCCACTTTTGTTGTTAGGACCCCGCGCTGCTCTCCCGACGGGTTCCAGCGGGACCAAGCGCGGCCGCGGAGCGCGGCTGGGCAGCGTCGCCGGGGGGATCCGCGCGGTCCCGGCGGCCGCGGGGGATGGGGGATGACGCGGGATGCCGGTGGTGCCCGGTTGGGCTGTACCACCCGTGTACCACCGGGCTGTACCCCGACCGGCCGCGACCTGCCTCCCCTTTCGATAAGGAGAGCTGTGTAAATACAGTGCTGTATAGGACGCCTGGCTTTTGGACGATACGTGACATTTACGGGGAGGAGGTTGTTAATTCGGTATTGTGGGAAAGTGGATTCCGATTTATTTTTTGCATTAATTATACTACGGCTTACGTGGCTGTAGAGCAGGCACGTTATGTCCATGTGGCGCCCCAGGTACGTGTAGTGAAGGATATACTGGGAGAAGGATCCCGCTGTCCCCTCGCAGCAATGTGGATCCGTGGGTAACTCCAGCGAGAATGTTGCAGGAGGCTGTGCTGACGTTGTAGAGCAGGGAATTCGGGCCAAACTTTTGGCTGAAAGACATCAGCAGCTGAATTCAAACAAACTACGCTTTGGACAAATAATAGAGTTTAACAATGTAGTTCTTACTTAAAAGCAGATGAGGCTGTTTTGTACCTCACAAAAATTAGAATTTTTGATGGTGGTTTATATATTTCAAAGCGTGGTCAGGCATTGTCGAAGTCAAGGTTTTCTAGGGAGTTTAAGAAGCTGCATTACCACGTTTGATATTTAGTTTGTTAAAACTTTTTGTTCCTGAGCCATTGACCCTTGCCATTTGATAATAGTGCTTTCTGCGTTTGGTTGGATTTTTTTTTTTTAATCAAAGCTTTTCCTACCTGTACAAAAAGGGCACAAAACTTAATTGTGGCTTGGTAGGGCTCATGCTATCGATGTATTACTAATGAAATAGAAGTTTTGCCGGCAGGTTAAATGCTTACCCTCATGTTTTCCCCTGCCCCGGTGTGGAAGTCAGACCACTCTTTTGTGACTGTAAGGACGATGTGGATTAATTTTCAGAGTTAAAAATAGCCGTTTACAGCTGCTTGATTTAGGTCCAGGACAATCATGAGGTTCAGTTTCACAAGTGTTAATGCCTTGTGCCTGAGCTTTTCACTACAGAAATTTGCAAGCTTAAACCAAGCAAACTGCTTTTCTCTCTAGTTAAGTTTCAGGTGAATCATTTTGCTGAATCTACAGTGCACAGGCTTGCTCAGATCTCTTGGCTGGCAAAGGAAAGCAGCTCCCGTCTCACTCATTTTGCAAGGGAACTGTATATTCTGACAGTCTCTTAGACCATTTGGAGATGTTTGTATTTAAAAGGGCTTAGAAATTCAAGTCCTAAAACCAAAATGCAAGGGTTACAAAGCATTAAGCATAGCTGGAGTTAGACGGATAGTGTAATTTTTTTTCACAGTTTTTACTTGCAATGAATGAAATGGAGACCTGTGCTGAGAACCAGCCGGGCTTTGCTGGTAACTGCTTTCAATGCAAAGCTAACCTCCTGATTCTTGCCTTACGTGAGTATAGAGACACTTTATTAATACCTGTATTTTCCAAACTGACAGATATGAAGGGCAGTAAAGCACTGCCATACTTCAGAGTATGGGCTACCAAGCAACAGAGCCAAAAGTCAGAAGTTTGTTTTACTGAGGAAGCAAACCTTGAATGAGAACAATATCCATATCTGTTTTCAGTTCCCTTTAACAGCATAAGCTCTGGCCAATTGCAGTTAAATTTGATGAAAAGGTAGAAGCTTCAAAGATGTGAAGGTCCTGTACATGAAAGCAGGTCCCACGGTAAGGTAAAAGAGAATCTCATAGCTCCTCCAGTGAGGAGGAGGCTACATATCTCAGGCCATGTTTGACCCATGTGGGATCAGAAGAACAAATTCTCCAGAAGAGTCAGTTTTTTAAGAGTGTAGATTGGGCAGCAGACCACCCGTGATGTACTTTGCTTTAAATAAGGTGGAAGGGTGTGACACCTGAGCTGCCCTTGTGTGTGTTGCCACAACATGGTATTTGCACTGAACCTGTGTGGGGACATCTGTTTTATGGCCCAATTCTTGTATTTGCATGTCTTTTTTTTTTCTTCTGGGACACTTCTTTCTCCTTACCAGGGCATTTTATTTATTAGGTAAGTTAGCACAGCTAGAGGGTACATTTTATGTGGATTTAATTCCTGAAGGGTGGACTAGAGAAGATCTCTTGCACAAATGTGCTTTTCTTCTGTTTCTGTGTCTCTTTCTTTGTGTAGTGTGTTTCAGTCAGACTCTGAGCAGATGTTTGTAAGTGAAAGACTGTATGTCCTACTGTTATTTAATTTGTGTCCTAGGGCAGTTACCAAATGCACACTGGGCTTACAAGAAATGATGGAGGCTGTATTTAACTCTTCATTACCTGACCAATGTCATTCTGGGTTCTGTATTCCTGAGATATAGGCTTTTCCCAGTAAAAGTTTTAACTTGCCACTTTACCTGGATCTCTACTTGACAGCTTTGTTAGAAAGGAAATTGATAATGTTTTAGAAATACTTTACAAAACAGTAACTATTTTTTACTTGATAACTAATTTTTAAACTACTTTTAAGTTATGGATTTTTAAAGAATTATTTAACTCATCAATTTCTGTTCATTCTGGGGTTTTCTTAGGCTAATTGGAGAGCCTTTTAGTGATCCCTACAGAAAGGGCTTGTGATGTGGCCATGACTAACAGGACAAAGTTAGCTGGATTTCATACTTGCTGATATTTCAGTTCTGAGGTTACATATTAATGATAACCTTGAGATGTCAATAGTCAAAAATACTTTAAAATGCCTTATGGTAAATACCAAAAGATGGTTTAGCCTTTAAGTGGACCACTACTTTTGTTTTTATTAGAGGCTGCTGAAAACTTCATGCACTTTCCTGTTTGATTAGATTAGTTTTGTGCATTTTGACAGCAAAACTGCTTGTTCTGGGAGGTGTTTGGAACAATTTCATCATGAGTACTGGACAGAGAGTAGTTTTTCCCTCTTACCAAGCAGCTGTTTATACAATACTTCACATTGCACACTCTTAGCATATGAAACCCCACTTAGGATTCTTTTAAACACTTGTGAATCCTCTGTTTTTAAAATAAGGTTAAATAAGACTTTAAAATGAACTAATTTCAAACTGTTTGACCCATGTTTTTAATTTAGTTACATTTTGTCCTACTATTCTTCCAGCCTCCATTTTCAGCTCCAGGCACTTTCCAAGCTGGATATGGTCTTGTATTGTTTGCAGTTCACAGAAGATGAACATTTTGAAAGGAAATTCATTACTTCTTTAGCTCATATAAACCTTTATGGTTCACAACTGTAAATGTAAGATAATACATTGGCAAAAAGAAGCATCTTCTGTAGGTGAATCTGAACCTTATTATTATTTTAATAAAAATAAATGTGGTAGACATGACAAATAGACTTCCATAAGCTGTAAGCCAGTAACTGAAGTAAAGTCCCATCTTAAGATTTAATTTTTTCTTTCAAATAAAATTCTTGTGGGGTGATAGCTTTCATACTTATCTACAGAGTACCTCTTGGTTGTCAGTGATTTGACTGTTTATGTGATAAGACCTTTCTTTCTTCCTTATTTTCCCTTTGCCTGGATTTTAGTTTTTTTAATGCATACAGAAAAATGGCTCTTGGTAAGCTCTGTGTCTTTTTCATGGAAATATAAAAAGCAAAAGATCTTTTGCTGTGCTTTCATACTCTCCAAGTGGTCCTGTAGCCATTGTCACTACCTCAGCTTTTAGTAGCCCTGTGCATCTTTCAAAGTAAATACTTTTTATAGTGGAGTCACTTTCAGGGAAAGGCAGCAAGGGGACTAATGTGGCTGAGAATTCCTGAAGCTCAGTGAGGAATCCATCTAGTTTGCCCCTTCTCATTACATGGTAGCAGGAGAGGGTAAAAAATACCATGAAGACTTGGATTTTTACTAGGGAATGCAAATAAACATTTTACCTTCTGAAAGGCAGAAAGGCAGAATGAGTAACATATTCTTAGAATCAAGTTAAAAGATCTGTCCCAGTACAGTCTTCAAAATGGCTTGGGTTTTTGTCTTAAAATATGTTCAGGGTGCTAAAAAAAGTTATGGATAAATAAAGGCTCAGTCTGAGTGCTAATGCAAAAACCTGAAAAAACCAACAAAACACTTTTATTTAAAATGTAGCAGTTTGAGGAGAGGAAGGTGCCACAATGCTGGTGTTAATAAAGATATTGGTATGTTCACTGTCAGTATTCCTGGTTTTGTTTTCTTTCTGAAGCCTTGCACAGGAGAGGGAGAAATCTACATACTTTATTGAAAGCTTGGACTCCAGTCAAAACGTTATCTAGCCTTGCCCACAACTGGAATTTAGATCGGCAGGTTTTTTCCCCTTTTTTCATCTGTTTATTTTACTGTAACATTTTTTTAAGGAAAATGCATACTTACAAGCTCTTTCTCAAGAGGGTGGCTTCTCTGTTGCAGTGTTTGGCCTGGAAGGCATGAGCAGGAAGGAAGGATAAGAGCAGGGTGCCAGGCTATTACCTGCAAAACCAGGCACTCAGATTCCTGACCCCTGAGCCCGCTGAGCTGTGTATGCTGTTCTGACCCGCTCTACTTGCCTTTCTGGGGTGAGTTTCCTTCTCCTAAGGCACAGCAAGACTAATCCAGTAAACAGCTACACTGGCTTTTTATTTTCATGCTGTGGAGGCCAAATGGCACAGGAAAAGGCAGGAAAATCACAGAATGTATGGGCTGGAAGGGACCTTAAAGACCATCTAGTTCCAGCTCCCCTGCCATGGGCAGGGACACCTCCCGCTAGAACGTGGCGCTCGAAGCCTCATCCAGTCTGGCCTTCAACACTTCCAGGGATGGGGCATCCACAACTTCTCCGAGCAATGTGTTCCAGTGTCTCACTACCCGCACTGGAAAAACTGTCTTCCCTACAAAACACTTGAGGATGTCTGTGGTGGCAGTTTAAGTAGCACTAGTTCAGTCTATTCAGCATTATTCACAGTACACACCCAAAAAAGTGAGAGACTTTTAAATGTTGCCGCCAGTAGTGCCCTTTGTCTGAATAATTTACAGGGCTGCTGCAGCAGCTTGTGTGTCCCATCTTCTTGTCCATTTTCTGATGGAAAACAGTTTCAGGTATTTTCACCTGTAAAGTGAGAAAACATTTGCCTCAGTGGCCTTCAGGGCTATAAAAATAGGCTTGGCATGACCTGGACTGATGGCAGAGGACTGAGATAAGCAGCTGTGAGTGCTCTGCCATGGCAGCGTGCCCGCCTAGGGAAGCAGCCTGTGGGGGAACTGGGCTGAGGAGGAATAACCAGTGCCCCAGGGCTTGTGATGCCATTTCCACCATTCTGTGAGAGAAGGTGCACGGTCCATCTCTCTACTTCTTCCCCTAATATGTTCTTTCCCTCCTGATGTGATGGTCCAATGCAAGAGCTCAGCATCACATTGAGGGGTAATGGAGTCATGGGGACCAGGGGACACCAATGAGTGAAATGCTTAAACTCCTGCTATTTCTCATGTTCTCCTTCCTTGGAGAACTGGGATCTGGAAATAATGGTTAAGTACTTTGTTACAATTTGTTTCTACATGCCAGATTGAAAAAAGTCCCAGCTCGACAGAAACCAGTTTACCTAGTGGCGGTGTTTGATCTGGCAAAGCCTGCATTGGAAGTATTGTAAGCATTTGGATGTTTGGTATTTTCCCTGGGTGAAAAAATGCTGTGAGCAGGAGGTCTTTATGCTGAAATCTAACGTTGTCTGTGCTTATCTTTGAGTGTGGTGAGCCCTTATCGTTACAAAGGAAACAGAGCCTTCCTACAGCCGTTGGAGGAGTTCTCCTTCAACCTTTTTCTTATGTACTTACCCAAATAAGTTCTGCTTTTTTTTTTCCTGGTGGTAGAAGCATAATAAGGAATACTTTCTAATGGGTGCTGTATTGTATCAAAATCTGTTGATATAATTTTGCAAAATTAAATGAAGACAGTGTGGCTGGTGTAAAGCCAAGACGTTAAGCCCTTGTCATTAGTGGCCTTGCATAACTGATGGTGTTCTTACCCATCAAAACCATGTGTTTTAGGGAGTTCTCAGTGAAAGTAACGACCTGATAAACATCTGAGTTTTGGACTTCTAGGGAAATCAAATCAAGATCGTATGAAAGATGTCCCCAACCATTTATGCTGGGGCCACTACTGACCAATGGTAGCTTCATGCTCACTGTCCTGGGCTGTGTCCTACCGTGGTGCAGTTCAAAAGCCTCCACCTTTGCCTGTAATTCTCAGTGGCTGTGAGATGTGTGGCACTCTCTAGCTGGGCTGTAAGAGGTGAGGATGGGGCAGCAGTGGTCCTCAGTGCATCTCAGCTCTGGGTCTTTTCTTGGGCCACCCATGGGGTCACTAGTTAGGACTCCTGCATGGTAGGGTGGTTGAGGCCCAGTGGGAGTCAACTTCATAACTCCCCCATCCCTCTCAGCAAGGACATTGGTCCTAGGGAGAGCTGCTGAGATGCCTTGCAGAGCCAGGCAAGCAATTCCTGCTAGTTGATGCTGTCCCAGGCTGAGCTTATCCTTGTTGGTGTCAAAAGCAGCTTTCTGCTCCCCTAGTTGGAACACAGGGATGGCAGGGGCCAAGAAACGGGTACATTCTCCTTGTGTTCTGCCTGGTGGTGGGCTGTTCCTTCAGCCAGTTTGCTTGCCTCCTCTAGCGTGGCTAATTGCTGCCCACCATGGCTATTGTGAGACTCTAATTGTTTGCAAATCACTGCGGGATGGAGGAAGCTATGTGAAGAAGTGTAATTAGGATTCAGGGTATGGAGTGCTTCTCTGTCTCAAAGAGCTGAGATTAATTCTGCTTTGTTGAAGCTGTTAGTTCAATTTCACTGTCCTTAAAAAACCCCAACTATATTTTTATGATCGTTTAAATTGTTTGATTTGCTCTTTTGTCCCAATTCACATGCCTGAACCGTTTAGAGTGTCTCCTGCAGCTACTAACTCTCCTTGCAAAACTGCAACCACTGGGAAGCAACCTGTGCTGTTAGCATCTTCCACATCCTGGGAAGAGCTTTCTCCTTTTGGGTACAGTATAGCTTTTGTCAGACAGCTGGGCTTGTTTTTCTTTCCGCCCCCAGCTTTCTCTGGTGGAGCAGATGCAGCAAGCAGCAGTGAGCTCCCAGGGATGAATTGGAAGGCATGCTTTTCACTTCATGGCTTTGTACCGGAGCGATAGCCTGGAATGATGCTGTGCTGTGACTGTAGTTGTAAATGCCTCAGTTTGGTGGTTTTGTCTTACAAAAAATAACCTAATGGTATGGGAAAAAATAAGAAGGGTATGAGTATTTAAAACATGGCATTGGCATGAAATGAGTGAGTGTAGCCACCAATTGCTCTTTTCCACGTCCCTGCAGAACAGCCAGTGAGCCATCACTGCTGTTCCTGGAGATGGCCTGGTGCCATCACTGTCCTGACTTTGGAAATGCCAGGTGCCTGTGACCAAGAGAAGCCTCAGCTTTGGAGTCACTGAGCATCTTGGCAATGTGGTTTGGATCCTTGTACGGTGGTGGTCCTCTGACAGTTTTCTTGGAAGGGGTGGATTTGGGAAATACTTTTAAGTCAGGCATTGTTGCACATCTGTCCAGCTCTGCTGGTCTCAGGTGCGATGGAAATCTCAAGTATTTTTTTTTCCAGGTAAACTTAGGAGAAATGAAGGGACAATTTTCTGTTTCCTTCAAACTTCTGCAGTGGTCAGATTGCTTGTACAGTGATTAAAACTGTTCCCCAGGATGCTGGAGACACAGGTTGGACTCTGTCTTCTCTGTCACCCTTTAATTTTGGAAGAGGGCTGTAAGTGCTTGATTTGGGCAGTTCAGGGCTGTGGCACGTGGGTGGGAAGAGGTGCCTCTATATGTGCATCCGACCTGCTGTTCCCCAGATTTTAAAAGTGCAATCAGAATTTTTTTACCAACTAATTGCAGGTACCACATGTAATTGCTTCTTTGAACTACACTCCCTACTCCTTCACTCCCTACTTTGTAATGAATTTATGAGTTTGTGTTAAATGAAAGATCCTGGCTGTGGTGACCAGATGTCTTATTTTAAAACACAGTAAAACTGAAGGGGTGGCATCGCTGAGTATTGTGGTCCTGCAGGCTTCCTTGTCACTTAGTCTAAGACTTAACTCTCCTTTTTTTATCTTTCTTCTGTTGTCACCCACCACCCCCTGCCCACCGCCCCCCCCCCCAAAAAAAAAAAGAAAGCAATAATGCAATGACAGCTTTGGCCTTTTGCATTTTAGTACTATTTTTTGTTAGGATTTTATTAACTTATTGGTCCCAGACTCCTAAGTGTTCAATCCAAGTCTCTCTGCCTTGCAGAATTGGTTTAGCTGATGAAGTGACCACCCCATTTATGGGAAGGCATTTGAGTAGTTCTCAAAAATTTCCCTTTAAGGCCTTTAGAATATGATGGAGGTAAGTAGAAATCATCTTGCTGTTATGTAGAGGGTGTCTTGGACTGACTCTTGAATATTGTCCTAAAATATGGAAATAATAGTTTCTCAGCTCAGTTTTTTGGTTGAGTTCAGCTTTAATCACCCTTTGCCCAGTGTCTTGGAAGTTTAAAGCCATTTTTGAAATACCATGTGGATAATTAATAGTGATTTGGGAAAGGAGTCTGTATTCTTTAGCTTAAAAGATATGATGTGTTTAGTAGAAGTTGGTGTTAACTTACTGTAAACATGTTCCTTTTTCTAGATGAGTTATGAACATGACACAAGATAAATTTTAATGGGATCTTTTATCTTTCTGTGTGGTTAAAAGGAACCGTGTCTTCAAAGATGAAGAGTGGTACACTTGTGATAGTGCATTTGAGAACCTGATCCTTGTAAAATATCCTTGATTTATTGTGTGTGTGTGTGAAGAAATACTCAACAAGTTCATGGTGCGTGATGTCCTGGTTGTGTCCTACTTGGTTACATGTCGACCTCTGTAAAGGGGAGGTGATTTCTACCTGTTACAGAATTTAAAGCTAATTTTTATACTCCAGGTTATTTGTTTTATTTTATCCGTAATATGCATGTGCATTTGATACAAATGAATTTGCAATTGGAAGCACAGCAGTCTTATTTTTCTTGGAGGTATCCAGTTTTCAGTATTCAAGCAACAGAATATGCATGAAAGTAGATGTTTCAGTGAAATAAAAGCTAAGGGTAAGGTGTGGCATTTGTACTGAGTTTTCCAGATATATTTTATAAACTTCTGAAAAAATGTAGGTAGAGGTTGCCTTACCTGAAACCCAAGTTGTAGCTAAAGTGGTCATATTTATTGAGGAGAAGCATATAATTTCAGTAGAAAAGTGTCTTTTTCCACTTCTTCTGTCTTCTTCTCCATGTTTGTCAAAAGTGTGTGTACAACACCAGTCATTTGCATGTGAAGTTTAGCCTGGAAATATTCTTTCTGCAAGAAGAAACTTGTACCTTTTGAGGAACCTGCAATGTTCTGTCAGTGGTCTCTAGCAGAAGGCTTTCTAAGCCTTCATCTGCAGCTTTCCTTAGTGCAGTTACTGTACGGTTAATTGCTGTTCCTGAAATACTTCTGCATCTTGGGAGGTCATAAGGAGGATAATTAGATGGTGAAGTGGCTCGTTAAAGGGGAAGAGGTATGCTGAATTTTAGGTTACTCCCAAAAGTCTTCTTCCATATAGAGTAAAAATAAAAAATGGGGAGTTTTGAGAAGAAAACCAGTGTAGTTCTTCTCCCTTTCCCCCTTCTGCTTCTGTTTCCTTTTCATCTTTTACTGTCCTGTAGTCTAAATGGTTTCACTCTTGCTTGTGGTGTGGAAGAGGTCTGCATCATCCTGACTGAAGGCAACCTGATGCATCAACATGTGAACCAGAGACACTTTATTTAATTTATATGTACTTGCAAGAGGCCTTTTTAGTTTATAAACAGATTCTGTTTTATGAGACACCCTTCCATGGAACAAACTGTTAGGATATATTATTACAGAGGTGCTTGCTCACAAGCTCAGCATTTTTCAAAGCATGTCTCAAAATCAGGGTACTGCATAAAGTTGTTTGTTTGTTTGTTCAGGGATTTTTAGGTTGTTTATTTTTTGATGTTTTGATTCAAAAGTTATGCTGAATGAATATGAGGCAACTTGCACTGGAAAAATTTTGCCTTCAGTTTTTATAATTTTCATGCTGCTGCAGTTTCAACTAAATTATCATATTAGGCCTGAGTGTATATTAATGTTGAATCCTTTTCATGCTTCTGCAAATACACTCTTAGTAATTGCCATTTTTCCCCTCTTTGATTCTTAGTTCTGGCTCCTCTTTCTCACCCTTAGGTAATGTATTAGCAATGTTTAGTTTAGACAAGGGAGGTGATTATTTCTGTGTACAGTTGAAGGACGAATGGTTTCTTTTTAATAGTTCGCAAGCAAAATGGAAATTGTAAGCAGAAGTAAACAGTGAGAAGAGGAATTGAATTTTCTGGTCTGTTGTTCAGGAAGAGAAAAAGGAATTGATTTTGCACAGGCTAAAAAGTAAAACTAAATTTTGCAGCTACTTCTGTGCTTTCATGTGTTTTTCCACGGTTTCTTGAAGAAAAAAAAAGGTATTTCACAAATCAGATGTTCATTAAGCATTCTCTAGGAACTTTGGTGGCACTTGCTGTTAGTTGACTTTTCAGACCTTAGTGAAATGAAAGGAAGTCTTTCTCCTGGGTCTGTCATCAGGGCAAAGCGTGCACAGTGCTTCATAAGTTTCTTCTCTTTTTTTCTTGTGATGTCTCAAGTCTCTTGAAATTTGAAAGTTAGACCCTATGTTTGTTCTCCACATCATTTGAATCTCTCTTACTTGGCTTTAATCCAGCTGTTTGAAGACTGCACACTGAAACTGGTGCTTTGTTTTCTGTGAGTACAAGTAATTTGCTACCTTTTATACTAG
>VWZD01006499.1:690399-816625 GCA_013396695.1 Sakesphorus luctuosus
TACTTCTGTGCTTTCATGTGTTTTTCCACGGTTTCTTGAAGAAAAAAAAGGTATTTCACAAATCAGATGTTCATTAAGCATTCTCTAGGAACTTTGGTGGCACTTGCTGTTAGTTGACTTTTCAGACCTTAGTGAAATGAAAGGAAGTCTTTCTCCTGGGTCTGTCATCAGGGCAAAGCGTGCACAGTGCTTCATAAGTTTCTTCTCTTTTTTTCTTGTGATGTCTCAAGTCTCTTGAAATTTGAAAGTTAGACCCTATGTTTGTTCTCCACATCATTTGAATCTCTCTTACTTGGCTTTAATCCAGCTGTTTGAAGACTGCACACTGAAACTGGTGCTTTGTTTTCTGTGAGTACAAGTAATTTGCTACCTTTTATACTAGGATGAATTTTTGTCTTTTTCTTGTAGTTACATGAGAGCATTTAGCAATGCTAGTTATTATTTGTATTATTGGTCTCCAAATTCAGATCTCCGTTTTAAATAGATGAATATAACATCTGGTCACGTACTTAGCTGAGAAGAAAACTGCTGGTGAAGAATATTTCACCATAGACTTTTAAGACATATCGTGCCCAACTTCTGTTTGGCTTTGAAGACATCATTGACAGTGTGTGTGGATGCAAGGAGGAAGTATTTGATGTAATTTTTTCACTCTCAGAAGGTTTTTGATGCTGTTTCACGTGTTCTTCTTACACCTTTAGACCAGAAAGTGGTTACAGTGCTGATTTGTTGTACTATACTCAAATTAATTAGCTGTGGTTTGTTGTCCAAAGGAACAAAGGCAGTTAGGGTGAAGACTGTGTATGTCTCCATTGTTTCAATTAATCACTTAGGTGATGGACTGGAGAATACCTTTTTTAAAACAGCACGTGATGCCAAGGGCTGGCAAGCCTTTTGGAGGTTGAGAGTAGTTCTTTTTGTGTTGGATTAGAGTTGAAAAGATTACATATTAGGTTGAAAAGATTACATATGCTAAGGGAAAACAGTATTGCAGAAAATTTCCTGGTTACTCCAGTGACATGAGCAAACATAGTATAGCCATTACTCACTCTCTGCCATCCCTTTCTTTAGGAGGTTATGTGCAGGTTGCACAGGGGAATTGAATATAAAGTTACTCCTGAATTGCTATTTGTAAGCACCATAAACCAATTCTGAGTTACTTTAAAATGCAAATCATCCCACTCGGATGTCTTTTTCATGGATAGTTTGGCTTTGCCTGTTCAAAAGAAAGGTCAGCAACTCCAGGTGACCTCCAGACTGGAAAGTCTTTTTTGGAGGCAGAAATTGCTCCAGTTCTTCAAAGTGAATTTGCTTATATTGATATCAAGTGCTGATTTAGAGTGGGATACTGCAGGCTTTCTTGGACACAGTGGCATGTATGCAAGATACAGGAAGGAGGTCATCTCCCATTCTACCTATGGCTGAGACTTCAGTAGCAGTGAGCATCAAGGTCCAGTTTAGAGAGTCATGCTTAAAGATAAGCTGGAGAGATTCCAATTTAAGCTCAAGAACAATGAGCACTTTCAAAAGAGCTTCCATAAGGAAGAGATGAGATGATTGGGGTTTCTTTAGAAAAAGAGAAATCATTAAAGGGCGGGAAACCATGATGATACTTTTTCTTCTTGTCAAGCATTAACATCAAAAGTGCCTGTGGCCAATTACTTTCCATATTCCAGGGTACACGATTAGTTTTTAACAAGAAAGTTTAAGATTGTGGTGGTTGGCTTGTTTGTTTGGGGTAGTTTTGTTTTGGTTGTTCTGTTTCTTTGTTTGTTTGTTTTATGAATACATAATGGAAATAGTGGAAAAGGCTAGCTGGGGAAATTGTTTCATCTTGGTTGTCGGAGGTTTTGAAGAACAGGTTAGACAAACACACTTATGGCATAGGTGTATTTATCCAACTTCACAGTGGGGCTGGAATGGTAACTTCTTAAGGTGCCCTCAGGTCTTTCTACTTCAATTCCGTGGTTATATACATATGTATGAGGCAAAACCCGAAGTGCAAAGAACTCTATATGCTTTTGATCTTCTAATCTGATTTGCCTTTTGCATTTTGAGCATCTGTAAATCGCAGCATAAAATTGGGAAGAGTCACTATTGTTACGTTCTGTATTTTAATTTTATGGCTTTAGATGTGAAGTAACTTGTAGGCTACAGAAGTGAAAACTGGCTGTAATGGTCTCTTCCCGTTTTCTTTGCAGGTCGCCTGGTTGGTGCCCTGGATGCCGTGTTAGACTCTAATGCACGCGTGGCTCCATTTCGAATTTTACTGCAGGTTCCAGGCTCACAGGTTTACTCTGCCATTGCATGTGGTGAGTTATTGAACGGATCAGAAGTGTACTGGGCCGTAGCTATTGGTGAGTCACAGACGGAAAACCCCAAACTGATTCTGAGCATGGTCAGTGTCTGCATGTCCAGGAAGCTCAAGGTAACCCCAGCTAGTTGTGAGTGTGTGGAAAGCTATTGCCTATAGCTTGTTTAACAACGAAATTAACCTCTGGTTGAAATCCCAGATAGGAATTATTAAGAAAATTATGAAATTACGAAAAAGCTTTTCCTGGGAACGTTAAACTGCTGTAGCAAACTTGTGTAGCTGAAGGTGTTTTGCTGTTTTAAGTTTTTGTCTCTTACAAAGTAGTGTGGTTCTGTTCATGTGCATCTCTTTTCCTACAGTAGTAATAGCCCCTTGCAGCAAGAAACTACTTAATTTAGGCTTTCACTGCTAATGTCTTCTGCTTGCTTACTATGAAATGTCTTAGCACACTTGGTTATAGCGAATTGTAACTGGAACATTTGGAAGATGCTACATGATTGAGGAGGTTGTTGAAGGAGGGTATGTGTAATTGCCTCATATGTTGTGCATTAATCCCTTTCACAGTGTTTCTGCAACCTGTGAAAGTCAAGCTCATCTTCAGGACAGTGATAGTAATGTGAATTGCAGCAACCTTGCCATGACACAGTGAAGGCCATGTGAATGCACTTGTTCCATTCATCCTGTTCTTGCTTGGCCGGTCTGCAGGGCTGTTCTTATGCCTTCTGCTCCCATCCTAGCATTGAAATTTACAGCAGTTTTTCTTTGGGAATGGCTCAAAGCTGCAACCAGTGAGCATTAGACTTGGTATTAGGAAGCATTTCTTTAATGAGGGGTCAAACCTGGAACAGGCTTCCTTCTGAGAGGTGGTTGATGTCCCACCAAACTTGTCACTGTTTAAGAGGCATTTGGACAATGTCCTTAATAACAGGCTTTAACTAACTTCTGGTCAACCCCGAAGTGATCAGGGAGGTTGATGATGATTCCCAAGATTTCAAGGACAACAAGAAGGACTTCTTTAAATGCATCAATAACAAAAGGAAAACAGGATAATATGGGCCTGTTACTAAATGGAGGGGAAACCCTGGTAACAGAGGATGCAGAAAAGGCAGAGGTACTGAACATCTTGCCAGTCCAGCCCTCAGGAATCTCTGACCCAGATGGCCATGGCAGAGGAATGTTGGAGGAAAGACTTCCCTCAGTCAAGGAGGATTGGATTAGAGAACACGTTGTCAAACCTGACATCCACAGATCCATGGGCTCTGATGGAGTGCATCTGAGAGTGCTGAGAGAGCTGGTGAACACCATAGCAAGGCCACTCATGATCAGCTTTGAAAGGTTGTGGTGATCAGGAGGGGTGCCCGAGGATTGAAAGAGAGCAAATGTCTCCTTGGCCTTAAGAAGGAGGACCCAGGGACCAGCCAGTCAGTCCTACCTCAGTCTCTGGAAAGGTGATGGAGCACCTTATTCTGGAGGCCATCTCTGTTCACATGGAAGACAAGGTGATCAGGAGTAGTCAGCATGGATTCACTAGAGGAAAATAATGTGTCACCAACCTAATTTCCTTTTACGATGAAACGACTGTCTGGATGGATGAAGGGAGAGCAGTGGATATTGTCTACCTCTACATCAGCAAGGCTTTTGATACTGTCTCTCAGAACATCCTTATAGGCCATCTCTTGAAGTGTGGACAGGATGAGTGGACAGTGAAGTGGGTGGACAGCTAGAACTGGGTTAATGGCAGGTCCTAGAGGCAATCAGTGGCACAGGGTCTAGTTGGAGGCCTGTCACTAGTGGTGTCCCTCAGGGTTGTGTTGAGCCCAGTATTTAACTTACTCATCAGTGACTTGGATGAAGGGACAGATGCCACTTCAACAAGTTCACTGATGACACAAAGCAGGGAGGTCAATACCCCAGAGAGCTGTACAGCCCTTCAGAAGGACCTCGACAGGTTTTAGGGATGGGCAGAGGAAAACTGTCTGAAGTTCAGCAAGGGCAAGTGCAGGTCCTGCACCTGGGGAAGAATAGCCCCATGCACAGGCTGGGGGCTGACCTACTGGAAAGCAGCTCTGCAGAGAAGGACCTGGGACACAACAAGCCATCCATGAGCCAGCAGTGTGCCCTTGGGGTCAAGAAGGCCAATGGTATCCTGGGTGCATCAGGGAGAGCATTGCCAACAGGTCAAGGGAGGTGATCCTGCCCCTCTGCTCAGCCCTGGTGAGGCCACATCTGGAGAGCTGTGTCCAGGTCTGGGCTCCTCAGTACAAGGGGGACACAGAGCTACTGGAGCAGGTCCAGTGGAGGGCAACAAAGATGATTAGGGACTGAAGCATCTCCTTTATGAGGAAAGGCTGAGGATACTGGGCATGTTCAGCTTGAGAATAGATGACTGAGAGGGGACTTCATCAATGATTATAAGTATCTGACGGGAGGGTGCCAAGAGGATGGAGCCAGGCTCTTCTTCATGCTGCCAAGTAATAGGGCAAGAGGAAATGGGCAGAAACTGTTGCACAGAAAGTTCCACTGGAATATGAGGAAGATCTTTACTGTACGGGTGACCCAAGTGCTGAAACAGTGTTCAGAGAGGCTGATGATTCTCCCTCACTGGCGATATTCAAGAACTGACTGGATGCAATCCTGTACTATGTGCTCTGTGGCAGCTCTGCTTGAGCAAGGAGGTTGGACCAGCTGACCCACTGTGATCCCTTCCAACCTGACCCATTCTATGATTGTTGTAGATATCTTCCAATAAAAACCTATTCTGTTCTATCCTATTCTATTCTATTCTGTTTTGTTCTGTTCTGTCTTACTCTGATCAAGCGATGAAATTGTTAGCTAATGTAAATGTCATGTTGTTGATGGCATTTGACATAGTAGTCCCTTAAATGGAAAAGGCAGTCTATGTATCCATCCCTTTCCTGTGTACAAGCTCGTTCAGATATTCTCCCTTGGTTCAGCTGAGATCTCTCTGCATGTTTCTCATTAATATGGGGAATTTTTCCCTGGGCCAGATGTGCGTGAAGAAGCTTGCGTAAAGTCTATTTGTGCTATTTTTGTTTTGGCTGGGTTTTCTTTGTTTTGCAATTGTTCTGTGCTTTCTATCACTACCCCCTTCGTTTTTATATTTAAATAATGCCATCTCATGGAGAAGTTTAAGAGCTTCATGCAGTTACAGCCCTTTGATGAAGCCAGGTAGCTTTCACTGGAAAAGTAAGCTCAGTGTTGCTGTCATGGGCTTCTTGGTTATTTGAACATATGCAGTACTTTTTTCTGGAGCTGACCTTGCCCTATCCACACTCTTACTGCATGCAGAATTTGGCGTTTTTTTCACATTAAAGAAACTACAAATCAAAAACTAATCTGGTTGGAATGGTTAAGGATTTTCCTGAGATAAACTTATTTGATTAATGTTTTTTATAATTCTCTTTGGCTCTTCTGAACGGATGCTTATGCCAGAGAAAATGAGATTTACAGTTACAGAGAGAAAGCAGAGGGGTCTGTTTTGTATGCTGTGTGGGTAGGACATGCACAGTTGCCAGAGCTGCACAGAAATGAAGAACAATTGAAGCAGAAGTTGTTTCTGAATAATATTGCTACTGTGAAACCCTGCTATGAGTATCCAAGGGAGAGCTGGTGCTGGCAATAGGAGTTAGAGGAACATCACCTGACCCCTTTCTTGGGAAGCTGGAGGAGGACATTCTGCACACTGAAGTGGCTGTCACTGCTCACCTGGCTCTGCCTTTCTGGGCGAGGTGCTCACACAGACATGATGTTAAGGAGTCTGTTACTGGCTTTGGAGGGAGCAGTGAGTCAAATTAAGCTATGCTGTATAGCAAAGGCAAGGAGCAGCTCCAGGAACTGCTTCCAGTCTCCCAGTGTAACTTCATTACAGATAGCCATCGTATTAGTAGTCAGTTAATTAAAATGAGATTTTTTTAATGGTATGTTGGCAGTCCTGTGTTCCAGGAGCTGTAGGTTTAAATGATAATGTATGCATAAGGGTCACATCTGTGTTACAGACTTTTGCAAATCTTAAGGGCTGCTAGGAAGTCTGATCCAAGCACGGCTGTTCTGGCAGAGATGTTTTAATCCAGGTGGTTAATTATGTTACACCAGTACAAGGAAAAAAAACAAGCTAACCTCAGCCCTGATATAGAGTCACTTACAATTTTCCTTTCAGGAGGCTCGTGGGCAAAACAGAAACTCTAGTCCCAATAAAGTAAAGTAGGTTTGAGGAGAGGGAGAGCAAAGGGATTGGTGAGAAGTGAATTTAAGAAAGAGATTATGAGGAATGAGGCAGTGGTTAGACGAAACAACTTGACACAGGCAGATGAAGAAGGTGGCTAAGAGGTGGGATAAAATGCTGTGCAGAATAGCAGCACACGAAGAAGAATAAGGAAGAGAAATAAGGAAGAGATTGCCAGTGCTGGGGTGAAATCATAGGACAACTTTAAACTGTGAAATTGAAATTAGAAATGAAGAAGGGACCCAAAAAGCTGAGGAGCTGGCCCAAACTAATGAAAGGGACAAAAAGATCTTTCTGTATTTGAGCAGAATTCCTGGAGGCAGGCAGGAAAGATTGCAGTAGCCTCCCTGGGATGTAGCCACTGCCAGAGCCCAGGCTCAGAGCACACAGTGTGGATCCTGCTGTGAAAGGCATCTTGCTCATGGCTTATTTCACAAGAGGCAGCCCATCAGCCCTTCCATATAGGTTAGTTATTTTAGATTGCTCAGAAATAAAAATTCAACTCAGTATTTGCTTTGTGCAGCCGTTTCGCTTTAAAATTACTGTATTTTTTGGTGTTCTTAAGCATTGATACAATTTGTTTTCTTTACCTAAAGGACACTTAAGTGTTTCTTCTTTCATGTTTGGGGTTTTTTTAATTTAACCTTGATTAATGATATTTATGAAGTTCCATTGCAAGACCTTCCTGTCAGGGAAGTTAAAGCCTGGAAAGTTTCTCTGCCAGTTGGCATTCTATGTGGAAAACAAAGAGGAAAGTGGAAAATCCTTACTTAAATTTATCTTTTTTGTTGTTGTTGAGAGGCAACATGATGCATCTCTGATGTATACACAAAGCAAATCTTGAGATAATGGGCTTTCTATTTTAATTTCTTTCTATTTAAATTTTTATTATTGTGTTCATCTGTAATTTGTGTCCCTTATATCCAACTACTTGTCTTCTTTCTTCCACTAGCAAAGCTCTAGGAGAAGAAATTACTGCTGCCTTTACTTTTTTACCTATAATGTTTAGTTACTGACCAGTAAGATCTGGAGGGCCCAGGTTTTCCCCTGATGGCCCTGTATTTATTATAGGGAGCTTTTCAAACAGAGTGCAGATTATATGGATTCGTCTCAAAGGGTGTGCATGTGTGTGGGTGGTGTGTGTGTATCCATGTGTGTATCCAGGGAGGGAGAAAGGAAGATCAGGGACTTTTGGGAACAGGGCGTAAATCAAAGGTTTCCAGTGGCCCCTTAAGGAACATCATGTCAGAATAAGCTGCAGTCTAGCAGCTCAGGATGAAGTTTTGCTGTTTTTCTGCCTTGACTTTTAATGCAGCATGTGCTGGCTGAGAGCATTTGAGAAGATAAAACTAAAAGTACTAAAACTAACTCTCTAAAACAATGAGGTTTTTGTTTTTCTCTAACTATATTGCCATGAGTGAGACCTTTTTGACCTGTTTGCTACTAAGAATTCTGAGGTTGAAAGTTCAGTTTCTGATAATGAATTTATGAAATAGTGCCTTTTATTACTTTTTTTCCCCTTCCTTTCAATTTTATTTTGTAGGATTGGTTTCAATACACTGTGTTTTGCTTTTGTAGGTGCCACTGCAGAGGAGATAAACCAGCACTGGGAATGGCTGGAACAAAACTTGCTCCATACTTTGTCTGTGTTTGACAATAAAGAAGATATTGTTAGTTTTGTCAAAGGGAAAGTGAAGGTAAGGAAACTGTCTCACTTTCACCCTTCCCTGCCCAATTACATGTGGTCTAATAATGTCATGAAGTTGTTGTCATTCGTAATTGGTTTTGAACATCTAAACATGATTAGTTTTCTGTGTACCTGCTCTTGTACCTGCTGTGGCCAGCATCTGTGCATCTTTACTCCTATTTCTTTGGACACATCTCAAACCCAAAGTAATTTAATCTTTATCCCACTGTTCCCTCCCCCATGATATGCAGCTGAGCTGTTTTCAGCATCTGCTCTCAGTTCCTCTGCCTCTCCAAAACATTATGTTAAATACCTTCCTTCCCTTCCTGTATCTCAGCTTTTCCTCCTTACTATGTTTCTACTTCTATCTCCCATGTTTTTACTAGCTTTAACCCATGAGTTTCTCCTGCCCATTTATATACACCGGTCCCTCTTGACTGGGTTCGGGGGTGACTCAGGTGACAGCCACGGGGCCTGACTCTGCTGGCAGCACACCTGTGTGACCACCACCTCAGTCCCCGCAGCACAGGGACAGGGGACAAGGCCCTTGTGCAACAGTGCCTGCATCATAACGATCTGCCATGGAAACTGCCTCTGGCTTTGCTTTTGCTTTTTTTTTGAAGTCACAGCCAGGCATATGAACCTGCTGGCTGGCCCCAGTATTGGAGAAATAAACCTTCATTTGGAAGGCTAAAGAATTTTAAAAATATAGGAATTTTGTGACCATAGACCAGATTTAAAATAGTAATGGCATGTGAGGTAGCACTTAGAAAGCCTGATGTTCTGAGCTCTGCTTTTAGTGAAATACGTGCTCCAAGAAGAGCTGGTGGTGGCTGGTGCGGTTGTGGTTTCACTATTGACTGCTGTATGTCGGGTCTCACTGCAGGCTTTTCCTTGCTGAGGGTTTTAGTGGGGTGCTCTTCCCCACATAGCCCCTTTTCTGCTTTGGAAAATTTGTAGGAAGAATATGCTTTTGGTGAATTTCAGTCATGATGCTGTGATCTCAGTGGGCTCCAAGTCTGGGGATGAAGGGGACAGAGGCAAAACGTTACCGTACAAATCCTAGTTTTGATCCTGTTTTCTTAGAAAAAAAGGCATTTTTTCTTAGGTTGAGAGGACCAAATACAATTAATCTCTCTTGATGATGCTGTGGCAGCATATTACCTAACACAGCACATATTTAAAATTCTTCATGTTTTTTTAGTTAATGTTAAGTCCAGGTTTTGGACCCTTGTATCCATCGTAGACTTTTGGTGTACTAGAATTGCTTGGTAATTGCAAATTATACCAAGTGCTGTAATGTATGGCTTATTTGTCTGCATGGTGCAATGCATATTTAACTCCTTCGTTGTAATACCACTATTAAAATCTAAAATCTTAGTTTTATTTATGTAGATGTTCTTGAAACCATGTTTTTAATGATTCCAAGCACCTCTCAAGTTACTGCCACATCTGACTGCATTGCTTCTACGTAGGTAAATAGTACTGCTCAGTCTACACAGCTGTTACTCTACTTCTGCTCTGTGTCTTTCAAGTAAGAGCCACCATAAGCCATATGAAAGCATAAACACATGGTTCTGCCAGACTCCTTGAAAAAATTATATATATTAAAAAAGGCCCCAAAAGTCTTGCTTTGGGAGCATTAAAAATGTATTAGAGATGCAAGCACCTGAAAAATTTTTCCATTTGTTAAAATTGCAAATCAACTTGAATTTCTTTGTGAGACAGGTTTGCGTTATTAACCTTTGAATGGGTAGCTTGTAGCAACTTCCTGGAGTGTGAATGCCATGGCTTTATCCCGATACATTGTCTCGTTGTGGACTCAGGCGCTGATCGCAGAGGAAACGAGCAGCAAGCTTGCCGAGCAGGAGGAAGACCCCGAGAAGTTCCGAGAAGCCCTGGTGAAATTTGAATCCAGATTTAATTTTCCTGAAGCAGAGAAGTTGATCACCTATTATTCCTGTTGCTGTTGGAAAGGAAAAGTTCCTCGGCAAGGCTGGCTTTATTTGAGCATCAATCATCTCTGTTTTTATTCCTTCTTCCTGGGCAAAGAATGTAAGTGTAGGTGTGTAAGAAATCTAATGCTGGGGAGAGATGAGCCTTTATGTTTTAATATGAATCCAGTAATAAAAATTATACTGCAAGAGCACACAGACATAGTTGCTATCTGCTTTTTTTTATGCTACGGCAAAGCAGCAACAGGTTCTGAAATAGAGACTTTTAGTGCTGAAAAGGGTGAGTAAGGATGGGTCCCTCATGCAGATGGGGAAAGCAGAGTCGTGGCATTGCTGCAGGGCAGCAGGGGAAGGGGCTGATGGGGGCAGGGATGCTCAAGTCCAGCTGCCTGCCTGAAAACAGCCCAGGAAACATAAAAGGGCTGTGCCCTGGAGAACCAGGTGGACATTCAGAGCTTTTAAGGAAAACCAGCAGCAATTTAGGGATTTGTTTGTGTTTCTTAATAGCAGTACAGGAAGGTCACAAGAAGTGTGTCCTGGGGTTTTTAGACTTTCAGATGGTTCAGCAAGTTGTAAGAATTTGGTCATGGTGTTCCTCTATAGAGGAAGGGTTGTGTGATTATGAAAAGCCTGTCAGAATAGATATTAGAAGGTAAAAATGAAAGTAACAGACATAAGATGATGAAAATGAAGGTAGCCTTTTAAAATTATAGCATTTCTGTTTACTAAGATTGTGCACAAATTACTAACATTTTAAATCCTGTTTATCCTGCTGCAACTTCAGCAAGGATAGCAATAGAAACCTGCACTGCTATAAAGACAGGAATAATTTTCAGTTATAACAATTAGGAAAACTTTGCCATATTTCTTCTGGATTTAATATTTAGATATAGCTGTAGATTTAAAAATTAAGTATATTAACGTAAAGATAAGAAAGGTAGTAACTGGTAATTTCCAAGACTTAAAACATGCAAAGACATGCTTAGAGGTACTTTCTTTCCTTACATTATTTCAGGCCAATTTTTTTTCATATCAGCAAAAGGCAGAAGAGTTAGATTTAAAATGCTGGTAAATTTGTTATTCACTATAAAAACAAAAGCTGAGTGTTTCTGGGAAGACTCGAATAGAGTCTCTTGATACATATTAAATATCCATGTTCTTGTTTAATCTCCTTGATTTCTGTTTAGTATTAAATAATATCCTTTGTCAATCATTTCTGCCTGCTATGGTTGCAGGTATTCTCTCATTAAATATGAGATAGCCAATCTGCCAAAGCACACAAAGCAAAAATAACACTTTTTAATGATAGGTAACAGAGGGAGCAGGAGAGAGAGAGAAAAAAACTTTTATATTGTTCCAAAATTTTTGTTTATGCAATACCACGGATCATTAAGTGATACTGGGAGTACAACATCATGCTGTATTGTTTAAGGAGATGTTTCTTCCCATATCTTTAATAATATTCATTATGAGAAAACACAAAAAAACAACAAACAATTACGTGTTTGCAACTTTTTATTTTGACCGTGGAAAACACACAGTTCATTCACTGTTAGAATCAGTTGCATTGCCTCTCTGTTCCCATACATTTGCATGGAAATGTGAAATAAAACCCTGAATTTTCTTTTGGTTAAACAAACTTCCCTAGCTCAGCGGGAAGCATTATATATGCTGAAATGATTCCCACTTCCTAGATTCTGATAAAGCAGATTAATTCTATTTCTAGGCTAGTATTTTGTCATGTTTTTGAAATATTTGTGTTACATGGAATAATCCAGACTTACTATAGTTCTGGTTGTTACTATTTGAGAAGCTGATTACATGTAGAACAAGTGATTCATTGTCTTTTTTTCAGGTAGCAGTCATAAATATGGTGAAATCTGGTCTTGAAAATATTGCTAAGAAGTCACAATTATTGTGTTCTTCAATATAGCACAGCAAAAAAACCCTGTATATGAGTTGGCATAAAAATGGTTCTTAATTGTGTTTTACCTCTGTAAAAATCCTCCCACACTGTAGACTTCTACTTCTGGAAGTCTGTTCTTTTCTCTTTTTTGTGTTGAAATGACTTGGAATGCAATATTAGAACCTGTTTTCAGCTTCTCATAAAATTAACTTATTGCTTATGTGAATATAAACTCCATGAACATTTTTGACAGGACAAGTCTCCTTTTATCTAAGCCTCAAAGTATTTGCAGGA
The DNA here is from genome assembly GCA_013396695.1 of Sakesphorus luctuosus. Classification (NCBI taxonomy): domain Eukaryota; kingdom Metazoa; phylum Chordata; class Aves; order Passeriformes; family Thamnophilidae; genus Sakesphorus; species Sakesphorus luctuosus. The sequence continues at coordinate 702,799 of VWZD01006499.1, forward strand.
TTTCAGAGGGTTAGATTGTCAGATATCTTGAAAGGGCGTGCCAGGGTTTCGTCACATTTTTTAATTAGTGTTTTTTTCTAAGACTTTGAAGACATTGTGCCCTTTATCAGCAGTTTGGGCCCCTTACAGTCTGCTGTGCTGATTCTATAACCAACACTGTAGAGCCTGTGTGATTCTGACCTGCCTGAACAACAGTGCTATTGCTGCGGCGTTATTTAATCTTTCTTCTTCGGCTGTGCCCTTACAGATGATTTTATGACCATTCACAACAGTCTGTGCCTGTTGACGCAGCTGTGCTTTATTTCAGTAAGAAAAAATGTAATCTGCAAATAATCTTGACAGCTGTGGTTCATGTAATACAGAAAACTTGCTGAAGGTAGCTCCTTAGGTAGTTAATGATCATGGATAAATGTCATATATATATGACAATGCTTGTTATTACTGCCTTTTTATTGCTTTATTGGCATCAGGAGACCAGCTGGGGATATTAGGGGGTGTAGTCTTGATGTTACTGGCACAGAGAATCCTGGGTAGCTTCCAACAGTTGTTAAGAACAAATTTAATCTATTTTAAAGTCCTTTCCAGCCTAATTTCTACCCAGACATTCGTGCGAGAGGCAAGTAACATCCTGCAGTGGTTATCTAAAATAAGCTGATTCTGTTTACTACATGTGTTTATATGATTAGGCAGTGTTTAGGGATAGAGGATGGTGTCCTACAGTTTTTTATTTTCTGTAAACAAGTCTGATCACAGTTAATGTTTAGGCCAAAATTTGCCTGCACACCTTTTCAGTAAAAAGTAACCAAAATGGGGAGATCCAAATGCCTAGGAAGCTTTATTTTTCCTAATGTCTTGTCTTTAGTAGTAGTTACACTTTATAGAAATCTCCATGTGCAAAAGCTTCCTTTTGGATGGGGGTTAGCTTTATTTTAACAGCCAAAGTAACTGTGCATGTAATTGGTTTTCCACCTGCCAACAATTTTGTTTCTGGGAGATTAGAAAGCCTTTCCCTGTTTTTTTTTTGTACTCTGGAAATTAACTGTTTCTTCTGGTTGTATGGAAGCAGGCTGCAGAAATGACTTGTAAAGGAGTTAGGAGCACAGCGTATGGCATGTGTCTTTTGTGGACAAAGGCACAAATCTCCAGTCTAGCATTTCTTACCAAAATAGTTAGAATTTTGAGGAAGAGATCTGAAAATGACTTCTGGAGTGGGGGAGATTAAAGGCAGAGTCATAACAGGCATTTCAGCATGTGCTTGGTCTTGTCTATAAAAATGTGTCTCTCCTCTTTGGTTGGATGCATTTCATTCTAAATTTGCTTATTTCCCAAATCTGAAAAATGTAAGCAGAGTTCCCAACCCACTCTTGCTTTTTTCTTGGACTGCAGTGAAACTTATCATTCCTTGGGTTGAGGTCCAGAAACTGGAAAGAACCTCCAATGTCTTCATGACTGACACAGTCCGTGTCACTACTGCAAATAAAGAGCGTGACTTCTCCACGTTCCTGAATATCACTGAGGCTTTCAGGATCATGGAACAACTGGCGGATGTGACGCTCCGAAGGCTACTGGATAATGAGATCTTTGAAATGGATCCAGGCCTACAGGATCCTACTCAGATTACCAAGAGGTAAAAAGCTAAGTTGTTTTATGAGCAGAGGTTTGATAGTGGGTTTGGTGTTTTAGCTGGGTAAATTTCAAAGCTTTGCTTGATTGGACGCAAAAGAGAGTTTATAATGTTTTATGGTGTATCCAATAGGTGCATTTAAACTTGTGTGCAATATACCTTTTTCCATTTTATATTCTTCCCCTGAACATCACATGGTTTTTCGTTTGGTTTAGAAGTTTCATTCCCTCTAGAAGGGGAGATTGCAGCAAGGGATATTGTCCATTCTCCCTGAAGAACAACTTTATTATGCTTACAATTTGGGCAATGTGTAGGCTTTCCTAGTGCCATCAGCTCTCTAGAATTCCTGCTTTTGGTCATATCTGAAACACAGAGTTCCCACTAGTGTGATTGCCGTAGCCAACTTTGTAAGCAGTTACAGGACTTAAAAAGGCCACAGGCAGTTGCAACATTTTAATGTGCTATTGTCAGCTCTACCCCTTGCATCCCTGAAATGCATCTCTGCATTCCTCTCCCACTACAGAATGCATTGGGCTCTCTGGAAAAGATTGATAGCTATTTCTTTGCCAGTAGCGCAACACACAACTGTGTTTTATTTGCTGCTGTGAGAAAGAGGAAGGGAAACTGCCCAGAGGAATTTTAGGTGGGCAGGATGGAATAGCCCAAACTGGAATTTGCCTGGGGCATCAAGGTTAAGGTGCTGATTTAAAATACTTCTTTTCTGAATGGGGTGTGAGTGCTTATCTCATCTTGAATCATGCCCTTTCCTTCTCTTCCTTCCTCTCCCTCTGCCAGAAGTATGAAGGGAATCATCCAGGTGTTGCTTCCTAGCTAAAACACACAGAATGCATAGTATCGTTTCCCAGAAATGAAGGAGTGTCCAGTAGCCCTTATTATTTCCAAGAAGCAGTTTTACAATGGTGCTAAGCACTTCTACAAAGTTTCATAATGAAATTTGAAAAAATGGACTTTCACTGCAATTTCATATGTACACACAGTAAGGAAAATCACTGACAGTAGGATTTTATCCATGATGTCATCAAGGAATTCACTTGAGGTAACACAGTGGTGTGCTGTTTTTATACGCTGTATGTAACTGGATGTTGTTAACATTACAGGCTTTTGGCTCAAGAAATGTAGGACATGTACTTTAGTTAGTGTAGGATATGGCTGTAGTAGGTTGTACCTCTGCCCCTTTTCATGCTGTACCCCTCCATCCTCCACATGCTTTGGGACTGAAAAGTTAGATGCACAAAGCAAAGAAAGAAAATCCCGAGGAGATGTAACAGAAAACTGGGGTGAGATATTTTCAGCATCTGCCGGTTTTTAACTCCTCATTTGCACTTCCCAAAGTAGCCTTTGAATAAGGGCTACTAACTGAATGAAAAACTACAAAGAAAGTAAAGTTACAGTTGCAAATTACAGTTGCAAAGAGAAGTATATGCTTAGTAATATGCTGTAATAAGGGGCTCTCAGTGAATCAACTTGTTAATTACCTTGTGGCATTTTTGAAAAGTAGTGTGGCTGTTAGCAATCAACAGACAGAAACCATCCCACAAATTTGTTCAAACAGGTTTTCTGCTCTCCTTCCTTCCAACCCAAGAAGTAAAAAAAAAAAAAAAAAAAAATTGCAAGGGACAGAGGAGAAGAAAGGACAAAAATACATTTAATGGAGAGTTCCTGGGCAAGATGTTCTCTAGCCTGTGCTTCGACTTGCGATGGCAGAAGAAGAAACAGGGAAGATGCCAAAATCCCATTTCCTTTGCATGAATTAGGTAGTGGTTGGAGAAATTGCTGTTTCTGGTGCCCTTTGCCACACTTCAGCAACTACTTTAATACAAGGTGATTAAGCAAGATCTAGTTTTTGAATAGTGGATAAACTGGTTTTTAGTGCTAACATGTTTTGGGGGGTTGTACTTCTTTTGGTGTGTGAAGTTTTTATTGCTGCTTTTTTCCTTGAAGCCACTGTAGTACTACAAGAACAGTGACTTTCCTCTCAGCACTTGTCCCCTAATAATTGTCATTGTTAATTCTTGTATGTGATTTGGAAGCAAATAATAATCTATGAAAATGAAAGCAATGAACAACACATGATTGCAACTATTCCAGCTCTGTCAAATTAATGAAGTTGCTGTAGATGGCTTTTGTTTGCTGTTGTTCTTTTGCATGAGGCTTGCCTCAATATCTTTAGTTTTTAAAAAATCCATTTTCAGTGTCATCATGGTTTGTATATTCTACATTCTGAAACCCAGAAACTTTTGCTGCTGTTCCTGAGGCTCTTGGGGTCATTTTGCTGAGCAGTGGAGAGATGAGACTCAGACAGGCTGTGGGATTAGGCCCACAGTCTGTGAGACAAATAGGATCACAGCCAGAGTCAAACAAGTTAGTATGCAATTTTTCTTGCTGTTTAATGAAATAAGTCTCAGAACAATGGATTATGAAGGGATTAATGGCAGTTAAGATAACTGCCATAAAAACAATGTAAAGGTGAGGTGTTTGATAACTACAATTGCCATTTCTTGCAGACATAGCTATGTGCCATACAATTGTACTTGAACATATGGTAACTATTTTTCCTTTTTTAATGGGAATGTTGCTAAAATCTCTTGTATAGGTTTCTTGTACTTCTAATTTCCATCTCTTTCAGGATGCAAGAATATCCATTGCATTCCTTAAATGTAGTGAAGAAATTCTCCAGAGCAGAACCTGTGATTTAAAAGCTTTAGTGCTGTAGTCAGTAAGGTTTCAAAAGTATGATATATTTCCCCAGGCTCTAACCACATCAGTTTCTTTTCTTCATCTATGACTGTGAATTACCAATGAGAATGGCCTTGCTTCATCTGAAGGCAAAGCAGGTTGTTAACACTGATCTAAGCTGAACAGAAATTGGTTGAAGTATCCCGAGTCATAAATGTTACTTCAATCTGCATTATTTCCTTCAGAATCTGAGAATGCTTTAAATCTTGAGCAACAAGGAGAATGTGACTAGAAAGAATGACCTTTTATTGCATCTCCATGGCAAAAGGTAGGGTTTGGGTTATTTCTTTGTGTCACCTGTGGTAGAGGATTGCCTAATCTGTTTTTAAGGATTTGCTGTAGTGGGAGTATCACCATCCATACTGGTGCTTCATTGTCCTGTTGTTTAAAAGTCTGAGATCTAACTTGAATCTTTAGTGCTGCTTTTTGAGACTTTTTTGAGCCTGTCACTTCTTGTTCTACCCAGTACTGTTGAAGAAATCAGATGTGCTTTCTTTCTTTAGAGCAATAATTTGTGTATTTGGAGGCTGATGTGCATCTTCTTTCTCTTTTTTTCTATAAACTGCAATGCCCCACTTCAGCCAAGGTTTTCTTATTGGTCTGGATTTTAGCCATTCTGGTCACTCTTCCCTGGACATTTGTCACTTATGCCATGAGGTGGCAGATGTGGGAAGACGGGATACAGGATTGCCCAAGAAACCCTGCCAGTGCTGATCAGGGCAGGAGCAGCATGACTGTCTCTGCAGCAGCTCTGGCGCTGCCATGCTGCACCTGGGGTCTGTGCACTTCTGCAGCCCAGCACAGTGCTCTTCCTCCTCATATTGGCTGTTGCTCATCTTGTGATCCTGTATAACCCCAAGGTCTCTTCTTTTTGCAGAATGCCTCCTGGTGGAGTTATCTCCATGCTGCATTTGTACAGCTTATGATGTACAGCTGGAAATATTTGTAGTACTTTTTTCCACAACATCTCTTAAGTTCATGACTATCAATCTGAATATGATCCTCTTCTTTCATTCATTAGCCTCTACCAGCCTTGCATTGTGTGCAAGTTTAGTAACAGCAAGCTCTTGATCCATCGCACAGATTGCTGATGAAGACATTGAAGAGAAGCTAGTCCAGGACAGATTCCCAAGGAATTCCTCCTGATACAACCTTCCAATTTACCAGAAGGCCTTGGAGGGCTGCTTTTGTTTCAATTGGCTTGGTCCAACAGTTTTTCACTTCTAGTTTTATTAGTTCCATGAGACAATATATATCAAGATTTTCATAAATTCCGGCTAAAACATTCATTGTGTCTCCTCCATCTACAAGTCTAGTGTTCCTGCCATGTAAGGGAATGATGTTTAGTTTCCATGTGTCCTGACAAGTCCATACTGGCTCTTCGCAGATAACTTCTCCTGGCTTGCTTTTAAGAAGCAATTCTTCCAATAAACAAGATGTGTATCATTGGATGTGTTATTTCCAAAATACCTAACTTTTTGGAGTTTGAATAGTAAGAAGATTCTAGTAATCAGTCTCTAAAAGCAGGAGGTCAACCAGTTTGTTTAGATTTTAGATAGGCAGCAAGTGACTCAGCAGAGCTGAAATCTTGCCAAGTTGGCTTCTGCTGGGTTTAAAACACAAAAACATTTGACCATGAGGACAGCATTTTAAGCGTCCTGATACTTTTAGGCATTTTGTTGGTCTTTTCTGTTACTTCCTTTAATTTAAAACTCTTGGAAGGTGTCATAGGGGTCATGCATAAGGAGTTATTGCAGTTCAGGCTTGCCATTCACTTTGAAGTACTGGAGTTGGAGGCAATCCAGGATTCCATAACATGCAAGTTAGGAGCTGCACTGGGAAGGAATTGCTGAGTTTTCTGAAAAGTAGGGAACAAGGCAGTTGCATCTTCTTGCCTTTTATTCTCCTGATGCTTGTGTAAATACTGAGGGTTATTTTTACAAAATGATAGCTTTCCTTTTTTTTTCTTAGGTACTGCTCAGTACGCTGCATTTGCTTAGGAACCAAACCAACATGGAAATTGTTAAGTGAGAGTAGAAATTTTCAAACAGATAGAGTTTCAAGCATTTGTGTTTGGTGTTGGAGGTATTGTGAAACTCAAAATGGAAGCTGCAGGAGCTGGTGTGTGGGCCAGCCACTGCATCTTTGCTGTATCAGATTTAAACAATTGCCTGTCGTGTTTTAGGAGCTAATTTTGTTTGTGGTGTTTTTGGAATTGTATGGTTGGGCAGTTTTTTAACCAACTCTAATTTTGTTTGGCTGTGTTTATGAAGGAAAGCCTTTAAGCCCTCGAATTTTCTTGCCTAACAGGAAATATATTCACAGTGTGCAACTTTCTAATAAAATGTCTTGTTTGAGCCCACAGTGGTAGGTGCTGACAGCACATCATTCCTGTGCTACCATTTTTCATTCCAGGATCCCTTCTTTGGAGGGCAGGTTGGCCTCTGTTTTCACACTTGTTCCTGAGGCAGCCCTGGCTGCAGTGGTGTCTCTGTGGTGGCCCTGTGTAAGCCTGTGCCTGAGTCATGGGGGGGCAGGCAGTTCCAGGGATGTAGGGGTTGGCAGCCTTCCCCTGGGACAGGGTGAGTAGGGAGTGGATGCAGTCCTGGTGAATTTACTTAGATTTTTATGTGGGGAATGTCATTCTTCTTCAGCTTAAAATCATTTGGCTTGTTGTCTGAAGGGCCCTCCATGAGGAGCCCAAGAGAAGCAGTAAAATCCTAAAAACTCAGAAGCTTCAGATTTTTGAGCATTAGAAGCAGTCAGCTCTTAAATAACAGACAACCTCTGCCTCAACAGAGGTCCCACTCTTCTGAATAATGCCTCTTTTCACATAAAGGTCTAGAAATCTTCACAACCGAGTAGATGCAGGGAGGGTCTTACCTTCTAAGCAGAATTGCAGGAGAGCACAGCTCTACCCAGACCTGACTGCAGATGCTATCAGCAGTATTCATCTGTGCTGTGCAGAAATGGAAAATATTTTAGTGGTGAGTTAACTAGAAGGCATATCCTGATCCAGCTTTGTCACAATAGCAGATCGCTATGGGCACTTATCAGAGTTGCTCTTGCTGTGGAATTTTAACTCAGGAGCAACCTTTTTGTCTTCCTTCACAAAGAGGGTTTCTCTTTGTTCTCTGTGAAAAAACAGGAGACTATTTGTCTGTTTTCTTTGGATAATATTATTAAGGAAGATAATGCTTGAGAAGGAAACAGCAGCTGAATGCTGGTTGAGTGCATTCTGTCTTTTCTGTTGCTTGCAGATACAGATCCTCCCTTGTCAGGTCTCAGTTTGTTCTGGGTTGTCTTCCTCCCTCTTTCACATGGCTTTGTTTTTTTGCTATGGATTAAACTAAACTAAAGAAAAACCAAAACAAATTATTTATTTCCTGAAGCAGAGGCTTCATTTGTCTCAACTCATTTTTTAACAGCAGGGCTGGGGTAGGGGGAAGGTGTCTGCAGAAAAGGAGGGTGACCGAAGGAGTGGAGAGGGGATTTATAGCACCAAGATGCCACTCCCTGCCTCAGCCCACGCTTTAAATTCTTTCAATGGCACAAAGTCAAGCTTTTTTTTTTTCCTTTTCTTTTCCCTAAGGTGAATCATGTTTGGAAAAATTTACTTGTAGTAAAGAAAATTATAGAATTTAAGCCCTAATATTTCTGGAGCTTCTGGTAGTGAGCTAATAGCCATGGCCTGTTTATAATGTAATTGCATAGCTCTCTAAATTACTGCAGGCATCTTCATTTAAAAAAGGAAAGAAAAAAAACCCCAAAGCCAAGTCTGTATAACCATGGCTCAGTAATGAAAGCTTCATTTATATAAACTTTTGGTTTTTTCCACATAAATGTGGGTGGGTGACTGGAAGGAAGTCAAGTCCAAACTGAGTGTGGCTGATGTTGTTATTCCCAACTGCATCTGTAAGTGACCTGAAACTGTTTTGTGTTTTCCAACTGTTCTGAGGGCTCTGATACCTCTGCAAGTCAAGGATTCCATGATGTAAATGCCACTATCATTAATATTTCTGTTACTGACCACTTTGGAAGTACTCGTTGAGGAAATGCATTACTTTGGGATGCAGGTGCAAGTCCCTGGAGGTGATGTTGGTAATGCTACTGGGAAGGGAAACAATGAACATTAAGCTAATCTCCATTGCTCGATGTAAGATGAAAGATATAATTATCTCCTGGGCTTTGAAATTTGTAAGTTTTTGAGCCTGGAAAATCATAAAGCAGCCACAGAAAATGTGTGGTTAAATAATAATTAGCATTCCCCCCTGCCCCAAATGACAAAAGAGCTGATTTAAATTAGTGTCCTTTCCTTTTGTAGTGACTACACTAGTTGTTTTTGACTTCATTGTTAAACAAGCAAGTATTGATAATGATTGTCTTTCATATTTCCAGCTTAGTCTTTTAGCAGTCTGTTCACATAGGCACTGAATGTTGCTGCACACTGTTTTTATTCTGTATCCCTCGCTCTTGGTGAGGCCAACAGGAAAAGCGAACCTCGCACTCTGTGTTCTGGGTTTTGGGATCTTGTGGTTCATTCTTACTGTTTTTTCTTAAGGGATCTTGAAGCCAGAGCACAGAATGAATTCTTTCGGGCCTTCTTCAGATTGCCCAGGAAGGAGAAGCTGCATGAAGTTGTGGACTGTTCTCTCTGGACGCCATTCAGTCGCTGTCACACAGCGGGAAGGATGTATACTTCAGACAGTTACATCTGCTTTGCTAGCAAAGAAGATGGCTGCTGCAATGTTATCATCCCACTTAGAGAGGTAGAGTTGTTTGTTGTTTAATTTTGGGCCCTTATGTGCCTTTTTCTGGCCTAAGCCTCCACTGTGCACTTGACTTATCTGCAAAGTATTGTTTGATGAAAAAGGGTAGGAAGTTTGTGTGTATCCTGCCAATGGGATTGTTGTACAACTTGTTATGGCACTCTGTAGGACCCGAGTTCCTAAAACTACAGGTGATTCGACATGATCCTCAAAGTGAAGTAGGGACAGGTAATGCAGCAGGACAGAGCACTGCAAAAGCAGAATCTGCTTGGCCCAAGACTTGGACAGGGCTCCGCTCCCATCTCCAGAAACGCGTATGTCCAGCTTGATGTTGATGGAGACCAGCTTGGACACATTCCAGCAATGTAAAAGTATGCTTGCCTGGGATCAACACTTAAAAGTGTTGAAGCTTTCCCTTCATAGACAACCTCTGACAAACCTGTAGATATTTCTCAGAGCTGTGGGGCCGAGAGAAAAAGGGGATGTTCCAGGTGCACTGACAATCTGACAAATTTACATGAAATCAAAGACATGTTTTAGTGAAGTGAGAGCACATGGGAAGGTGGTGGGAGTAGAAGAGCTGTCAGCTAACATCTGCCTGATCTGCTGTGGATACAAGGCTGTTATAATCTTTTAATGAAAGCTTTCCTTTCATCCTCAACTAATAACAGAGTAAGATCCGAATCATATCCTAACATTAGCACCTTACCTTCCACTGTTATAAAAACTGTAAGAGAACAGTGTTATATACTTAATCAGAAATAACAAAAAAACTGTTTCTCCTTATCTTCAAAGGTGTGAAAATAAATTTCCTCCTCTATGTCCCAGAATTTGATGAATCTTTTTATAAATCTTTTTTTAATCATACACCCCTTTCTTATCTTTTCCCTCAGTCTACTGTCCAGAATTGAGCTGCGATGTCATTTAGGGGAAAAAAAAGGGCATCTGCTTTAAGCTTCTAAAGAGACCATGAACTTCAGGTGGTAGGATGTGTTTGATCTAGGAAAGCCAATGTGAATAACCACATTTAAAGTGTGTGTGCATATGAATGCTGTGTTTGTACGTTTTGGTACATGTGGAATATTTGAAGATGTTTCTGTGGATGTGGTGCCTAATGTGTTTTCCATGATGTTTCTGGAAAAGGTAATCAGTATAGAGAAGATGGAGGACACAAGCCTTCTCCCTAACCCCATCATTGTTAGCATAAGGAGCAAGACAGCCTTTCAGTTCATTGAGCTGAGGGACCGGGATACTTTAGTGGAGAACCTGCTCCAGAGGCTAAAAGAAGTGAACTCACACAACCCACTGCACAGCAACAACTTGCAAAATAACAACCAGGTACTGATTTTCCTGTTTCCCCCTTTCCCCTTTTTCCTCTTTTAGTTCATTATCCTGCCTTCCTTGGGGGATTGATCTTGAGCCAGTGCTATGTGATGCCTTCCCTAAAGATCTCCCTGGTGGGATGGAGCACACGCGCAGCGTGGTTGTGATTGACATGCTGGGGGAAGCAGCGAATATGGTGGGCAGCAGAGCTGCCCTTCACGAAGGCCTCAGCAATCTGGAAGAATGGACTGATAGAGACCTCATGAAGTTCAACAAAAGCAAATGTGAAACCTGGCAAAGCAGCCCCATGTGACAGGAGGGGCTGGGGACTGGCTGGCTGGAGAACAGACATGTAGAAAAGGCAAGGGGGTCATGGTGGACAAGTCAAGCTTATAAGGCAGCAGTGCGCTCTTACGGTGCAGAGGGCCACCACTGTATCAGGTTGTACTAGCAGGATTGTAAACAGCCAGTCACAGGTGTTACTATTCCCTTTTATTCATCACTTCTGAGGCTGATCTGGAGTACTGTGTCCAGTTTTGACTCCACTACAGAAGAAAAGCACTGACAAATTGGAGTAAGTCTAATAGAGGGCTACATGACAGGGGCTGCAAAACAATCTTTATAAAGGAGAGTTTGAGGAAGCATGGATTCTTCAGCCAGTCTTCTGCTAGATAGTGGGAAGTTAGAAGATGGAGGCAGACTCATGTTGGATACACCAATTGAAAGATGAGTGACCACAGCCTAAGGATGCAGCAAGGGAAAATCTGAATAGATAGAAAGATTTCCCCTCAGAGATGGGCAGAGCTGGACCAGGCTGCTCAGAGGGGCTGTGGGCTCTGCTTTCTTGGGGCTACTCAACTTGACCCCAACAGCAGACCTTATCAACCAGGTCTGAGAGCTCCTGCTTTGAGCAGGCTATTGAAAAAGATGGTCTCTTCCAACCTAAATTGTTCTCTGATTCTGTCTTTCAAGTCCTAACAGTAAAAGACTGTTTGGTAGCTTGTCATCAAGGACACTTAGAATTGCTAACAACTTCTGGTTTAAAATACCAACCCTTTTCCTGACATGGAAATAAATGATAATTTTTATAAAGTCTTGAGTATGAGCTCAGTTGGTTAAAACTTGGTTGTAATACTGCCAAGCTCATGGGTTCAATCCTCTGTGTGGGCCATTGACTTAAGAGTTGGACTCGATGATCCTTGTGGGTCCCTTCCAACTCAGAATAGTTTGTGATTCTGTGATTCTTTGAAAAGGCAAAGAGTAGCCCAGCTCTCTGTCTTGAGGACAGGAGAGGATGTAGTTCTTGGCCTCTTTTCAGCCATTAACACTTCGATTCTGTGTTGCAGAACAGTCTTGCTTTTGGATCCATGTGTGTGCTGAGGGATGGTGAGCCTGCTCGTCTGGAAACAGATGCTTCAGAAGGGAAGGAGAGAAGTGAATGTGAAAAGGAGAACAGTTACTTGCTCAATGCAGCAGCACTACGGTCAGACTTTCATCAGTCAAGAATGTTAGGCCTTGACTTTGGAAAGGTATGTAACGTTTGTGGGAGGCTGTAGGAGTTTCAGGGGGTTTTTTGTTTTTAAAGAAGCTGGGGTTACAGTAAAATGCACTCTGTATTGGTTAGAGAAGTTAGATATGGGATAACAGCTTTTCTATTTGCTTGGATTTCTTTCTTCTCCTTACCCCCCTCCATTTTACTCTGATGAATATTTATAATTTTTCTCCTTGTGCAGTGAATTGAATATGCAAAATGGGGAAAGTTGAAGTCCCTAGAGCAGGCTTCCCATTTCCATTGGTAATGGAAATACCTTGTGGAATTTCTAATATGTAAAATGCTTTCGTTTACCAGTTCTCACATCACATGATTTGTTCTTTTATATATATCTTCTTCTTCCCAGTCTAGGGAGCAAATCAAAGAGAGCCTCTGGGATGACCATTTTGTAGAATACGGCAGAACTGTGTGCATGTTTCGCACAGAGAAAATCAGGAAACTTGTTGCTATGGGAATTCCCGAATCCTTAAGAGGCAAACTCTGGCTGCTCTTCTCAGGTGGGCATGCTTAGAAAAGCTGGCTGTAGGCATTATCTGATTCTGGACACGGCAAAACATTTAGGCAAGAAATCTCCCAAGGGCAATTAAATGTCCTTTACATGGAACTTGGGATACTACTTACAGAAGAGAGATGATCTGAACTGAACTAAGAAATGCAAGGAAGTACCTTGGTAGATCTGTGACAATCTCAGGATGGCATCATATGATGTGCAGAAGAATCAAAATAACATATTTGTAATCTATGTAATTTAAAATTAGTGTCATGTTTTCATGAAACAATGTTCATCTTCAAGCAACAATTAGATTGTAGCATAAATATTGATTTAACCCTAGACAAATCAGATTATTTCAAAATAATGACATCCTAAAGTCAGCAGTCCTGCTCCTGCTTCTTGGTGAATGTTGGCAGGGCTTACAGAAACTGGAGACGGAAAAAACAACTCATTTCATTGACAGATCTAGCAGAGCCAGAATGTGCTTACAATATGATCTCAAGTTTTGTCATTAATCCAATTTATGACATGTTCAGACATTTGTGAAAAAGTGTAGCTTTTCCTCCTTGGGGGATGTGAACAGCGCTGAATACATTTCTCCCAGTAGTATGTGCAGCACTGGAACAAATTGCCCAGAGAAATTGTGGATGTCCCATCCCTGGAAGTGTCAAAGGCGAGGTTGGATGGGGCTTTGAGCAGCCTAGGCTAGCGCAACATGTCCCTGCCCACAGCAGAGGGGTTGGAATGAGGTGATCTTTAAGGTCCTTTCCAACCCAAACCATTCTGTGATTCTATAACACTTTCTGCTGGAGAAGTCTTTTGCTCAATTAAGGTGTTTTGAATGAAGTTTTGTCATGCAAGCTTTGCTAATACTTGTTTTGTTTTCAAGACACCTATTTTGCTAGGATTTTAGTCCTTTTAGGTCTGGAAATTTCAGTATTCACAGACCTTGGGGAAAACCATCTTGCTTATATCCTTTTGAGCAGTAATTCCCACAACACTAAGTTTAGCATTGTCCTAATCCACTCCTATCTTCCTCTTTGTCTTTTCCCACTGCCCTCAGATGCTGAGACAGATCTCGCCTCACATCCTGGGTACTATGTACATTTGGTGGAGGCATCCATGGGCAAGTGCTGTATGGCAACAGAGGAGATTGAGCGTGACCTCCACCGCTCGCTGCCGGAGCACCCTGCCTTCCAGAGCGAGACAGGGATCGCTGCCCTGAGGAGGGTGCTCACGGCGTATGCACACAGGAACCCCAAAATAGGATACTGCCAGGTGAGAAATTCCCAGTGGTATAATTTTCCTCCTTCTTTCCACTCTCTGCTTTATTGTTCTTTTGGGAGTATTTTTAATGGTGCTTTTCCGAAATAGTGTCCTTCTAGTTAGGGAAAATAGATAATTTTAGTTGTCATTTACCCTGGAAAACAAGCATATAGCCTTAACAAAACGCTCTGTCTTTACAAAAATACTCCTTCAGCATTTTGCAGACTGCATTTGGAGTTACAGGAGGCAAACCCGCTGTTTCTGATGCTTTTGTTAGTTCAGATGTGCGTTTCTTGCACTTGGAGACAATGCAGAGTAAATTGGCCTGGCAGAGATGAGTCGTGTAGTGCACTGGGTCAGAGGCTTAATGAACCTTTCTGCCACTGTCTTCCAAAACTGATGATAAATGATGAAAGTACTTTGTCCAGCTGGCCAGCTAAAATAATAACTTTAACTTCTGTGCAGCTCCCTGAATTCTAACATCAGACCAGTCCTGATCCCGGAAGCAGGGGGTTGAAAGCAGCCTCAAAACATCTTATATTCACTATCAGTTACCTGCTTTGTACTCCAATACTATGCTTTTCTCCATTGTTTTTCTATTGCTTTTATGAAAAACAGTATACATAAACTTGAAAAACTTGATATGCCTTTGGGTTGCAATCATGTATTTGATGCCTGTTGTCTCTTTTTCTTGTGGTTTTTTTTTGTTGTTGTTGTTTACATCATATTGGGCTAGTTTTCTTTCTACAAAAATAGCCACAATTAAGGTTTTGTCAGTAGCATTTGCTGTCACTTAAAAATCCCATTTTGTTCTTTGCCCTTGTCAGTCTATGAATATTTTGACCTCTGTGTTGCTGTTGTATGCCAAAGAGGAAGAAGCCTTTTGGCTGCTGGTTGCTGTGTGTGAGCGAATGCTGCCAGATTATTTCAACCACCGAGTGATAGGTGAGTTCACGTCTGCCTTCTTGCAAGCTGGGAAAGGGCAGCTGAATGGCACAGGGGTGAGTAAAATGTTCAGGGTCTGCTGAGGTCCAGACCCTACAGATGAACTGGTCCATCTACTTGTGTAGTGTGCAGGGACAGCAGTTCCAGACAGGGTTGGTTTTGGTTTGAAGGGTTTGAACTGCAAGATCTATAAATATATGCTCAACTTTACAGTTTGTCTTTTTCTTTCCTGTTGATCCGGAGGCAGTGACACTTTTGCCTGTTAGGTAAAAATAGAAGAGCTCACACGTCTTGGTTGGGAGTGTTTAGTGTAAGAGTTTTGAGCTGTTTAAGCTGAACCTAGGAAAGATCTGCTGAAGTAGCTATTTGTGATCCGACCTGTCTGAATTGCCTGGCTGCTGGAGCAATGCAGGCTTGCATCTAAATTAGACCTTTGTGATGAGAGCTGATAAAAAACCCTCTGAATGTGAGATGCTAGATTTAAGAAGCCCAGTCACTCGGCAGTGTGTGCCCATGCACTGCCCGTGCTGTGTCTCCTGTTCTTTGCAGTGCAACTATTTATAAAACTGTTGTGCAAACATAAGCTTACAGCACAGGAAGAGAGAAGCTTAGCAGCTTCACAAAGTAAGTGCTGGTATACACACAAGAAGAGTATTTGTTCTTTGCAGTCAATTCCTCCCCTTGCAGAAATGTTTGATAGGTTTTTCCTCTTTAATGCTAACCTTAGTCCTTAGCTACAGCATCTGCTGTTACACCATCACTGTGGAAAAGGGAGGGATCAGGGTCACTTGTGAGGAGATGGGGATAGAAGGAAATTCCTGGCAGTAGTGGTTCTGGGAGGTAGGAACGGTCTGGGCACTCTCACACTGCCTGGGGAGGAGGGGAAGGAGACATCTGAGAAGATTTCCAGTCTTTTCCTTGAAGGATGGGATTGTAGTACCTCCCTCCTGATACTGTCATGCTGCAGTTACTGTCTTGTCACTGAACTGACTGGAAATAAGTTAAAACAGAGTTATTCCAAAGTTATTTGGAAGCTTAGGATGATTTGTGTTGCTTTGAATGCCACTGATATTTTCAGCTAGTGGACTGAGTATTGCAACTGTCCCATTTGTCAGAATTTTTGTTCTTGTCTCCAAACATGACTTTAAACTGCTCTTTTGATGACTGACTTCCATGTTTGTCTGTCTCCTTCCTAGATTAAAAGAGAAAAGCTTTATCTGTCCTTGTGCATTTCTAGATATCAGTGTGCCTTGGGTTCCTGATAACTTTGATGCTTGCTGCATTATTGCCTCTAAGCAAGCATTCTCCACACCCAAACTAATGAGTTGTCCCACTTGGCCAGCCGTATGTCTGCCTCGAGTTGTACTTGATTTCGAGTTTGTGTCTTGCCTGTCACTTGCCTTGGTTGCGGGCTATATTGTTTCTGTGCCAAGGGTCCTGGTTGTCCTGTCTCTGTTTTCCTGTCCTCTGTACCCCACAGAAAGAATGCTGTGGCTCTGGAACATGTACTGCCATGGCTCACCACAGTGCAAAGAGCCAGGAGCTTCAGCTTTTCCTGCTCCCCCTATCTGAATGGCAGAGGTCTAGTTTTGCACCATTGTTGCTCCACTGAGCAGTTACCTCTGCAGCTTTGGTTTAGCCTACAACTTAACATGTGATCAGTGCTACTGATCTTCTCCACCCTGCCCTGCCTCTGGTTCGTCTTGCTTGAGTTAGTGTGTTCTTGGCTTCACATTTCTGTTGACCTTCTTTTTTATTTGCAACCAGCCCTTGTCTAAACTTTGTACTGTTTCTTCCTGCATAGCACTTCCAAGACCCAACCTTTCCTCTTTGTCTCCACTGTCAACACTGTTGTCCAGATTTTGATCTCACTGTAACTTTGATGATCTCTGACATTGCTACCTGTCCCTGCGTTTTTCCTTTTCAGTGTCAGCCAGTACTCTCTACAGTCAACATAGCTACTGAAATTAATGACCTTGGTTACAACAGGCCTTCTTAGTACTGTCTTTTCTTTAAGACTTTCAAAATCTTCTGTTTATTTATTTGTGTGCTTGTTTATTTATTTATTTAAAATTATTTCCTTTTGAAATTGCTTAGGCAATTCAGTCTTACCTTTTACTTGTATCACATGACCATCTCCCTTCTTCAGCCTTGTCAGCTGTGACCACTCTGTCCTTCCACAAGCTTTTTCATGGTTTCACTGCTTGCAAATGGGAAAGACCTGCAGGCAAGGCTCCTCCTTCAGGAATTCCCTCCATCCTACCCCTCTCTGCAATGTATAGAGGAAATTATAAACAGGTAGCTGCAAGATAGAAACAAGTTATACTTGGGTCAAGAGTGATGGCAAGAGTCATACATATTCTATTCTCATGTTCCCATGACTTTTCCATCCACTGCATAAACCAGCAGGCCATCTTTCCCTGCTTTATCTGTTAGACTGTCATCATCTTGATATTGGAACTATTGAAACACTGAAAACCTTATTTCATTTCTCTGATTTGCCTTTTTAGTGCAGGAGGTGTCATTTAGCTTGCATCTTGGGTCATCATTTTTTAAATGGGTGCCCTGGTATTTTCCTACCTCATCATGGTCTCATGCTGTAATACATCAGAGATTCAGTTGCTCAGATTTCATGATTTCTGGAAGCCTAATGGAAAGGTGGACAGAAAAGTCCCTCTGAATACATGTGCTTAACTTTCACCTATATCAACACTTACTATAAAAAGATCTCTGAAAGATCTAGGCAGCACTGCACGTTCCTTTTAAACATCCACTTTTGCCAGTGCTGTTTCTGAGCCTGAATGATCTTTTTTTATGTGTCTGCCTCTCTGTCTCTGTCTTCCTTCAAAAACCTCTACAATTAGCTCATTTTTTTGGGTCTCTGTTAACCATGGCTATTAAATTGTTTGCATTAAGATTATTAAAAAAAACCAAACAAAAATTGCCCTCTGTTGAGTAACCCCAGTCTATTTTCTCCTGTTTTCTTTACCGTTCTTGTTTATGACCATCTTACGTGAGAAGGCTTTCTCTTCAAAGCACCATGCTTGATGTGTTTCTCAAAAGCTCTTTACATGTCCCTGGGCACTTATTTCTGATTTGTGGTGCTGTAGTGTTTGTTCAGTCACGAGCAGAAGCTTTTTATGGCTTGATGTGAAAAGTTCTAAGACACAGAAATGTCATAGCTGTGTTTTTTTCCCTATGATTTCCCTATGATGCCAAGCCAAATGATGCTGGCCCTCTGCCACAAATTGTCCAGCTTATATTCTGCTTTTGAACAACAGAAGTTTTGAGTGCTAGGGATAGATATGTTTCAGAAATTTCATAGCAATTAAAATTGTCTGTTAATATTAGCAGAATATGGACTATGATGAAAGGAAAGACAAAATAATTGAAAAGCTAACTGCATTTTGTACTCAGGAATATTTTTAACTTGTAGTGTCTTTGGTTAAAGCCCTGATGGGGCAGATCTGGTTTGCAGACACAGGCCACTTTAGTGATAAGAAACTATATTGATTCTACAACAGCTGCTGACAAAGCAGAACTGAACTTGTAGCTTAAGCAGAGCACAGATCTGCTCTTTTGGAAAGACTGGTTGGGACAGTTAGGAAGGCTTTTATCTGGGCATTGCAGAAACCCTTTGTTCTTTATATATAGATATGTATGCCTGTAAGTATATATTTATATCTGTGCATGTATTTATGTGTAAATATTTTTTTTCTGCTGAGTGTGTGTAGCCATATCTGGATGTCCATCTTGCATTTCCTCACTTAGAATGAAAGCTTTACGGCCTGTTTGCTTGAGCACATACACTGGAGAGGAATGTGTACTGTCATATTTTCACTGCATAGATCCCAAGTCAAATGGTAAAATGCTTTAAGATGGCTTTTGCTAGCACTTAATTATTATGTGCTCTTGTAGCCAAAACCAACAGCTGCTGCTATTACTATTTCATTGCACCCTAAAGGCACTTACAAGAATCAACACACTTTTTGCAAAAAGTTGTATAGTAAGGATTATGGACATGAGGGTTGAGCTGAGATCATAGCAGCAGGATAATGGGATTTTCTTTGTAGATGCATGTGTATCTTGTCAGTTTAAATTTTAAGAAACTCTTGCAATTGATAGTTGACAGAGATGATTACCTTCAAAGAGTATTTTTTCCTCCATCTGTTCTGGCTAATAATGTTTTTTTTTTGTGACTTGCAGGTGCTCAGGTAGACCAGTCAGTGTTTGAAGAGCTTATCAAAGAGCAACTTCCAGAGCTGGCTGAACATATGAAGGATCTGACAGCTTTAGCTTCCATCTCTCTTTCCTGGTTCCTTACCCTTTTCCTTAGTATCATGCCCCTGGAAAGTGCTGTGAATGTTGTGGACTGCTTTTTCTATGATGGCATCAAAGCCATTTTCCAGCTAGGCTTGGCCATACTGGAGGCCAACGCGGTGGATCTGTGTAACAGCAAGGATGATGGGCAGGCCCTGATGATCCTGAGCAGGTATGGCCACGCAGGAGTGCTCCTTTCATCTGGGCACCAGCGGGACCCTCCATGTTGCCTTGCTGCTCTTGCTGCTTTCACAGTGTCTGCCTTAAACAATGGGCTTTGTACATGGGACGAGATGTCCTGTGAAATTTCCTGGCAGCGCTGAGACATGCATCAACTGCGTCAATGTGCAATATTTACTGCTGCTCTCGTGCCTTCCCTAGAGTGATGGGCTTCCTGCTCCAGACTTCAAGGAGACAGAAGTTTTCTTCCTTGGACAGCATTTAGTCATTTGGCTGGCTTGCTGTTCCTCGGATGAGTAATCACAAAGCTGTTTTTGAAAAGCCTAGCTTGCCCAAAACCCAGTTTATTTCTAAGTCTGAGCTATAAGACCTGTTTGCTTATTTGAATTGAGAAGAGCATAGTGCAGTGTGATCTGTGCTCTTATATATCTGTTTCTACTCTTCAGGTTTTTAGAGCATGTCAAAAATGAGGAAAGCCCTCTTCCACCTATTGGTAATCACCATGCGTTCTTCAGCGATGACCAGGAAGCCTCTCCAGTGACTGAAATAGCAAACCTGATTCATGACTCCTATGAGGTGAAATACTGCTCTGTATCTACTGGTCAGTTAAGTTAGAATTTTAAAGAAGAAAAAGGTTAAGTTCAACATGTATGCTTTGGAAGTTAATATACGTTTACAGATTCCTTAACTAAAGTGCTCAAATGTGCAAGACTAGGTGTAGTATGAAACACCTACACTGAGAGATCAGTTAGAGGCTGGATATGCTTTGTATTCAAGGTCTCACTGTACTTCAAAAGCTGTATTTACAGTAAATGAAAAATACAAATATCATGAAGTACTACACAAATAATAAACTTCTGCTCCTCTCGTCTAGAAATTTGGAGATCACTCTGTGGCACAGATAGAGCACATGCGCTACAAACACCGAATCCGTGTCCTGCAGAGCCATGAAGATACAACCAAGCAAAATGTGGTGAGTAGAGTATTATTTCGACTGAGGTAGCTTAACACTGGTTTAGTTTTTAAAAAGGTTCCACCAGGTCTTGAAACAAGGAAGAATCATTACTGTCCTTGGAAAAAGTTCTTTCCTGGGATGCTTGGTTTTTCTTTTGCAGCCATGTGCATTATTTTCTAGGGTGGCTTTACAGTTAAAAAAACTGCAGGACCATCCAGCCCAGTCCCTTGTCTCTGACCATGGCTGGCCCTGGGCATGCCTCGGGAAGAGTGTAAGAAGAGACAGAGCACAATGCGATGCTTTCCCGGCCTCCTGTGACCTGTAGCTTCGTGACTTCCCGTCTTTGTTTATAATAGCCCTTGAGGGATTTCTCTTTTCATGGATCTGTCCGACTGGTGAATCTAAAGAAGAGGGAAACATTGCAAAGATTTGTCAGTGCTGCAGTTTTCAGCTGTACTACATAAGTGCAGCCCCTGTGGGGCTCGTGGTCCTGCCCATGTCAGTGATGAGTAGAGACTGTCACTAACATGATTTTCTTTCTTTTTAAGCTTAGAGTTGTCATCCCAGATGTTTCAATTCTTCCTGAAGATTTAGAGGAATTATATGACTTGTTCAAGGTTGGTCTCCCTGAAACGCAGAGGGTGCACCTATTTGAGGCTTCTTTGGGTGTAACTTCCAGCTGTTGCTTTGCAGTGCTGCCCTGGACTTCGTGTCCTCTGCCTGGGTGGGGCTGTTTGGATGGGATCGTGCCATTTTGTTCTTTCCATAGTTGTGCAGTTGTTAAAGAGGAATAGTAAAGCACTGATCCTTCAGAGGAGAGCTGCTCCAGTTTCCTTTCTAACTTGCTGCTTGGAAATGGTCCCTGACAAGTTAGTTTCTGGTAACTTTCACATGTGGAATAAATTAAATAATATGTAGCTCTGCTCACTGAGAGCTTGGCAGTGCTTTTAAGTCCTGCTCTCTTAATGCTGCTTAAAAGCAGACTCTCTTTTCCATAGTGGAACTCCCCCTGCTTTGCAAAAGGTGTCCTTGCCGTTTGTTCCTAATTTCTAAAACTTTTTCTTTCTTTTCTTTTTAGAACTAAAAGCAGTTTCTACTTCAGTTCCCTTCTGTTAAACTGTTATTTGACAAAACTTGTAGTAAAGTTATTTTGAAGAGGCACATCTATATTTATACAACTATACTGGATTTAGAGATCCAAGCTTTTAATTACTGCCCTTAATGGACCATTTCTTTTGTATACTGTCCATAGCCATAAATACTGAGAATATGACTGTGGCATGTTGTTAGTGTTACACAGCTTTGTCATTAAGAGCAGCTGTATCTTCCTGCCATTAGTGGTTCTAAGATGATGCTACTGGAGCTTATTCTTCAGTGCTTCCCTCCTGCTGCTTGCTGCTGGTTTTGAGCTTTAACTGGCTCATGCTCCCCTTTTTCATTTCTTGGTGGCAGTTCCTTTTTCATTATTTCCCTTGCTTCCCCAGGGACAGCTTGCTTTGTTAGGACTCTGTTTTGCCTGTCCCTAAGGGAAGACTCTGATGTACAGTATCCAAATGGAGAGGTCTGAGAGAGAATAAATGAGCAGGTCAAGCCCATGTAACACTTGCTCTGTGTTTTCTCCAACCCTCTGTACCTTTGGCTGATTAGGAACATCCTGGGCCAGCTGTGGCTGATAGAATTTTAGGAGCCTACAGCAAATTTATTCCAACAATCTGCAGTGTCTCCCTTCAACTTTATTAATTATCCATTACAAATTGTGAGAGTTGTTGGCTGCTCTGATTAAAGATTTGCTTTTTCAGCCAAAAATGATCTTGGTATCAGTATGACACCTTGTGCAGAGAGAATCTCGAGCATTTGACAGCATAGTTTGATGTTTGATATTTTTACTTCTGGTTGTGCTCTCTGATACTGCGCACTGCAATACACCCTCTCTGGTCTCTGATTTCTCCTAGAGGGAACATTTAATAAGGTGTTACTGGGAGACGACAAGCCCAGTGGCTGAGCGACACGACCCCAGCCGGCCATATGCCGAGCAGTACCGCATCGATGCCCAGCAGTTCACCAACCTCTACAGGCTGGTGTCACCCTGGACCTGCGGGGAGCACACTGACGTCCTTGCCCAAAGGACCTTCCGGCTCCTGGATGAGAACATGGACCAGCTCATCGAATTCAAGGGGCTCGCCAGCTGCTTAGGTATCAGCTCGCCTGCAGGGTGAAGGTGGGCAGGGCAGGCGGTGGCATGTGGGAGAGACATAAATGTTAAAATGCCATAGGACTGGCAGGGGAGCATGGTTTTTTAGGACTTGTCATTATACTCATCAGTGACCTTTAGTATTTTTTTTTTATGTTTTAATCATCCAAAGTCAATTTGATTTAAAAAACAGCCTAAGGACATGATTGAATATTGTATGAAAATATTTGATATCTCAGACAATAGTAATTTTATTAAATCCTGGATGAATTAAAATTATACTTGGGTCAGGATGGAATGCTAGGAAGTCCTCTCTACCCGACTGCTGCTCTCAATATACCTTTGAAATCGCAGTATACATCTTTCTAACAACTTCTCGAAGACTTAAATCTTACATGTTGACAGCAACCAGAACAAAATAAATCTGGCCAACAGAGTCTGAGGGCTGTGCTAGGGTTGGTCTTGAGGCCACCAGCTGTCCTAATGAGATGAGGCTGCCTGTCCCAAAATCTGTATGAAGAGAAAGTGCTGTATCTCAACTGTTGCCTGACCTCAAGTGGAAAAAACTGAATCAACATTCAAAGCTTCAGTAAAAATTTGTGAATTTTTATTCTTGCCACTTAAGATTTTTAGAATTTTTTATGTGAACCCTAAGGCACCCTGTATTATATTCTTATTTGATTTTAATTCTTAGAGGGATGTAACTTTAAACTAAAAAAAGTTCTTTACAGTGTTTCAGTGCATTTGAACATTTAGAATCTCATTTTTCATGGTCATTGAAAGTGTGAATTATATTACATGTGAAATAGTTATTTCCTTTGGGCTTACTCTATAGAACAGCAGTTAAGAGCTGAAGGGGAGAAATATTAAGAATATGATGTCCCCAAAGTTTTCTGTCTCTCATAGTCCTGTTTATCTGTGGCAGTAAACAGCCTGTGCTAGATTCCCTGAGGTCCTCCTTGATACTTTTAAACAATGCTGAAGCTCCATAGGGTTAGGTACTCCTAATCTATTTTACATGAACAAAAGACCAGAACAGATGGCTGTCACCTGCTCTTCCTCATAGACAGGCATAACCTAAAGTAATACTGGCCATATGTTTATTGTCCATCTAAGCCATTATCCTCTCTGCACAGAGAGATCCCTGATTTATTTTAAACTGGAAGTAAATGCTCTGGTTCACTTCCTTCTTGTTCTTTTTTTTTTCTTTGCAGATGTTATGTATAATGGAGAAATGAATGAAAAGATAAAGTTACTGTATAAGCTGCATATCCCACCAGGTAAGAAATCTGAAAGGGAAGGAATACTTGTTTCCAAAAAAAATCTCTTGCTTTTGGGAAAAGCAGCTTAACAAAGAACTCCATCTTTCTTCCTTCCAACTGGGAGTATTTGTAGTTACACTCGCCGTGTTTAACAAATTACTCCAGTCAAACCTTTTTGGATGAAATTCATAGATTATGCCAAAGCTCATACATCTGCTGCATTCAGAGATCTTTCACAGCCAATTACATGGTTACTTCCAGACAAAATGTGAACTGAAATAGCATTTTTGAATGGCTCATATAGTAGAGATTTCCTTATCATATCCTGATGCAGTTTTGCTCAGATGACAAAATTCTGTGGTAGTTCCTCCATGCAGTGTTTTTAATTAAATGTGCAATTCTTGGCAAACTTCCAGCTGCAGCACCAGCCTTACTTAGAGTGACATAATTTTACACTATGATTCAATGAAATACTTAAAAGTGTTCAAAAATGTATTTGCTCAATTATTTTGCTTTTCTTCAAGTATGTAAATTCTAGAAACATAAATAACCATCATGCAGAATTCAAAGGATTACATTTGTCACTTTTTTTGATAGCTCTCACAGAAAATGAGCGAGACAGCCAGTCACCATTAAAGAATCCTTTGCTGTCAACATCAAGACCGTTAGTCATTGGAAAATCAAATGGTATGTCCAAAATGGTTCTCTAATGTGTGTGCATACGAGATGACCAACTTTCCACTTGTGATCCCTACTGTGTTATCTCTGCTCTCTGGGGTTTATTTTGGAATGTAAATTTACTCCAGTGGCTTGGAAATTAATTCTCCTTTTTATGTCTGCTTCCAAAAAGGTGATGCAGTAGATTACCAGAAACAGTTGAAGCAGATGCTGAAGGATCTAGCCAAAGAAAAAGATACTAAAACTGAAAAAGAATTGCCAAAAATGAGCCAGGTATGTACCTTGGGTGCTGTAGTCTGTTTTTAAAGATATGTATTCAGCTCTTTTTGAGAAATTGTGACTTCAGCCTGAACTTAAGAGTCAGTCCTTCAGGCTCCTCTAATCCAGGGAGCATGTGTTTAAAAACTCTCATCTACCTTTCCAGCAGCTCCCTCTGCTCAGACTATCTGGTGAACAGAATTTCAGATTTACCCTCACCTGCAGCTGAACAGGCCACCAAACATGCTTATGCAGGCTGGAGAAAGCCCTCCTCCTAGGCCCAAGATTTCCTGAAAATGCATATGGCTGTTCTGATTTCCCATACCTCCTCTGCTCCAAACCAGTGATTCCTTAGTCCACCACCGACTGGGACTTGCCCTGTTGTAGCCAAACACTGACTAAAAGTGCACGAAGTAAGATAGCTGAAGGCTGTCCTCCCTAAAGCCAGTAGCTTTCTGTATGTTGTTGGTTTAAAGAAATCTACTGGAGGGAAAACGGTCCCATGCTAGTAAAAGAAAGATGCAGAAGTGCAAAGGAAGATGGGACTGAACTAGAATTCCTTCTGTGCTGCTACATAGTTTTAAATGGGCGGCAGGTACCTCACCTGACAGCTCTGCAGGGGCACATGCACTCTCATAAAGGCATCACTTCACTGAGGGCTTGCAAATTTCACTATGAGATATGGAAACATCCTCTCCAACCTAATAATCGCCTGTGATGGGAGAGAAAAGGGCTGGGCAGGGAAGATGTCTGGATTTTGCTAGAAGGAAAAAAAAGGTCTAGGGAAAAATTGGAGAGAAACGGAAGGGAAGTTGCCTGCTGGCAAGTTGATGGCAACTTTAGTTGTAACTCTGCTTAACAGGCACCAGTAAGGGATCATCTCTTGCCTTGTATCTCACTTGCCCTTTGGTCATCTGGGCAGGTCCTCATCTCCTTCATCAAGGCATCAAAATACTTCACTGCTCTGTTCCCTGTTTGATTTCAGCACGAGGTTTCCTAGCACCAGTGGGGGTTGAAATCCCTTCACTGGCATTTTTTTAAAAGCAGGCAGAAGTTGTAAGTGAGCATAAAAAATGTACACAGCATTCTGCCTGTCTTTGCAGTACTCACCTGACTCCTGCAGTGATCCATCACATGGCTGTTCAGTAGTTTTGATGTTGGTTTTTCATCCTTTACAGAGGGAGTTCATTCAGTTCTGCAAAACGCTATACAGCATGTTTCATGAAGATCCAGAGGAGAATGATTTGTATCAAGCCATTGCTACTGTGACCACCCTGTTACTTCAGATTGGAGAAGTAGGACAAAGAAGCATCAGCCTGGGGAGTGGATCAGACGAGTTCACTGAGGACTTACAGCCCGAGGCCTCCGCTTCAGACCAGGATTCTGTTTTTACTTACACTGTGAAGACCCCTCACAAAGACTCTCAACCTTCACTTGAGACTGAAGGGGACTGGACTGTCTCTTTTGAACATATTTTAGCATCCCTCTTGACTGAACAATCATTAGTTAACTTCTTTGAAAAACCCTTAGAACTGAAACCAAAACTTGAGAACGCAAAGCTAAATCAATATAGTCTCAAAACAAATGGAATGAGCTGCTCATCACGGAATGGACATGCAAAAACAAACACACAGTAGCAGCAAACATGTAAAAAACGAAATGCACTGAAATTATGCCAAAGCACATACTGTAAAAGGCTTTCACTTAGCAGTGGAATTCTGATAAACAATTTGTTGGTCTGTGGTTTTCAGTTTAAGAGCTTTAAAAGCTAAAGGGTGTGTAGGTTTGGTTTGTGCCATTGATTTATGATGTTCTTGTTTTGAATGTAAAAGGAAACATCTGTCTACAGCGTGAAGACACTGAAGCCTCTTCCGCACTGGGAGAGCAGGGGCTGGCTCCAGTTGTCCTTTTTACTTTTTTTTTTTTAAACAGGGGAAAACACTTTTCATCTGCTGTCTGCAGTTTGTTTGGGTTGCCTTCTTTGCACTAATACTGAAAACTGTTTCAATGCTGGTAATTGAAACTATTTTAATATATTTGATTGTATTCCAATTTGTATGTCTTGCTGAAATGTTAAATGTACATGGACTGCTTCTGATGTTGGTCTGTAAAAACAAGCACTTTTCAATAAATCCTTTTTGTACAAGGCTGGTACTGACAGTATTTATTAGTTTAGGGAAGGCAAGTGCCTTTAGTCTCTACTTCATTAAACAAATTCCCTGGGCCAGCACGATCACAATTATTTCATGAGTCAGAACCCAGTTTCCATGTAGCACACAGACCTGCTTTGGGAGAACCCTACTGAGTCTGCATAGGCGGCCAAGTGGGGTCTAAATACAGGGAATTTACATAATACACAAGAGATTACGTATATGAAATATATGAGCCACCAGTTTTGGATGGGTTTTTGTTTTTTAAACAAATTTAGCCTTACCTTAAAATACCTGTGTAGCGGCCTCTTTATTCCCCCAGGAACAAAACCACTAGGATTTTGCCACCCACAAAAACATTTGCATCTCCCCCTTATTCCATTCACATGTAACAGAAGTACAGCATCTTTAATTAAGAAAATTACACCATTATGTACAAGTCCAATGAAAGCAACACACTTTAAGATGTTGGTACCTGTTTAACTCAATGTTTCACAGCTGAGAGCTTGAAGAGACTGGACAAATAAAAACAACAAATTAGGAATAAACTTTCTTTTTATCCTTTTATTGTAATGAAAATCAGTTTAATTTTCATCCACATTGACTGTCTGTAGACCTGCAAAACAAGAAATTGTATCACCACTTGTTACTAGGACAGTTTCCTTCAAGTATATGTAACTTTTCACAAAAAAATGCACCTGCTGTTTCAAAGCTAGTTTGCTGATCTACTTCTGGAAGAGCAAACTATATAAGCACGTATTTCTCCAAATTTTACAATAAATCATTGTTGTGGGTTTTTTTATTTGCAGAATTGATTCTTAGATGACAAACAGAAAGGGCTCAACCTGCCTGAGCTTTTGACATCACAGGACAGCCTTTATATGGGAAAACAAACCTTAAAACTACCCTAACAGCTATAGTCAATGTTTCTTGATCTCTCAAAATTTATATGGTTATTTCACCAAATTCTGTATTTTTACTGCATATCAGGCAAGCTAGCCAAGCTAGTTTAAGCCAGCAGTCTGAGCCCTTCAGCATGCTTTTCATCTGAACTTTGTACTGCAGGAGGAGCTTCTCTGATACTTGTCCAGAGAAACACGGGGTGAGAGATGACATGCAACATTCCTTACCTTTGAATGTTGTGACTGGTACGTAGGTAACCAGAGTGTACAGTTTGTTTGGTGAGTCTTCATCCTCATTGCGCTTTCTGGACAAACGTACACGTATACGGTAAGGAACGTTCCTAAAATGAAGAAAACAGGTTAATTTTTAGTAAATTATGTGAACTGTGAATTCATAGAAAAGTTCTTGGTTCCATGATTACTAGTCCCCTCTCCCCCCAAATTCTTAAACTCTGCCTGTTTGTGCAAAGACACGATGAGTCAATTCTTTCTCTATCTCACCCTCATAGCAAGAGAAAAACCCTGTACCTGAAGAGGAGCTTTTCAGGGGGTTTTGTTTAGATTTATTGAAGTGATCAGCTAGGATTGAGCCTTTAATAAGACAAATCCATAGTTCAGTAGCAGCATAAAGTCAGAAGTGCATCATCTCTCCACTACTGATCCAGGAAATTGTCACTTCATGATCAGCTGTGATCATCATGAGTGTGAACAACATGAACACGATCAGCAAGCAGCTGTTACTAACAAGCATTTCTTACTACAATGCAAAGGAGTGAGGAACCCCTAACAATTTGCTCTGAGAGCCCAAGGCCCCTGTCCAGAGTCAGAGTACTGCCCAGTTTGTATGCCAGTCATGGAAATTCTAGTGAGCATCAGACCTGAGCCAAAATCTTTACTGATGGGAACACAACTGATCAACATTTCTTCCTCACAACTAAATTACATAGATCATTTTGCTTCTAACAGGCAAGTCACAGCTTAGTGTCTGCTCTTAATAATGCCCAAATGTGCTGCTGAGAGAAGGAACATTTTTTTCTCAACAGTTTTTCAAATGCATTGAAGGTTTTGGGAAACGCCTTTCACAGTACTTTGCTCCACAGAATATGTGAACGAACATCCTTCTTACTGTACCTTTTCAAGAGCATACTTACTAAATTGGATGGACACAAGAGACAGGAGCTTGCTTTGCTTTACTCTCTTCTTGACACTACGTAAAATGCTTTTTTCACTACTTTATGTAGATCACCAACCATCATACAAGCTAACACAGTGGTTTTAGCCACTCCTGATCCTTCCAGAAGATGACATTTTCCTTTGTGTATTTATGTACTTTAACTAGTAAAAACTGCAAGCTCACACTGGAAAGACAGATGTGGTAATTCCTTGCTCCACAGACCACACTGCCAGCAGGTAACACAAGGCAGTCTGGGTTAGCAGCCTCACTACAAAGCTCTGAAGTTAAAGTGCCTCCTGCTTCCACTGCTACTTATTCACTGCGTATGAACTGGACAGTTTAACAGGAAGGACAGAGAGCCCCTGCTCACAGAACCCAGTAACTTAGTCCCATCTTCCCATTCTGATTTGAAGGAAGGGTCAGCCACACAATGCCAGGTAAAGCATTGTAAATGTGCCATAGGCTAGACCTAAGGACCCAATTCCAACAAGACATGGTTTAAAACCATGTGTATCCAGTGCATCACTCAAAACAGTTAACCTTTCATTATGGTTTAAGAAGTTCCACTCCTCACAGGAGTTCTTTTGGACCATCTGTACATATGTCAAATGCCAAATGGTCTGCCTCTGTAGCAGTGATTTAATGGAAATTGTAGGTTTTGACCCCCAAACAACTTCTCATTTGTACTTTCAAATATTAATGGCCCGTTTTAAAACACACCTTCTTATCTCCTCATGTAGCATTTATCAGTTCAGTAGGCTTCAAAACCTAATCCTGTTCAGACACACCACACAAATCCCAGGCAGGTAGGCTGGGACTGCAGGTATCACTAAAAGGCTGTAAAAAGTATCTGCTGTGCTAAGGGTCAGGGTACTACAGCATTACAATACCCCAATCCTTTCTCTTCCTCAACTCCCAAACCTGCATTCCCTCTTTCTTTTGCTTTATTCTTATTAGAGGGAGAAGGAAGCTCTTTTAATCCCAGAGTTCACCAAAGTTTTGCTACAAATACATAGGGAGAGCTGACCAGAACACAGAGCTGACAGAAAGAGTAGCTTGGCATGTACCCTGTAAGAAAAAAACATCTGCAAAAAAATGCAAACACTGCAAGAAGCATAGCAATGTTTCTACCCCCCCAAATCCTTCCACATCCAACAAGGAAAGCTGCAGAAACCCACCTTATTCCTTTAGCCCAGACTGCCTTGTTCAATCTGGTGTCAATGCGAACATCAGGAGTACCCATCTCCTTCATTGCAAATTTACGGATCTCCTTGAGAGCACGCGGTGCTCGTTTCTTGAAGCCCCTGGGACAAACACAAGAGACATTTCTGTAACTTCAGGACACTGCCAGTATTCAATGTTGCACGTTGCAGCACTCATGCACTGACACTCTATGAACATACAACCCAAACAATTGTGTTTAACAGCAGACAAACAGCTGCATCACAGCATCACTAGACCCTTACCCTGGTAGGCTGCTGCCAACCTTGTGCCTAATAGAAACCATGTATACTTGGGTAGAATAATTTCAGTAAAATTTTGCAAACCCAAGATCTCCTGAGTCTTAAGCCTTCAGTGTTCATGCCAACATGTTTGGGTATTGCAACATTACTGAAGAGGTCAGAGGTTTCACAGACACTGAATAAAAGGCCTATGAGAAAAGCAGCACAACCATAGCAATACAAACTTGACAGAATCATATCAGTACCGAAATAAACTGTAGAAGAAAACTGATGTTTTTCTGAGTAACAGCTTCTGCTGTACAGTATTTGATATTTACTTTCTTTCATGGTAGCAGGAATGCACCAATACCACCATCAGAACTGGATTTTTCACAAGTGTAGCTTGTCTCATACCCATCAAGGACAGATCCTGCAGTACTGAACAGGCACTCACTGTGCCTGTTTGCCTCACGGTGACATGGAGCTGTCAGCAGTGCTTGAGGTCCCACAGTGGGTTATACACAGTATTATTTACATACTGCTGTTGATACTTAGTGCTATAAATGGGAAGTGGGTGAATGACTGCAAGTGACACAAACATTGAGCAAAAAGAATTTTAGCCCTAGCACACACCATGCACAAAAACTGGATAACCCAAAAAGCAAAGCAGGTAGCAGGATCATCAGCATTAGAACAGACTCAACTGCCAGTCAACAGGCAAGGCCAAAACATCTTACTGCCATTTAAAGAATACCACTGCCTCCTGCTCTCACCCATGGTTTTACAATACTCCACTGCCTCATTTCTCTCCAAGTTAACTCTGGCCATTGCATGAACTGTTCTGATCTGGATTGTGTCTTCCATGTCACTGCAGCCATACACAGAATGCAAGGGTGACACAGTTTCCTCTCAAGCACTTCACTACTGCAGTTTTACAAGGTTCAGCATTTTGCCAGGTTTGAAGCTGTTCTCATCAACATAACAAGTATCCTTTAACTCATATCATCCCCCAATTTACATCTCACACCATTCTGTGACAAGCATGAAGCCAATAATTTGATTCTAGCAGTATTCAATTTCCAAAAGTTTCTCAAGAGGGCTAAACTTTAAACATTTGCTTGGGAAAGAATGACGACCTGTGCACGGAAGTAAACAGATGTCACTTCAAACTAAAGTCCCAGAACACTCAATCACATAAACATGGCTGTTCCTGAAAGCCACATGCAAAGTGTTGGGCTGTTCAGGTTCAGACACAACCGAGGCACAAGGGACCACAAACAACACCCAGTAAGGACAGTCCTTCTCCGCCTTTTAAAACCTATCGAAGCCGCTTCCAAATGCCACTTAACATAAGGGATGACAACTTACACGCCATGGATCCGCTTGTGAATGTTGATGGTGTATTCCCTAGTCACCACCTCGTTGATGGCCGAGCGCCCCTTCTTCTTCTCGCCGCCTTTCTTTGCAGGAGCCATTTGAGCAATGCTGAAAAACACCGAGCACGTCAAACTCGGACACAACTTCCCTCGGGACTTTTCCCACTCCCCTCCCTCCCCACCCCAGCCCCTTCCAAACAACACAACTGCCACATTCGGAAATTTAAACCTAAACCTGATTAACCCCCGGGGTCGCACCAGTCGCAGGCTTTACGCAGCAGCTTTCCAAATGCCGTACTTCCATCCGCCCGAGAGGGGCAGGAAGCACACCCGAGGCTCCGGCTGCCTCACATGCAGGGTGGGCTCCCGGCCCGCCCCGTCCCGACTGGGCCCTCCTTGCTCAGGTGCCGCGGCAGGCGCAGCCCGGCCCGGAATGCACACCGCGGTGCCACAGCCGCTCATTCCAGGCACTGACAGCACGGGCAGTACCCGCCTCCCGTTTCTCCCGCAGGCCTCCCCGGGCCTGGAGCAGGCGGGGGGCGCAGGAGATGGGCCCCATTCCCACCGAACGCAGGCCCGCCGGGAGGTCCCACCCGCTGCCCCTCGTGCCGAGCCTCCCCCCGCGCAGGGCCGGGCCCAGGCCCCCCGAGCGGCGGGGGCTGTGGGGCGGATGGAGGCGGATTCGGCGGGACGAGCCCCGGCCCACACTCACCCTGCCCGGGCACAGGCCGGAAAGGAGCGCGCGCAGCACTCCGGGAAACAGGAGCCCTTCCGGTAGCAGGGAGGGAGCACACTGCGCCTGCTGCCGGGGAGGGGCGGGCTGAGCGGGGCTGGGGGCGGGGGATGAGAGTGATGACACCGGAGTGCGTGTTAATGTGTGTCTGCACCGGAGTGTGTGTTACACCTGTGTGTGCCTGTACCGGGTGTGTGTTACACCTGCGTGTGATGGCACCGGAGTGTTTGTTATATCTGTGTGTGATGGCACCGGAGTGTGTGTTACACCTGTGTGTGCCTGTACCGGGGTGTGTGTTACACCTGTGTGTGATGGCACTGGAGTCTGTGTTACACCTGTGTGTGCCTGTACCGGAGTGTTGGATCTGTGTGTGGCTGTCCCAGGGTGTTACATCTGTGTGTGCGTGTACCGGAGTGTTCGATGCCACCTGCCCCCTCTTTAGGGTCTCTCTGTGAGTTGCTGAGGTGTATGGTGGGCTCAGGTTGGTGCACCTGTGCTTCTAGCAAACATTTTGCCTCCAGATCTGGAGCTCCTGTTCCCGAGACACAAACAAGGCATCCCAGTGTGGGGCAGTAGCCTTCTGCAACCACCCCACCTGGTCAGCTGCCTGGAAAACCTGCTCGAGCTGAGGGATTATGTTGGAACAAGCTGGATCTCGGCTACAATCAACAACAGCCCAGCTCCATGAAGACAAGTGGCACTGCCTTGTGTGTGTAACAGGGAACAAGTGCAATAATCCCAAACCAGAATGTGTGTACAGGGAAGAAATGAGGCAGAGCATGAAGAACTAGGTATTGGCATAAATCTGCTCTTGCAAGCACTCTGTATCTTTCCAAACAATGTAATAAACCAGCTTCAAAGAAGGCAACCCCACTACGTACAGCTTCTCCCTGTTAACAGCTTACAGTCCCACTGGTTTTAGAGTGAAGTGCTCCAAGTCTGAGCTTGGTTTGGACATACCACTGGCAGTTGGGAGAGATGTGGGTGTATTATCTCTAAGAGTAAAACAAATTCTTAAAGGAATTTTCCCTTCCTGGGACTTCCATCATAGTAGTTGAGACCTATCAGCTTCCACAGGTATTTCCTCCAAGGTGCTCATGTTCCTTTGTTACCTCTTCCTGCATAAACTTTTTGGCTTAGATTTCTCCTCCCCTTTCACAGGATAAGCCCTTACAGGAGCAGCCAGAATTTATGATGTTAGCCTCTAACTTAGGCAACTGGCCTTTGCTTATGTTTATCTATAGTTCATGGAAAGAGGGAGGATCCTTCAGACATTAAGTGAAACCTTTGGATTTAGTTTTCTAATCTTCATCTGGTGGGGTCACCCTTGCTTCACTGAACACAAGAATTTAAAGAGATTAGTAGGCTAACTCACATTGGTATCTAAAGGTAGCAGTAAAAACACTTTCTTAGAGATCAGATCTGATAGCTAAACACTTTAGAGACCAGATACTCAATTCCTTCATCTTCTTTCATTGAAGTAAACCGGGCAATTGCACAGACTAAAACACATGTGCACTGATCAGTGGTACCACCCAGTCCAGCTTGCCAAACCAACAGGGTCATTTTGTCACTGTGTTTTCTTCAGGAGATTTTGAGCTTTTTCGGATCTCTGGGCAAATGAACTTTTCTAATTTCTTGGAAAGTTTACTTTCACTATTTCCATCTCCCATCCAATTACCTCCATTGTTTCTCTATGGCATGGACACCAGAACACATTGGGCCCTGCTGATGTGATCACTGGTACTGAAGGGTGGGAAGGGTATGTCTGCACTCTCGAAGCTAATGCTGGCTCCAGTGGCTGCACGCTGACCTGAGGGCCATCCCTTTTCAGTCCTGCTGCAGTGAATGAAAACATTACTGTGCTCAGTTATCTATTTTGGATGTTGCTGCTCCTGCAGCAGAGTCAGCAGAGGGAAAGTGGATCTGTACCTTAGCTGCTCCAGCCTGTAGCCAATTTGAATTTAACATGAAAAAGAGTGCACAAGGATGCTAAAGTGGAAACCAGACTGTCTAAAGTGTGAGCATTCCAGAAGAGATTTGCCACAAAACTCAGGACAGCGATGTCTTAAAACAATAAAGCTGGACATGGGCCAAAGCCCTGGTGTGTGCTGGGTCAAACTGTTCTCTAAACTATCAGTTTTGTCTTAACAGAAAACTGTTTGGTTGAAAGCAGAGAGCTGTCTGAGGTCTTTAAAGTTTTAAAGGTGCTTAAAATGAGCTGTCTTTGCTAGCAGCTAATATAACTTCCTGAGCTGTCATTCTCAGAGTCTATGCCATGACAAAAACCCCATAGGATAATACTTGTTTTTACTAACCATGTGCCAAACACCGTGCAAGGCTATAGCTAAGATTAAAAGTCTTAAGTGAATCACATAGTCGAACAGTCACACAAAAATGTGTGCAAGTCCTGCAATAAAGCCTTTTGGCTATTTTATTTTATTCTACAAATAAAGACAACTGTTCATCATTAAATGGAAAAAAATAATAGTTTGAGTTGTATATAGCATGAAACAGTAGTTCCCTTCACAAAAACATATTTCTAATTCATTAGTTTATTACAAAATACCCACTCACAAAAAAGCACAAGCACAATCTTTATACTTGTGAGATGAGTTGATATTTCATATACAAAATAATTTCCACATAATTCCATATAATTTTATTTTATATAGAAATAGGTCATTATTACAACAGCTGTACAATACACTACTTTTTATTTAATAATTACATAAAATCTTTTTTTAGAAACATATCAACGGAAAACATACAAAAAAAGCGAAAAGTGCATTTCTTTTTTTTTCCCCCCAAAGGAAAATTTAATCCTAAATGTTATAATGAAAGAGATATGTAATAGTCTGCAGCATCCCGAGTCAGTGGGCCAAAACACAGTGCATATTTCTCAAAGACTTGGAGTGGGCGAGTTTAGGTTGAAGAAGGATTCATATTGTACTATTGGAGAGTTGCATGAATGTGCTTACAATTTGAGTTCTCTTTTGCAATCACAATTCATGTAGGAAACAGTCCAGCGTGGGTTGTGGGTTTGTTTTTTGGTTGGTTGGTTGGTTTTTAGCAATGAAGAACAGTTAGGATAAGCTGCATAATACTTTTCAGATTCTAAATCAAGGGTTATGAGCTGTAGACCATCTTCACCAATGGCTGGGCTTTCTCCTCCATTGGATGTGCTAATTTGGCCACAAGAATAAAGAAACAAACTTCTCTTTACAGAAAGTGCCTAGGTTTTGTCCTCTGTGCAGTTGTGCAAAATAATAACAATAATCATAATAAAAATAATCTCTTGTTCTTTCCTCAATAGACCTTTGACGCAGTGCTTTTCATACACAAAAGAAGAACTGAAACAGTGAAGGCCAAGTACCTCATGAGTCTGTCGACAGTCTTTTGGAATTGCCAGATAGCTTTCAGCATGACATGCTGAGATTGAATGCCTCCCCCCGTGCACTCATTGGTGATGGAGGCTGCACAGGATAGTGTTCCTCTTTATTTTGCTCTGTCAGTACATACTGTGCTCACGAGACAGCACAAACTGAAGCAGCGTGCTGTAAATGCACTGTCTGTGGCAGTCTGCACTCTGTGGTGTACTTCTGTCATAGAGCTTTCAAAGACATGCTTGTGCAAAAGCCAGAACAGTAAGTACAAAGTCACTCTCTTCTGCCTCATGTGCCCATTGGTTAAAGCTAATCGTGCATTGATTGTGCTGGTGGGACTCTATCGCAGTGGCTGTGGTAAATTTGATGATTCTGATAAGCTATTCCTTCTTCTTGATGTTAGTTGTTGCTGTTGCTGCTGCTGTGTTTGATGATATCCCATATTTCCTTGCTGTGGTGAGTAAGATGGCAGGAGCAAAGAATCAGGTTGTTCATTGTGCAAAGAACTTGGTGTTTGCACCTACAGATAAAATAAAATTTATTGTGGTGTTCAATTCTTTCCCACGTTTTAAGCTCTTCATCCTCAGTGTACAGGATGCTTAAAAATACTATTTGTTTGCTTTAATTTCTGGAGCTGTTTGGCATGAGTTTAGTTTAACTAAGGCTAGAAGGAATGGACAGAGATTGCAACAAAGAACATTCTAATTAGGCACTGAGAAAGTTTTTCTCTTAGGAACACACTGCCTGGGATTTGCAGGTTATTCTGAAAAGCCTGTTTAGGAACAGGGTGGGTGAACATGTCAGAAATTACACAGATGGATGACAGAAATGAAACAGAAATGAAACAGGGGATCCTAATGTGCTTCATGCTGTTCCTTCTAGCCCTTCCTTTTTGTCAGTTTACAGTAGGGTGTGATCTTGCAGTGGTGAGGTCGATGTGAATTTTGCAGATGCTTTTATTGGAAACAGTATCTGCCATACTTTTTTCATTAATTCTCGGCTATGATAAGGATTTCATTTCAGTAACAAGAGTTTAATCATTTGAGGTTAGTGCTACTCTTTCAGTGATGCCAGTGGATACGTGACCAGTTTATAGACTCAGTTCAGCTCCTGTTGAATTAATAGAGAGACATCTCATTTTCCCCCCTTCCCCTTTACTGTATTATGTCTTGAATTGGGTCAAAAAATAAGTATTTTTACATCTTCAAATCACCTGGTTCTTCCAGGCAATGTGCTCCACTTTATCTTTTTTGCCTTGTGGAGTTGAGAAAATATGTTAATTTACTGAAGGGATCAAGATATCTGATCCAGATCTCATTTTATGTTGATGCTGGTAATTAAAAATCATCTTTTGACTTGTAAAATAAGCAAATTTTATACTGAATAAAGAGCAGAGAATAAATCCTAAGGCAGCAATTTTCTCCAGCTAGAAATAAACTTTAAATATATCCAGGATAATCTGATTATGCTTCCAATGTACAGTATTAGTAATTTCCTTTTAAATATTCCAACTGTTCTCACTGCTGCCTTGCTATACTGGTACATGGCACTGTGTCAGTGTCTCACACATATTGGTATCTCTAAAATAGACATTTCTGCCAGGGTCATGCTCCAGTAGAAACCTGAGGCCCTATTTGCACAGCTCATTCACCTTATTGCTCTGCATGTAAATTTTATATGTCATCATCTTTGTCATACCTGCAGGTAGTGTTGCTGCTGATGCTGTTGGTGCTGG
Source organism: Sakesphorus luctuosus (assembly GCA_013396695.1). Lineage (NCBI taxonomy): Eukaryota > Metazoa > Chordata > Aves > Passeriformes > Thamnophilidae > Sakesphorus > Sakesphorus luctuosus. The sequence continues at coordinate 740,270 of VWZD01006499.1, forward strand.
AGTTGCATAGGTGGCAGAGAGGATGGCTGGGAAGAAGGTGTAGTGGTGAACCCTTGGTTTAACACTGCTTGTCCCATCAGTACGATTGGAGAGCTGCTGCTGGAAGTCTGCACTTCCAAACTTTGAAACATTTGTTGGGTTTGAGAATATCTACAGAAGCAAGAAGCAAACCAATCAAGAAAAAAACTGTTGGAAAAAAAGGTGCTCTCTTAGGATAGGGATTGCAGTCCCTGGTCTTCATAATTCATTGACTCACAGAATAGTTTGAGTTGGAAGGAAACCTACAGATCATCTAGTGCCAACCCCCCTGCCATGGACAGGGACATCTCCCACAGGACCAGGTTGCTCAAGGCCCCAATCAACCTGGCCTTGAACACTTCCAGGGATAGGATAACCACAGCTTCTCTGGGCCATTTGTTCCAGTGCCTCACTACTCTCATAGTAAGGAATTTCTTCATAATATCTAATCTAAACCTATTCTCTTTCAGTTAAAAGCCATTACTTCTTGTCCTATCACTACATGCCCTTGTAAAAAGTTCCTCTCCAGCTCTCCATTTTAGGTACTGGAAGGCTGCTGTCAGGTCTCCCCTGGCCTTCTCTTCTCCAGGCTGAAAACCCCGAAATAATTCACAATAAAGGATTCTCATGCATGGGACCTGCTAGTAGGATGAGAGCACCATTGGCAGCACTGTTTTCCCTTACTCTGTGCTTGAGCTGGGCTTGGAGGGAAGAACACACCTCACCTCAAAATCCAGATCACATTTTAGGTTTGTTAAAGATTCTGTTTTATGCATGTCTTTTCTTCAGCCACAGCATTCACATCCCAAGCTCATTAAACCAAATAGCCTTTGATTCTGTTTTAATATGCTGAGCTCTGAACTGCAGCAAGAGAGAAGTAAATGCACCTCCTGTCCTACTGCCTGTGATCCCCTGTGACTGCCTACGGAGTGGTGATCTCTTGCAGAAACATGACTGGTGTTGATTACTTCTTAAGCTGCTCATACACATATTGCCAAGTACGGTCAGCAGTTCCTATCGCCGTAAGCCCCACTGTAGGAAGAGAAGAACCCTGTAGAAACCCTCTGGAGTGAGGGATGGGACAGAAACAAAACATTCATCTCCTCTTGCCATTCTGTTTTTGCATAGCAAAGCTTTAATATGTGTTTTTTTGTGGAAGGCAGTGGGCAAAACCACAATGAAACTATTGCCAACCCAGCCTAATTCTGTTTATCCTGTAATGGGTGATGAGATCATAGTGTGGCTTGTGTTCACTCAACAGCTGTTCAACATTAGGGGTTAGTCAGAATTGGTACAGTCTGGATACTTGTACTGGGATGTAAGCTTCTATAAAAGGGTCCCATGAGTCAGGGAGTCTACATGAACTGGGAGATAAATCTTTGCAAATAAGGCCTCTCTTATTAAGAGGCATGAAAGCAGATTTACAATATTTAAATTTGACTCAAGACAATCTTAAACAGCAATAGGCAATGCTTTAAAAAAGAAGTACTGAATACCTACATTCCGGAGGTAACATACAGAATTACTTTTAAAGTGATGATGTACAAACAGTTGCCTATTATTTTAGCAGTTCCCAATTAAGTAAAGTGACAAAATACAGCTTAAAAAAAGAGGCATATTCTGACTGGTCTGTTCTCCTTCCTTCCTTGAGGAGATAAACAACTGAGGTGGTTTGTTCGCCAGCTTTTCTGAGGGCACTCAGGTGCAGGGGCCTGTTGGTTTTTTCAGTTCTGCTGCTGTAGAACAGGCACAGCTCCACTGGCACTGCAGCAGTGTTTCAGTGCATAGAGAGCAGAGGTTTTTATGGCACCAGTCATTTCAACTGGGTCAGTGCTGACTGTCTCTCTCACATTTACTGTGATGGGTCAGAAGTTCCAGTGCTGAAGCAAGCAGCATGTAAGGGACTAAAATTCCCCCAGCCTTGGCCTGTTAAAACGCCACTGGCACATTTTATTTCTGTCATCCTTCCTGATGTGCCCAGGCAGGGTAAGGCTGAGCCTGACTCTGGGAAGGCAGCCTTGGCACAATAACACATTCCTGATATTTATAACTACTCCGTCATCTTCTGAAAGAAGGCTATTGCCCCTCAAAAGCAACTTTGATGTTTTATCTTTGACAAGTCACATACTTAGCCTGGGATCCAGCCATGCTGAGGTCTGAAGGGTGTCTTGCATTACAGGACCCAGGCATCATGGGCTGAATAGGCTGGCTGAGCAACAGTCTGGCACATGGAAAAAAAGAAGAAGTGACATTGCTGGAAGAGAAGGACCACGTTTTGCAAACAGAAATAGGACATTTTTGCAGGCACAGCAACAGGCTGAGTGTTAGGAGGTGTGACCTCAGCTCCTGGCTGTGGCAGGTGCATGCTGGGTGCTGTGAGCCAGTGGTTGGGGCAATGACTGCCCTCTGGGGTATGTGGGTGCCTGGCAACCCACTTAATAAATTACGGTTTTTATTATTATCTGCCAAGTATCTGGCTGCTTGAGTAGTATTTTACAACTTTGCTTAAATTCACCAGCAAGTAGCAGGATTTGCATTTTTGATAATGCTCTGGGATCAGACACCTACGCTCAGGGGGTTTTAATTCGCCACTGCAGTTACAAGATCTGATCTGTGACTTGACCTCTACTTTCGTTCAGCAAAACTAAAACATTAGCTATTTCTAATGTTATGAGCAGATTAGTACACTGACACATTTATAATTTCCTCACGCGAGTGGGGAGCCACGTTACTTTTGCACCTGCTTGAGGGGAATGGCTCGTCGCCGAGCTCTCAGCGCACCGGAGTGCGGCTGTTCGGCGCTGGTGCCTCTCTGGGCACCGAGTGCATCCTCCCTCCCTCCCGCGCTGAGTACCAAGCGCATCCTCCCTCCTGCCCGCGGCCGTACCTGAGCTGCTGGTCGTGGCTGCAGGCAGGGCCGGGGGCGCCGCCAGGGGGCGCGGCGGGGCCGCCATTGCCGGGGGCTGCGGGGAAGGGCGCGGCGCGGCCGCCCGGCGGAGCCGCCTCCGCGCTGCGCGGCGCCTTCGGGCCCTGCAAGAGACGGGGAGAGGAGGGGCAGAGCCAAACGCCAGCAGTAGCACCTGGCGGTGCCGCCAGCCCGTACTGCCGTGACACCTGGCACAACTATCACAGCCACGGCTGCCCCTGCCGTCCGTCGGCGCCGGGAAAGCGATGCCCGAACAATGTCTTAGTTAATTGGTCTCTGTGTGGCCAGACTTCGCGAACGAAGATTTGGGAAGGGCTCTCCCCACGTGGGTGTGCCCTTCCAGCCTGCGCAGTGGACTTTTTAGGTGAGGCACAGCGTGCGCAGAACTGGCTCCACTGTTTAAGTCCCAAGGTCCACTCGCCACGCCCGAGCGAGCTTGGACCGTGACAGTGAAGTCCTCGGGACTGTCACAGCACCCGGTACTAACCGGGGCTGACCCTGCTGAGCATCCGAGATGTGACGGGATGGGATGGCAGGGAGGCATTGAACTTCCAGGGGACGGTCCCCACTGACACTGGAACTCAGGTCCTTGGGATTCAGAGTCCAGAGTGCTCTCCTTTACACCACGGNTTTCAGTGCTTGGTCACCTGCACAGCAAAGAAGCTCTTCCTCGTATTTTTATTATTATAGAATCAGCTGGGTTGGAAGAGATCTCTGAGATCATCAAGTCCATCTCTTCATCCAACCCCACTTTTGATTGCTCAATCATGGCACTAAGTGCAATGTCCAGTCTCATTTTAAAAACCTCCAGGGATGGTGAGTCCACCACCTCTCTGGGCAGGCCATTCCAATGCCTTACCACTCTCTCTGTAAAGAATTTCTTCCTGATATCCAACCTAAACCTCCCCTGGCAGAGCTTAAGCCCGTGCCCTCTTGTTCTAGTGCTGGTTGCCTGAGAGAAGAGACCAATCCCCACCTGGCTACAACATCCCTTCAGGTAGTTGTAGAGAGTGATAAGGTCTTCCCTGGGCCTCCTCTTCTCCAGGCTGAACAACCCCAGCTCTCTCAGCCTTTTCTCATAGGACTTGTGCTCAAGCCCCTTCACCAGCATTCTGGTGGAACTTCCTATTTCTGCCCATGGCCTGGTGCCTCTTGTCTTGTATTTATAATACAGATACACTCTTTATTTTAATAGTCATTCTAATACAGGTATGTCAGAGGTGAAATGCTAATTGAGGGCTCTGAAGATAATAATGTTTGCTACACACTCAGGGAGCAGAAATAGCTCAGTTTTCTGTGAAGGGAGGTACACCAGGTGGGTGGAAGAGCAAGCACTGGAAATGCTGAGAAAACAGCAGCAAGGAAAAAAAAGTATCACGCCAAACCTACTAGCTTTCACATATCTCAGTTACTACTCGGGCTGAACTTTATTTTGCTGTGCAGGAACCGGTTAATGCTCACAACCTGAGGGTCTCACACAATCTCAATGTACTCTGTGTGCCACCACAGCAGACAGGCTTTGGTGTGTTAGTAGTGTCCAGCTGGACTTGGAAAGCAAGTATTCTGCGAGGTCTCACTGCTGGCACCACTACTGCTATTTTCCAGTGTGGTTAGTCAGGTTTCTTTCAGGACCACCTGAAGAACAATGAAGTCACCCACACCTTTTGCATGCAGGGTTTTTCAAGCTGAAACAGCTGCTCAGGTAACCCTCCTGGCAGAGGTATTAAAAAAGGGATTTAAGGTAAACTATATGCTGTAGGAAAATCCTCTGTATAGACTGCCCTTACAGAGATGAATAAAGAAGGGAAGGCCAAGGCACACTTACAGGATTGACATGATTTTACTTCCTTGTTTAGTAACAGCTCGGTGTTTTCTTTCCATGTAAACACTTCTCTATTCAAAGAAATTGTTACCTGGCTTAATATCACGCTTGCTTCTCTCAGTGGCTGCTGGTTTGTTGTTTGCGAAGATGTGATTTGCCCTTGGAGTTGAGGACTGGGTACAAGCTGCTGCTGAGAAATGGCCCCTGACCGCTGCTGTAGCTGTTGTGGGTCCAGCTGCTGAGTATTACTAAAGCTCAGGGACACTGTTGGCTGCTGTAAGAACATCTGGAAAAGAAGAGGGGAGGGTTTATTTACATAGCCCTGCTGTCTTGAATAATGATTGTGATACAATTAAATTCAGAGATACATTCTAAAGTAAAGTTATCACATTTATAGGTTCATTATACCTTTACTGTTGGTTGGAAATCACCTATCATTCCTACACAGCAGTTTTGCTGGCTCTAGTTTCTTCATTTCTTGCTCTGCAAGTGCACTCATTCCTTGTGAAATGTGTCGTGAAGGTACATGTCCTCTCTCCATGGGGCAGGCACAGCCCTCATAAGAGCAGTTGCCAGTACATTCAGTCTGTTCTGGGGCATCCTGACCAAAGAGAAGAGAGTAACTCCATGTCTTTTCAGTCCTTTTCTTTTTCCTTTCAACAAAAATCTGCCTGCCTTTCAGACAGGACTGCTTTTGAATTTGTCTCAGGAAATTCAACACCTTACATCCAGCTGAGTCTTCCAATGTTTTTAATGAGGCCACAGTCAGGCCAGAGCATTCCGTGTTGAATGACTGTGTCCTTATCACTGAGAGGATGTGTAAACAGACAGTCACTGTCATTTATCTGATTTCCCATCAGGTAACTGTCACCTGGTGTTCTTCCTTACTGTGCCATGCATTTGACTTGTGCAAAAGAGCTAGCACTTCCTCTGTTGGTGTTTCTGTAATTGATGTCCTCTTTATTCTTGCATTGCAAGATGAGGCTTTCTTCTTTAAAAGTTATAAGACTTGGGAATTTTTGCTTTTCTAGGGGCTATTTCTTTTATTATAGCTGTAAAGAGGAAAAAGTAATCTTTTAAAACTATGCATTATTAATGCTACAAGCCCTCTTTGCAGTATTTCAGACCTAGTCTCCTGCCACCATGGACTGTATGGATACACATGTCCCATGCAGTCAAAGTCATTTTTGGATCTAATTCCGATTCCACAGTAATGCGACATGTGTGGAACTCCATTAATTTAAGTGCAGCTACTTAAGTTTTAAATGAAATCAGAATCACATTTACTCTCTTCATTATTCACCATCAGTCTCACGCCTAGCAGTATGTCTGAGGTACGCTCAGTAATTAGTACACCTTTCTGCAGCTTATTGCTATATTAACAATTCCCTAAACTGTAGTGTCCCCTCTAATTTTTCTTGGAAAAAGCCCATACCTTTCTCCAAGGGCCTGGCACAATGGACTGCTTCTCTTTGCATAAGTATGGCTTGATCCATCATATTTGTACTTATTTATCTAGCTTTTGAAACATAGTTTTTATTTAAATATGATAAATTTTTAATGAATTTCTGTGTGCCAAGATTTTAATCAGAAAAAAGGTACAGATAAACTTACATTAATCAGCTGGGAGAGGGGGGGCAATTAAGGAAAAGCAACAGCTTGTTTCAGGTGCTGTAGGCTAACCACATCTCAGAGATGTCTGATAGAAATAAATAGGTCAAGTGACAGAGTTGGGGCTGCTCAAAGCAGGTCTGAAAGTAGCTCCGAGTGTTTTCTTTTAAAAACATTCCTCACTGAGTTTGGAGCCATTACATATCAGAAAGACAGATGGTCTCACAAGTTCTGCCAAGTAAATAGGTCTTATTATGAATAAATCTAAGACAGAAAATATGAAAATTCATTTTCTTGTTTATTGTCTGTATACAGAAGCTAAGCTCTGGACATGTTTAGTAAATGAACTCATTTGATTAGTTCTAGCAATGAAACTGGTCGCCACTGACATCAAATTTGTTGTAAAACATTTGATATAAAATTCAGAATAGGTAAAGCAAGTAGTGCATTTCAAAAATATGATGGGGACTGTGAGCCTACAGGTACTGGGTAGATCAATGCAAATTAAGGCCTTTAGTAGGATTAGCTGAATGTCCTCCCTGGATATGGTGTGCAGCACTGGAGAAATACTAAGTTCATCCAATGTAAAGTCAACATTTATCAAGGTGAATGTCAGGCAGGGTGTGAACTTGCAGCGAACTACTTACTTAGCACGGACCTCCCTGTGTGCATACCTCACTTCCAGATGAAGGCCAAGGAGCTTATCCCCAAAAGAAAGCAGAGTAACCTACTTTGCAATTACCACAGTGTGCCACTGGGTAGGAATATGCACAGTTAATGGTTGGCAGCTAATGCACTATAAATTTAGAATCAAGTTTATCCCAGTAAACCAATTTCATTTGTTCATGTGTTTGCACCCTGAGAGGGGTTTCATAGCTAGGGACCTTCTGTTGTCATTGTAAGGGCCAAAGCCATACTGTCACACTCTGAACATAAATGACCTGGAAAAAACAAGCTCAGAGCAGGAAGAAATGTTGACTGTGTCCCTGCAGAACCAAAGACTCAAGATGCCTTATCAAAACAAGAGATAGCCCAAGAGAGGATTGAAGTGTGGAATTTCTACCTGCTAGTTAAACCTAGAAGCTTAATTTGTACAAAACTTAATGGTGGTTTTTCATCATGTGCCTCTTTTGTGATAGTCCTGCCTGAATTCCCCTGAAACACTGAAATACAGTGGCTTTAAATAACAACAGAAACCTCCTAATAAAAAATGAAATCTTTCTCAGTCCAAGTAGATAAATTAGCAGCCTCCTAACTGTATTGCTGCTAATGACATGTCTTGGTGATTTTGTCGACTGCAAGGTCAGTGAAGCATCTTACAAATACTTTTTAATTGGCCAGATTGTTAACAGAAACAGCAAAGCAGCAAGGGAAGGGAGGGACCCCCTGACACTGCTGCCTCCTCATTCCAAGATAGATGGTTTCTACAGCTAATGGCTGAATCACATTGACAAGACATCATGAGCAAAACATTTCTTTGACTCTACCTGTCCCTTGGATAATCAGGGGATTATAGCTTCTGGGCTCATCATTACAGGCATCAAGACTCTTTCTTTATGTAAAATATGTAAAGATGAGAAGCACAGCACTGGGAAGCTGAGATTCACTGACTACGAAGGGAGCCTGATTTGCACATGATGGGTGGCTGTGGATGGTCTTGATTGTAGTTCTTGCAAGTTGGTCAGGCTCAGCCCTTCTGCCTTCCTTCCCATCTGCAAATCATTAACTAGACTGTTCAATTCTGGAGCAGATACAGCATCCTTCAGACTTCTGAGGTTACTCTTGCTGCTCTTGTCCTTCATAGTTTCATTTGTCAGGAAAAGCAGTAACAGGGATTTAATGGGGTTTTGAACACTTTTATTCAGGACCCATGACCCTCCCAATGGTTTCATCTTTCACTGCACAAGGCTCTTGCAAATAGTTTCTAAAGCAGACTACCGTGCTCAACATCTGTCTGTCTGGTAAAGTATTGCTTGGTGGACTGCTGTACTGCAGTTTTAAATATCTCTGAAGGAAATGGAAATCAGCCTTAATTCTCCACAGAGCTACCTGTATGCTTCTGTGTGGAAGAGAGTGAATTAGGGGGAATGATATGCTAATAAATCAGTTAATGAGGGAAAAGCAGGGAACACTTCCCCCTTTTCAGATGGCCTACGGCACTCCCCCATGCTTACAGGTCTTCTATATGGTATTAAAGAGACCAGAAATTTTCTTGATAGTAATGCTTGCCTGTTTGCTACTATGCTTTATAGCTCTGATAATAGACACAGATCAATGACTGCAGACATCCAGCTCCCTGAATGATGAAATTGGGGTGGCAAAGCACATGGTTGGATTTCTGATTTAACAGTTTACTCCTTGCTGCTTGTGAGTCACAAAAGAGCTGCATGCAAAAGTGTGAGGCTTTCTTTTAAATTGCCCCTAGGCAAGGAAGGCAAAAATAATTCCTGGTTTCAATCTATATCTGCAACAGCACAGTAATGTCTTTGTGTGTATTTTATTTTTTTACCTAGAGAAAGTGGGAGAAGAAAAAGACCTGGCCAGGAATCAGTGTGATTGCTAACATTTCATCACCTTGTCTGATTGCTCTGGGGAGACCAAAAGGCACCCAAAATACCAAGGATGACCTTCCCCACCCAGCATTGCCCATTCAGGCAGATATGCAGTCCTTGCATTTCCAAACTGCTCTCCATTTTCCCTGCCTCTGCATCTCCCTCCCTCCCTTTTGCATCTGCAGTAAGCTGGGAAATGGTCGGTACTGATGCCAGAGAACTTGTAATGGTCTGAAAATACTTGGTCCAACCTGGTGGAGTCTTCATGGCAGAGGGGATCACACAAATGGTATCACTCAGAGCTACAAATTGACATGGGGTGGGCAGAACAGAACTACCCACCATTTACCATTTCCTGGGCCTCCTCTTCTCTCTGCTTCAGCTCTCTCTGAGCATATCTGAGAATCTGTCCCATGGTCTTTGGGTTGTTAAATGCATTCTAGTGCACACAGGACACAGCTTTCTGAAAATAAAATCTGTTTCCTGCATATAAGAGTGTGCTCTGATCTTCTATTTTTGCCTGAATTACACACACAAAAAAAGAGTGTATATGACTACAGAAGACTTCACCAGGAGAGAGTAATGGTTGTTACCCAATTAAAAAGAGAGGAAGTGAGAATATCACATCTCTTGATATTCATAATAACAACAGTAGCTTTCAGACATATGACATAATTCTGAAATGAAGACCACTTAATTGCAGAGAAACTTTCCCTTCCTATTAATCAAAGTCATCTGAGAACAACAGAAGAAACATACTGAAGCTAAACCTGGCCTACCTATATGCTGACACAGCATCAAGAACAGGAAGTCGCGGGTTTGGGAGCTACAGTTGCTGTGCTGTCTTACAGCAGTGCACATGCAGCAGCTTAGGTGGCAATGTTTCTAATTTGGCTTCACTGATCCCTTAATTGCCCAAACAAACAATCTCAATTTGTTTTAATATGTGAAACTGTATTTCACAGATGCTGATGATGGGTGAGAGTCTATTTTTGTATGAAGTCCCAAGCAGATTTTCATCCTGTGCTTAAAGTGTTCTTTGAGATGTTTGTTTCCGTGACAGAGTTTACCTCCTAAAATAATCTTACTATAATGCTCACAGAGTGTCCCTAATGCAACATTTCTAGCAAGGGTCATTTAACCTGGCATTTATAGTTAAATTATGAGGAACATAGCAGTAATCACCACACATCCAGAAAACTTCCATAAAACTGGATGATTTGTCCATTTGTTTTTAAGGGAAACCTGTGATGTACTGAACTGCATCTGCTATTATTTCAGAGGTTTGGTAGACATAAGGCGTAGTAAAAAGCAGGTCCTATACTAGAGAACTCTAGCTCTGTGTAGGAGATATCAAAAGCCAGAATAAGAGCAGGCTCCATCAAATTCACTCTAAAGGCTTAAGCTGGTCCAGTGAAGAACAAATTAAGACATCTCCCAGGTGTGAACAAACACCAGCAGAGGTTTTGGGGGAGAAACGACAAGGAAAATATCTCTTGTGCTCTCTATCTGAGCTGGGGTAGGTTCAGGAAAACAGGGAGCAAATGTAAGAGATGAACACTGGAGGAAGAGCTGGACAGGCAAGATACTGAGCACAAGTGATGTCAACATGAAGCAAGCAGTGACTGGATGGAAACCAATGAACAAGAGAGACATAATCATTGGCAAGTCTAAACCTGAACATTTTTCTACTACAGCTGTTTAGTCTGAAGATGCAGTAGATAAAGTAATAAAATGCTACTGTAAATGATCCAAAGGCTGAGGTATTCCTCCCTTCCCTTTTTCCACAGAACTTTAAAATCTTCCTTGATACAGGTTACTCAAGAGGCTTTCAGAGTGCAACATCCTCATTCAGATAAGCTACTTGTCCAGATTTCCTGGACTCTGGAGCAATTTTAAGTTGCCAACCCAATCAATGACCATGTGAGAGAAGTTGCTTGACTCTGTTCCTTCCAGCAGTAACACACCTGTACACTGGAGTCTTGGACCAGGCAGAGCTGCTCCTGTATCTTCTGGAGTTCCTCCTGCTGCCACCGGATGTTGGCTTGCAGGATCCGTGTCCGCTGCTCTAGCTGATCCTTGATAGTCTGGAACATGCTAAACTGTGCCGAGAACTGAAAAAAAAAAAAAAAGGGGTGGGGTGGGAAAATCGGTCACTATAATACAAACAGGCCTCAATAGAACACTGTTCTGTAAGAAGTAATTGGTTTCTTGATTGTAAAGCACAGCCAAAGAATAAAAGAATGCGTTTGTGATATACTAACATCTAGGCAGAGATAAATCTTGTCTATTTTCAATTTTATGCACATATATTAAATTGCCTCAGTTAGAATGATCTGCTTAGAACTGACCCTGTCCTGTTACAAGGACTGTTTTTGAGAGCGTGCTACTTCAGAATATCAAAAGCATCTTAATTGGATGGCAAATGAGTGCATTATTTTTATTAGCTTGTAGTTTGGAGCCTTTAGTGTGGCATAACTGTATATTCCAGATGTGTTTCACTAATGTTTTCCTTTTTCTGCACAAAAATAGCAGGTTTTCAGTGGTTTATTCTGCTGATGACTTACTAAGGTATCACACAACAGACCACAATAAGCATTTTCTAGATTTGTACAGCTGAGTAGTACTCAAGCTACAAGAAATACTCACTAAGTTATTTTTATATGTGATGTAAAATGAATACCTCAGCTCAGTGGGAGAAAGGCTTTTGTAAATAATAGTATAAAATGGAGAACACTAAACAAGGTCAAGAAAAAAATGCAATCTCCGATAGAAGCAATACTTGGCACAAACTGGAATCATTCAAGAAGTATGGAGGGGATAAATTCCTAGTTTTATTTGGTGTTTTCAGGTATAGTTCAAAGTTCGCTCAAGTTAATTATTACCTTAGAGGCTTTGGAATAATTGCTTTGCATGAGTTTATGTTCCAAAAATAAAAAGCAGTCTTTGAAAAAATAAAAAAAACCCTTCAAAAAATCTGTAGGCTTTTCTGCAATCAAGATATACAAAACCTATCAAAAACATGTTGTGCTGTGAGTGTCCAGGCAAAAGAATTATAATAATTTTGATGTGTCTTGGAAATGGTGCCCTGTTTTGTAATTGTTCCAGTGGCTCTGTGCTAGTTTGGTGAACTGATGCATGCAGCTGGAACCTTCATGCTCCATGGTGCACTGGCTTACACTGTTTCTGGCTTTTTCATAGGAAAACAAAAATGGTAATAAGACAAGAATTAAGGAGTGCTTTGGTGCTAGCAACACTATACAGTTAAATGAAACTTTTGGCTACTGGGAGAAATCTAAAGGTCTGATTTGTATCACCTAAGTACTTCACCTTGAACCAGTTAAATATAGAAAAGTACCTTTACATTCACTCTAGCATAGCTAAACTCTCCAAGTAAATGGCCTTTAGGACAGAATGAATGAGAACTTCAGAGGATTTATTTTATTTCCCAGGTGGAGGGTGGCTTTCCCACACAATCTGGAAGGTGGCTGCACAAACTGGTGGCAAGGTGGAGGTGAGTTTCACTGCCAACCCCCTGCCTAGGGGGAAGGAAGGCTGCTAAGGTGGCACCTGCAATTGCTGGTGGCGAGGCCCTCACAGCCCGGTTTGCTGCCAGAGGGACCTGTGAGCACTCACAGCTTGCAGTGTCTCCCTGAGCAGGTGACATGAGCCCTTGGCTTGGGCTGTGATTCATGATGCTTTTGCCTTCAAACATCAGGGCCATCACGTGCAACCTGGTCCTCTCCCAGAACAGAAAAATGGTGCCAAAGCTCACAAAGGAAGTTTGTGTTACTTCTAATTGGTGTTAAAGGGGAGAATCCATAGCAGGATCTCTCTAGTCCATGTATAAGGTATTAACTTGAAGAATGGTCAAGGGAAAACCTCAGATGTTTGGAAATAAGGACAAGTGGCTCAAAGGAGCATCTAGTGCTGCTGGTTGTAGCCCTATCCCACGTTCCTCAGTTTCCCTGAGTTCAGGAGTGGAATGATGCTATGTAGCAATGACTAGCTTAGATGAGATGGAGCTAATTGCTGCTTTAACCTGGGTCTGCACAGAAGGATTTTTTTAAAAGACAAATCTTGTAATCTAATTATCTCCACATGAACTCTTCTAGTGAGGACTGCTCTCAAGTTTTTTTAAAGGATACTTATCAGAAAGGAATTAAAACCAGTTCTAGCCAAAAGGTTCATTTTAACTGCCTGGCTTGCTGACGACAGATTTTCATTAACATGCAAACTCCATGAAGACACTTTGGGAAAGGAACCTGATCTTCTTTAATTGATAAATGTAAGAAATTTTCTAATAGGCAATTTTATAATAATTTTATACTTCAATAAGAAACAAAATACATTTCCAGACCTTAGTTTTAAATTCAAATTTGCTTTGAAAAGTTGCACATAAGACTGTATTGCTGTAGATTTTAAATTATTACTCCTAATTTTTTGGGACAGGTTATGAATATTAAGCATATTCATCTTGTACTGTATTTTTCTTCTCTTTTTCACATGCCTTTTGTACTAATACATGTAACAACAACAATTAGCTAGTATACTGGAGTGAAAGCTGTTACAGAGGAAGACAAGGAACTTTCTCTTTTGCTTTTTTCCCTTTTCCATCCAGTCCCCAAACTGCTGATAACTCTAGCCATGACCCTTGAGCTTACAGAGCTTCTGTTGTTTTTGTACAATAAGACACTAACAGCAATTGACCTGCACCATAGAGTGTTTATCTCAAGATCATTAACTGCTCTACTAATTAAGGGAGAAATATGTAATTGTATAATAAATTAAAAGAGTTTAACTCAAAATGTTCCAGAGAAAACAATGCCCAGCATTAACTCTTCCACTGGCATCAGATGAAGTTGCTCTTTGTCTCACTTAGGTATTTACAAATGTTCACAGAATACTCAGAAAAGTGCCATATTTCCAGATATAGTCAAACATGGAAGACTAAACCTGTGAGATATCTGTAATTGTTTAATCAAGGTTTGTTAATAAAGACAGAAAAACCACAAAAAAACCAAAAAAACCAAACCCCAACCAAAACCCATAGTAGACATTTTAGTCTCTTTTCTTTTTTAAAAAAAAAGAAAAATCATGCATTTGGGATCATGTCAGCAGATGTTCTGGTAGGAAAAGGCTCAATGCACCAGTGCTGACCCTGGTCCAGACAGGCTGTACAGGCTGGGGAGAGGGACTGGCACTTCTGGGCTGTGAATCCTCTCCTCCAGCTTCTGAAAGACACCAGCTGGACCATGCCCAAGGAGAGGTGTTTCTCTCCACCTGATGCCACCTCAGGGTGCCAGGGTTATTCCCTCTCTCTAGGTGCTGGGAGGCTGCAGCCAGAGGAGGGGACCTATGGCCCCAGTGTCTGTCAGGATGGTGCATCATTTCGGATATGATGAACAAGAAGATGGACACCTCAAAGACATTCTGTTCCTACAAGTTTCATGACAATAGGTAGCTAGGTAAAGAAATGAGACCCTATTTGCTTTTTAGCACAGTTTCTTTCAAACCTTTCTTTTCTGCCTATCTTCCAACTTTTCTTTCAATCCTTCTGGCCCAGGAGATGAGCCATTTCTTGCTAAAGACATGCAATAGAGTTGTTAGTTTCAAAAAAGACTGCTGTGACTTCATGAAAGCTTTAGCTAAGCAAAGGAGAGAAGGATCCACTTGTCCCTTCCTCCTGTTGGAAAGGCTGGCTCCATGCTCAGCCTTGCAAGGTGCAACCCCTGGGAAACTGGGTTTCATTAGTTTTGCCGCTCACCGAACAATGTGTTCGTTCTTTCTGTCATCTGAGTAACACCTGCTCAATCCCAAATGGATTATTAGTGCTAATTATTATTCATTCATCAACATCCGCTGTGTTGTAGGGGATTTTAATTTATGACAATGAGGAAGGCAAGCAAACAGATATTCTAATAGGGACCACTTGGTTTAAAGTAAACCATTTACATTCATGTGACATCAAGCACAGTGCTGTCTGTTCATTCACACAGGCAAGGCAGAAGCTAAAACTACATTTCAGTGGAGACAAAATCATCACAGCCTTTGCTCGAAATAAAACTAATCAAAGTTCAAGCAGATGGTGCCCGAGGCAGCAGTTAGCTGCTTGCTGCAGATGCAGTTGTGGCCACTTAAAATGTTCTTCCCTGCTGCTGCCACCCTGTAGCCAAATGTTAGCTGCAAGGACGCCTGGATCCCTGCATGGCCAGGCTGGGCACACTGCCTTTCAGCTCCTGCCAGGGGTCACCTTTAGCTAAAGGCCAGCTGCAGAAAGGCATCAGCAGGGGGCAAACCTCACAGCTCCTCCTCACAGGCTGGCACTGGGGCACCTGGCCATGCTATTTCTACAGAAAAGAGCTTGTGGAGGTGCTTAAACTGCTGTGAAATGGCCAACTATGAAGTCAAGGAAGTGTTCATGGTGGGAAGCATATGTACCTGGGTTTTGTCCCTTACTCACCTAGTACTGTAGGCATCTTGTCTTTTTAATAATGAATTATCTTGCTGTAGGCTGACATGTTAATTATTTTAAAGTGTCTCTGTTACACATCAAGTTTTATTTTAAGCTCCTCCAGGAGCACTGCTGTGACTTTGCTGCCAGTTGAGAAGAGGGCTGCCAGAGGGCTGCCTGTGTAGACAGACTCAAGTCAGCTCTCCTCCTTGCACTGAGATTTAGCTGGCCCAAAGAGCCTTAACCAGTGGCTTTGTGGCTGGACAGAGCTCCAACGTGGCGGGAAAGAAATGGAGCTGGTATGCCAGTAAGAGTGTTTTATGTGGAAGGAACAAGTCAGTGAGAGCCTTAGTGAAAAACTGGAAAGCTTCTTTTCACAAAGTGCTTTGATGAGGAAGAAAGGGAAGTAGAAAAAAGTCAAATAAAACACACGCAGGTTTGTAATACATAAACTAATTGATGTTTGAAAGTGCATTAACAAGTAATGGACAGAAATATCTGTAGAAGAAAATGAATGCTCAGAGCAGATAATTGATATGCTGTTTCTTTGCTGCATGCTAGCATGGAGTCATGAAAAGAATATTAAGCACAGAAGATAAATGAGAATTTATTTTAAAGCCAGGATCCTCAGGACTTTGTATATTTTATATGCTACAGGAAGAAACTCTGGGATCTTGTGAAGGAGTACAGTCTACTAATGGTAGAAGCAGTCTAGGTCCAGGAATACTCTGCCATTCCTAAAATGAGAGAATGATGGGGCATATCATCACAGCAGGAGAAAAACATTGTGCAGGGAACATGGTACTCAAATTTGCTTCTTCAAAATCCATTGCAAATGAAACACTAAGGTGACTTGTTGGGCAATCACTCACTTTTGAGATGTGAATTAATAGATAGGAGGAATACGAAATTTGTCCCCAGCGGCATCCTCACCATTATTGGCACACTAACAAAAGGGGTGTTGTTGAACTTGGGTATCCTTTATTGCTTGTTAGTTCTGCATCAGCACAGCCAAACAGGTGTTTTTAGGAGGACTGAGTGTCTTTGTTAGTTTCTGGGTTTAATTCTCATTGTGGATTTGATCTTGAGGGGACTTCGTTCTATAAAAGCAAAGTTAAAAACTCTTTTTTAATCTGTTTTTTTGTCCTCCTATGAAATAGATGTGTGTGCACCTGAATCCACATGCACCTGAGCTTCTCAACATGTGCATGCAGTTATATATTTAAACACACAAGTGTATGATTCCAAATACTTTCCCACAATATTTTGGATGTTTGAGAGCTGGTGAATTTGGGGATTTTAGTTCCTAGAGGAGTAACGTAAAAGCCCCAAAATGAGAAAATACCAGGAGATAAGTAAGTGACCTATTCCACTTCCAAATCCCCAACTAACCTGTGCCAGAGGTGCAGGTTGATTTTGCAGAGTTGCTTGAGGCAGCAACTGCTGTGGGAGAAGCTCACATGGAGGCTGAGAAGGCAAAGAAACCTAGGTTAAAAACAAAACAAACCAAAACTTTATGTATAAGTTTGGCTGCTGTAAGCTTTAGGTTTCTTCTAATGCCATGGCTTTTGTGTAAGTAGCTTTTAATTGCTAAGACGCATCTGTGGCATATGCTGTATATCCTCTGCCTGTCTGGATAATTCTTTGGGAAGTTACCTGAAGAGCAGTAGGTTGGCTGAGTCTGTGCACGGACAAATCCTGCTGCTGCGCGCTTGGTGTTCTTGGCAAGGGAGTGTTAGACTCTGCAATCAGCTTTGTTGGTGTAGCTGCAAGAAAAGTATTTGGTGAGTTCTCATATGCTGGAAATCAGCCGTGTTTGAAGTGGTTATTATGACAAGGCCTAGGCAGAAATTATTACAGCCTGGCTAAATTTCAGAGGGAGCCAAGGCTGTTCTTGTTGACTTCAATGGCAGTAAAATTAAACTGGTAAGGAGGGTCTGGGCAAAGATAAAAGTAAATGAGACAGATTATGACTTTGTGCTCCAACAGAGCAAAAGGACCCAGGAACTGTCCTAAAACAGCTGGAACTCCCTTTATATGGGCGAAATAACTGCAGATTTAGGTTAGTTCTTGGCTTATCTTCCAGACAAGGGAGCAGAAAGAGTATATCCAAGTTAACGCTTGAACATCCTGAATCTTGGTCAGAAGAGAATCACCCACAGGCTGTTTTTACTCATGTAGGTCTAGAGAGGCCTCATATTGCTCATACTGATGCCCTCAAATGTGAAGATGGAAGTCCTTATTTCTAACAGATTGAAGGAGCAGCTCTCACAACTAATCCCACTACTCATCTCCCAGTGTTTAGGTAGCTGCACTGGAACCTTCCCTCTTGTATGTTACCATTTCAGATTATGCACCTCTCTGTCAGTGCATATCACTGATAACCCATAAATAACTGTTAAATTAGCAGCTGGGGAATACAGGCACACATTCTGTAACTTGGCTAAATTATAAATAATGCAGTAACCCAGGAATGCCACTCACATGCTGGGTCTGACTTGGGTGTGTGGGAAGATTTTGGTGAGCTCCGGGATGATACTGAGGGTGTCCGACTGGCGCTGAGGATTGAGGCACCAATATCAAGTGCATTAAAGTGCTGTTCAGGATCCAAGCTGGTGCCACTGTCCTAAAACAAACCAGAAAAAGGGAATAGCTATCGCATCTGTCAAGGTTAAAGCATTTTGGAATGCATTTAGTAATGGTTTCACACCAATTCTTTGGCAGGCCTAAAATGAGCAGAACTAATCCCAGGTAGGCAGCAGAAAACCTGGACACAGACGTCAATGTCCCTTCCAAATAGCATCTAACGAATGCATTTTATAAATAACTATCACTGAGTTAGAAATAAATAGCAAGCTACTGACATAGTAATTTTGTGCCTTCAATTAATGAAAAAATGCTTTTCTCATTGTACCTTTAGAGCTGAGGACACAGCCTCTGAGGACACTTCTTCCAAGCCCATCTCCTGTCTCCTCTCCACCCGAACATCTGCATAACTGAATAGAAAATATAATTCTATGTATCAACATGGAATTGTATTTAATAAAATATGCTTTAAGAAAGTGGAGGAACAAATTACTGTACTATTTCACAGGTTAAATGAACAGCTGAAAAATCACTTAAATCAAATGCTATCAAATAACATTTGAGAGACTTTTTCAGATTTTGGTATGTTCCTGTCTTCTTGAAGTCAAGAAGTATATTAAAGAAGTATATATATAAAGGTCAAGTTTACATCCTTCAACCACTTTATGAATTCATTGGAAAGCTTCCACACATCTCTTTTAAAAACATCAGGATCAGAGGAAGTGAATATTTAAGGAATTTGTATCTTCTCTATTTTTGCACGAAATGGAAAAATGTCACAGTTCATCTGCCCCTAAACTAAAAAAAAATTGCCCTTAACACAAAAAAGGTTTAGTCTGACAATTTTTCTACAATTAAGGTAATTCCTTTAGAGAATTCAGGCTTAACTTTGTTATGTAAAAGACGTTATGTTTTTAAGGGAAAATGTTGGCAGACATGAGGATGCCCTTTTCTCACTGTCCTTTATGTCCCCACCGGTTGATATTATTTTCCATACCTTACCACCATGTGTGTGCACACAATGAACTCTGGCTTGGAGTTCCACTGGTGGTAGGTGATATAGTAATGGGTCTGGAGCCAGATCCACTGCTGTCCTTTGGTCAGAAACCGATAGCAGCACGACTTCCCCTTGCCGAACTGCATCACTGCCAGCAGAAAACACACACAGCTTGTAACACAATTTCCCCATGTGAAAATGACATGAGATGTGAAAAAAGTGACAAAAATATCTGTGTCCCCATCCATTCCCAAGGCATACAGGAGTCTAAGCACCAAGTTTGATTAAGTGCTCCCTCAGACAGAGCAAAAAATCATAAAGATCAGAAGGTATCTTCTTCTGACACTTTAAATGGTACATTCCTAGACAGTACAATTAACCTTAAGTTTGGACACTAATGCATTAGTGTTCGCTACAATTTAAACATAGATCTTACCCTGGTTTATGTGCTGATCACATAATGCTAAATTAGGCATCTGGGACTAATTTCTAAGATTGATCATCTTAAGTTTTAGAGCAGAAGAGTACAGGAAAAGATGAGTATTGTGTGCAGATGGATTTAGAATGAAGTGAGCATAAGAGATAATATTGTGCAAAGACAGAAATAATTTGAAACTGAATGAAAATTTCCAGACTGACAAGAATTCAAACTACAGTAAAAGGGGATGTATTGAATGTTTGAAAGATTCACCAACAAAATTAATCTCTCTGTTTTTTTCCACGGAGGTTTCAAGGGGTTCCCAAACACCCCCCTTTTTACCTTTCTATATTTCACTGTCAACATATAAAAACTACAGTTGCAGCATACTTTCAGGACAGGCAGAGGTGGTAAGATGAGATGTTACAGCCAGTTCTGTAAGCAAATATTTGAAAAGCATGGCCTCATTTTCTTTATTTAAAGAGTTTTTCAATTAAACTTTAACAGTCTGTGCTTAAATTATCACAGGTAATCCCAAATACACAGTGAACAACATTAGGTAAAATAATCTACAGGAATTTTTTAAACTATTCCTGCATATTCTTTATTAACGGGAGTCTAATCTGGCATATTTTATCCATTCAGTGAGTCTTGTTGACTACTTGTGGGGATACAGAAGATAAAATTGTATTTTCTAGAGCTTGGTAAGTCTGTCCCAGATGCCAATCAGCTGCAGTGCCCCCAGTCTGCTACGATTCTTCTAACGTATACAGGCTGAAGCAAGAGTCAAACCTCCCCTTCCAAATTTAACTGAAATGACATTCCACTGAAAAGAGGTATCCCAGTTCACAGGAACTTGGGCCATGTAATACTTACAGTGTTCATGGCACCTTGCTAGCAGCTCCAGGTCATCTATGTGGTAATAGTCATAGCCAGAAGTACCCAGCACTTCAAAAGGCAAGTATCCTATAATCGGCGGTGCTCTGTGGTTAGGCACAATGTAAGTGAGTTCATAAACCATAAAAAAGCAGTTCTGCATGTTGACATGAATGTGCTAAAAGCCCAGATCTGCTTTCGCTCATCACTGTACAGCTATTTACCCCAGGGGACTGGATCTTGACTTTCCCCCACCTTGTGTCTGGGATGCCCAGCTGGGCACAGCAGTACCAGCAGCACCATTCCACCAGGACAAGGCTACGACAACCCCTGTTTTCCAGGGAAAATATGATTATGGAAAGCAGTTCAACTTCTCAGGGACCTTCACACAGGAACCTGCTGTGAGGGAGCCATTCCCTGGCTGTTCCTTGGTCAGAGGTTCTGCAGCAGCTCCTGCAGTCCTTGCAGGGGAAAACGCATAGTGAGGTGATAGGAAGCCACCGTTTGCAAGGACTGCAGGGATATAAGGGGAAATCATCTGTGCTGCTTCCCTCTGGGTGTCTGGAGAGCTCATCTGTGGTGTGTTGAGGCACTTGCTTTGTACCTTTGCCAGCACAGATGCCTCAGGCCAGCACAGACTTTCCCTCCGTAACTCAGTGGGAATTGCGCACACACACAATCAATGACTGGATTTGGAAAGAAGGATTTCTGCAGCTGTATAATAATTAGATCATTTTGCAATGTGACAGACTTTGGTTTGTTGATAATTTTAAAGGAAACAAGAGCAAGCTAGTCACAAATTTGGCCTGAGAAACTAAGTACTTTTGTTTTAAAACCTCATTAAAAATAAATGCAAAAAAAAATGTAAAATAGTAAACTTTTGCAGGAATTTCACTGCAGCCCTCCTGCTCATGAGATTTAGATATGCAGTGGAACACTATTTGAGAGAATTGTACTTATGAGATAGCAGTAGACAAGCACCAAACACAACCAGCTTTTCTTGTGATCCAACCTGTGATCCAGGAATAAAAATTTCCACTCCAGGCTGTGTCTTGATGTGAATTCCTCTAGAGGTTCTTCCACGACGCACATCTCCTGTCCAGTGAAGAAAACTGACTTACTGAGGGTTGCAGCTTTACCACTCTGCTTCACCTAGCTTTTGTTACCTATAAATACATGGTGTTTAAGAGGAGAAAACAGAAGATTCACCCATTCTCTGGCAATTCCAGAGAGTAATGTATTGTATTTATCAATGCCAACATTTCTGCAGGAGTTGGGGAGCAGGACTGGGGATGCAAATGATCTTAAGAGCTGAGACTGTATCTCAGTGTGCCAAAACTTTTATGGCTGTGAAGCAGTGGCTGGGGTGTAATGTCTGTGCTGCCCACAGCCCCAAGGAGCAATGCCCTTTTCCAGCATGCAACCTATGCCTGATCTCACCAGGGTTTGCCATGTCTTTCTTCACTCTCTTCATGTTAATAAAGATACCCACCATCCTTGTCTGTTCCTTTTGGATGTCTGCCCTCCAAGCTCTCTTTGAGAAAGGGGAACACTCTCCTTCTCACTCAAAAGCTGCAGAGGAGTAAATGCCTTTTCAGGCAGCCAGCCTGCATGGGAACTGTCAGGTGGGTAAAAGGCAGCAGTTTTGCCTTGCACGTCACTGCCACAGCAAAGAAGCTGGCCCTCAAGACTCACAGCAGCCCTCAGTGCTCACAAGAATGAGAATAAGTCAATTGAAGGAGCCAGGGTACAGGGCTTTCTGTGAGGCAGAACATCCTTGCCCCAGAGGAGGGAGGATCAAGAGGCAGTGATTAGTTGATGGAGGGAGCTGGGAAGCACAGGGAAGGATGGCACCATGGTGCATACTCGTGCATGGGCAGAGGTTGGTTGCAAGCCCCAAGGCCAACTCGCCGCCCATTCGCGGCTCTCCTATGCCAACTTCTCCTCTCCCACTGGCGGTTTGCAGGGGCAACTCACTTGGGACATGCCAGCATCAGTGCTCTGGATTTGGTGGCATCCAGGGTTACTGTGTCCCTCATGTTTCTCGTGCAGGAAGGTCTCCATCACCACTGATAAGAACAGCCTGTCCACTAGCCCCCAGTGCTGCTGTTCCCCAGGTCCCTGTGCTGTGGGCTCAGTGAAACCCTTCCATCATCTCCATTGCTGCTTCTCTCTCTGCTGTCCCTCTCAGTGAGAGAAGACTTTCAGACCACTAATGTTTTAAATCCTCTTGGGACCAGAGGACAAGCTGAGGTGTGGCTGCCATCAAGCATTTCTTAGACACATATCAAAGCCGACAAAGTTGTTTAATGTCTCTGGCTCTGCAGAAGCAAAAGGAGTCATGAACAGCTTAAATTCCTCTCTCCTCCTCTTTCCAGTTTAGGCCAAAATCCATGCTGATGCCAAGCATACACTAAAATTGAAGGTGCAACACGCAACCATTGCTGTGTGCAACCAAATTGCTGATTATGCCTTTCTTGGCCAGTCAGATAAATATTTTGACCTTCATTTTAGAGAAGGAAGTAAAAGTGTGGGTGAAGTGACACACCCAGGAGAACTGAAGAGATGGCTGTGTAGGACTTTGTGGCAGTTAAAACCTTCTCTGGGCTCTTCAGCAGCTGCTTTCTCCCTAACATCAGGCAGCTCATGGCCATGTACAGCCCATTTTGTTTCCCTGTTTATTTTGAGATGTCAGCTACCCAAAGACAAGGGAATTTGCTTTTAGTGTTCCATGAGTACCTTAACTTCTACCGTACTGTTAATACAATTACTGTGTTTCAGATCTATGAGAAGTGTCCTCACTTGCTCCAAAACGACTCCATTTGCCTGCCAGGGCCATGAATCAGTCAAGAGTGCCCTGCAAGTCCCAAAGCAGTAATGGAGCCAAGCCAAGGGAGCAGTGATTTCATGTTGGCCAGGTCTCAATTACATTAAAAAAAAATCTCTTAACCTCTGAGGCTGGGACACCTGATACAGTAGTTCACAGTTGTTAATTAGGGAACAGCAGTGTCAGGCACAAGGTTGGATTATCTATCCTTATAACCACAATCAGCTATCTTACTACAAGGATTTGGGAGGAGAGAAACTAGCAGTAGTCCACCAAAGACACTGAGGGGCACAAATGAAAGTGCTGGTGACCATCTGTACATTGTGTCATTGCAGGAACGGAAAGCAGGAAGGAAGAACCCAATTTCAAAGTGACTTTGCAATTCATAATGCAAGGAGGGCTTCCATTTCCCGTGTGATGGGGCCAGAAGTGACACTGCTTCTGCAGATCCTGGCTTGCACTGATAATCCTCTTCACTGGATTTTTATGCATGAAATGTGATATCTGTAATCCATTCAATTAGCAAAACTAAGAACCTTCTGTGTCACCTCATCTGAAAGTGTTATGAGAAGTTCTGAAATGAATGGGACTGAGGGCATGCATTTACCTTTAAAAACTGAGGCGTTGCCAAACGAACAGTCGCAACAAAGCAGATTTGCTTTCCCGGGGATGTTCTGTAAGCCCTTGGGACAGCCTCGTCAAAGCCATTGCAAGTGGAGTTAGGCACTAGGTGGGGAAAAAAATGAGACCTGGAATCATGCCTCATACAAGATTTTCTCTCCCTGAATATTTTGCACACTTGAAGCATACTAATACTATTTTTATTCAGAGAAGTGCTCTAAAAGCTTTTAAAGCTGATATGCATATATTTAAATCCAAGTCAGTCATGTTAGGCAGAAAGACATCAGAGCTTAACTTCAAGTATGAATTTTACAGGTTAATCCTGATAAAAATAAGGCCAAACTTTATTACAGAGCATAATGCAGTTTTCTGGAAAGAAACCTCACACATCCAATTGCTCTTTTTCACCACTGACAAGAAAAAGATACATGCTGCAGCATTCCTAGCACCATAACTTCCATGAGGCAGTGAAAAAAAGTGTTGGCAAGGGAGGTAGCTGAAGAGAGTTCGTCAAGTCATCAGTGGCAAAACACTGGGGCCCACAGCCAGCAAGGCTTCATCAAGCTTGTGATTCTTGGCTGCTGAAGAATGCCTTCCCCTTCTGCATCTAAGAAGAACTGGCCCAGTGTGCTAAGTTCTATTTGTTTTAAAGAGGAAAAGGGACCCTGTGTATGGCACTGGCTTCCAGAGATGGGCATATCTGGTGAGTCTGCAGATGGCCTGCTGTCTCCTGAGACCCTGGGTGGAAGTTAAAACTGGATGTGATGTGGCTATATATTCTGTGTGTGGTTTTTTTAATCTGTGTCTTTCATTATTGCATGGCTCTTGTGTTGCTCTGATAGCCCACTGGCACCTTCTGCCACAGAGATGGGCTGCCGAAAGAATGTGTTGCCTTAAGCTAGCCCACAGTCGCATGTTAGAATGATGTAACGCAAATTCTTCCTCCAAGTTCAAGCTGTTTAGAGATGGTAATCCCACTCCCACAGCTGTGAAAGAAAACTGTGTGCCAGGCTGCAGCGGGAACTGGGTTGGCCCTGTGGGCTCTTGCCCTGCCCAGCCAATTATCTCCCATGGGGGCAGAGAAGGTTCTATCTAGCAGGCAGAGTTCACCAATGTGAGTTAATCTAATGCTAATAGGGATTAATGCTAATATGAAATTATCTTTCCTTACTATTAGGCCCCTTTTTCCAACTTCATGAAGTTTCCTACAGTTTGTCTCTTCTGCACAGGACAAAGCATTACTATGAAATTGAAGAGGTTTTTATCTATCTGTGTAGATAAACAGGAATTTTTATCCTGCACTGGGCTATCACAAATTGTAGAGATGGAGTAAGGCTGAACTTACCACATATGCTTTTGGAACCCAGTTCAACCTATTAAAAGCCCTAAAACATAGATACATTTCTGGTAACAAGGATAACAGGGTAGGAGATGGAAAAATAAGTACTCTAAGGGGAATTCACGCCTATGATTAACTGGTTTAGGCTACTGTGTGCACAATATATATTACACCAGAACGAGAAAGAAAGATTCCTTATCTGAGAAGACAGCACACATGTGAACATCCACAGAGATTACAGCCCTCTCTTGTAGTTGAGTCTGGAGGGCATGGCTGACTGTATGTTGAGAGAAAAAATATGGACAAAATTCTCCTCCTTTCACAAGGAAAGCACACTTTCTCTGGGGACTTCCCAGGAATATGTATTCCCATTCTGATCCTGGGTTTATGAGCATATATGGGCTTCTATGGGGTTGTTAATACAAGAGGTGGAAAGAAAGGAAGAAATAGTTAGGATCTACAGGAAACAGGAGAAGCCTAATAAAGAGCTATCGGTCCATCTCTGATATTATTATTTTGTGCAAATCTGTTCATTTCTGTAGTCAGTCCTGTTTAATAATGAGTGGCAATGTTATAAACCCACATTATGGGCATCGTAAAAAGTTACTTCCAAGTATACTATGTAGTATGTTGTCACATTTGAAGTCAATGGGGCTGTTTCTGAAACAGACAAGTTCAGTAGCAAATGCTTGCAGGCTGGGCTCTAAGATATGAAAAGCAGATAAGCACATTCAGCCTTCAAAGCACAGATATGATAAGTTAACCTAGTTAGCAAACCATGGGATTGCAAATGACACCAGTTGGAGAAGACAGTGGAGACTCCATGGAGACTGAAACACACCAAAGAGAGCAGATGACTTTTTTTACGCAGCTGTTCGATGTAAACAGCCACAAGCCCGAGATGTCTTCCCGGAAGAGAGCAGAATACATCCCTGAATGTGTCATTTACAAAATAGGATTTTATTTCCAACAGGTAAATGAAATACTAGAAGGGCAATAATTATTGTATAGGATAGGTAGGTAGTAAATTTGGGATTTCATCACAACTTCTGGAATGCAAAGTGAATGAATAAGCCCACGGAGATGAGACAGAGCTGGCCTGGCTTGAAGTCATCCTGTCTTTGAGTAGCTACTGTGCCATCTCCATACTCAGCTGCCTTGGACAAAGTCTGGAGCATTAAAAGCCTCAATGATGCAGGCATGTAGCCACCACCTTGCAAAGTACACCTCCATCTGAAAATGACAACTACAATAACTGAAAGAAAAAAAAGCAGTCACATTTGCTTCAGAATTATTTTGCTGCCTCACTTATTTTGTTGGTATCTGTTCTTTCCACAGGTCTATCTGCACAGCCTCTTTTGCTCTGCTTTTGCAGCTGGTCAGCAAATTTCAACTTTTTTTTGTTGATAAATTTTGAAGTGTAGTTTAAAAAAGATATCATTACACAAATTTTTAGTAAAATATAATCCTGGTATAACCTTTTAAGCATGCCTTCTGAAAAATCATACTTTATGGTTCTCCAAGTCTCTTTAAAAGAAACACAACATCTTGAGGTAGCAAAGTTCACTAGCAAACTTTCTGAAAGCACCACAGAAAAACAGTGGAATGAAAAATACAGGATCAAACCTGAGGCTATGATGATGTTAGCATTTTTAAGTCCAATACAGGGCTTGGAGTGCTTTTGTCAGAAGACGCCTGATGAAAATGTTAAGCTGGCTATAAACAGGAGGGCTTGGTTAAATGAGGGCAAGTGTGCTTCACAACTAAATGATCTGGACAAAATATCTTGACTAGGGAATTAGAAGGTCATGTGACAAAGCTAAATACATAACCAGAGAAGTGAAACAGTTTTCTCATATATATCAGTTAGCTGATGCTCCTTAGCATGAATTTTAATAGTTTTTGCAGTTACCTATCACACCTGCTATTCCTTTTGTAGAAGTATTAAATACCTGCCAATATCTCATAAGATAGAAAGAAGCTGATATGCCTGTGTAAAGGGTTTTTTGTTTTGTTTTTTTTTCTTTGTCATTGTTTTCTTTAATTTTTCAAGACCAAGACACTAAGGACAGAATGTTAAAAATAAATAATATATATGAGGAACCCAGCCCTTAACTATCACAGACAAAAAGATTTTTATCCTTAGGGATACAAATCATGCCATATGAAATGAATGAAAACATATTTAGAAAACCCCTATGTCACTTCATTCAGTTTTTAGTAGTGCAGCAGTCAGTTGCTCAGTCACCTTATTTTAACGTAGAATGTGTAAAACATAATCTTCCTAAGACAACAAACCTCCCATTTATGCCATCTGAAAAAAGAAATCCCTCCTTCCTACTTTGTCAGTAGATGTTAATCTTTAAAGAATCAGTTTTAGTGACTGTCAAACAAACTCAACAGCGATTTCAAAAAATACAAGCCAAACAGACCAGAATAAAACCAAGATTGTTTCATATAAATGAATTCAGACCACACACGAACAGAATATTCGGCAATTAATATATATAATGAAGAAATTTAAAATGCTGGTGGCAAGCCAGACTGCACTCAGTAGCTTTGGATGAACAACAGTGACAGTGTCCATGCATCACCTGTCTACTTTGATCTCCTCTCTCCTCTTTCCTCCTCCTGTTTCTCCCCTTGCCATCCTTTGTTGATAGGAATCCCAAGTAAATTCTTCAGGACAGGAATGGTGTCTTTTTCTTAAGTACCCATGGAGAGTCTAGCATGAGTGCTGCATATTGTTAGCTGCAGCTTCTATTATATCATTAATAGCAAATAATGATATTCGGCTGTCAGTTCTCATCAAAACACTCATTTTGGATGGAGTTATTCTTGTTTCAGATGTTTCTGCATATACTTTGGAGGTTCAAGATCAATGTATGTTCTGTTTATTTCTTTTAAAAAGGAATTCAGATTGAAGTAATTGTTCTGGGAGTTAGAAGATTTTTTTCTCCTCAGCATAATAATTTTCTTGATGTTTATTCTTATATATGAGAGATATATCAGCTAACAGTAGAATATCTGCTATTATTAGCATTCAGTACCAGATACTTCTTGAGTTTCCATGTAATTGGGAACAAAAATGCACAATTTTAAATTCCACTATAATATTTAATTATATTACTTATTAGGAACTCTTTTCACATAGCAGTTCTCTCCACCTTCAAGAGAAAAACTTCAGGCATTTTGGATGAAAGGACAGATCCATCACTTTGAAGATGCTGGTGGTCCTTTTTTGAATTGGTGAACTCTTTGAAAGGGACCACTCTGGCTTTGTCCCTTTCAGGAGGTTTTAAGCAAGTCATGCCACCTCAGAAATAAGATACCAAAGCCAATATTTGGCTGTACAATTATGAGAGGTCTTTGTCTGTTTACGAACATACAAACAATTTTCACAGGAGGGATAAATCCAGCCCACCTTATCATTTCTTATCAGAGTGAGCTATTAAGCAGCTTTGTAAAATTTGTTCTCACTCAATTTGACATTTTATACTGGGAGCTAAGCATTTCCTTGGATTTCTGGGGAGGGTTGTCTTTACTACTTGCCTTACCCCTCAGCCTTCAAGCAAAACTGAATGTGAGCCACTGCATTATTCATTGGTGATGTTGATATGACCCTCTGCCCTATCAGGTACTACCGGTCAATAGGTACAGTGATGGCACTTGGCTCCCTCAGATGTTTGCATACAGTAATGTCTCTCGTTAAAATGGAAGCTACAGAATCTGAAATACATAAAAATATTGGAAAGAGTTCCTATTTGCAAATAAAACAAAAGCAACCCCTATGATCTGAGAGCAAGGGGGCTGTTCTCTCAGAAGCAAAAAGGAACTCCACCGGCCCATGGGCCACCTCCTCTCCTCTCAAGAGACTACTGAATCTTCACATCAGGTTACAATCCTGCTTTTCTCATTGAAGCTTAATTAATGATGATTATATAATCCTCCCAAATGGAAAATCAAATCTCTTGTATTTGATTTAGCACAGCCAGTGACTCATGCAGTCACTCTGCACAGCTCACATTGCTGTTTTGCTGGTCAGCTGCTCTCGCTTGGGCACAGCTAATTCAATGGGGATTCACTCATGTGCAGGCAGCTCGTGTCACAGCCCTGGTGTAGATGCAGCTGCAGAAATGTTCAGCAGAATGGGTTAGAGTACGGCTTCCCCAGGACCAGCCTTAGTCTGGCCTTCTTGCTAACCCTGGCACTGGGCTGTGCAGCTCCTCTAGCCCCAAGCTATAGCTGAGCCCCAGAGCTCCAGGGACAGTGATCTTCTGAAAGACTGAACACATGCTGTGAACCGTGTGAACTTTCCTGGGCAATTTCTGGGGCCTGTACATGCATGTCCCTGCTTCTTCTAGGATCAGGGAAGATGCCAGTGACTGCTCCTCTGTGGGAGTAGCATGAGTTTGATGTAAGTTGTGTGTGATCTGGCTCCCTGACAGCAATTCTGATGACAAGTCACCTTGGCAGATATCTGGTATTTGTTCTACTTAAGCATGAAAAAAATTATCTTTGGCATCTCAGTACAATGGCTTTTAAAGCCCCAGAGCTCCCATTAAAGTTAGGGAGAGCAGCTAAGCCCCTAACTGGCTTTCTAAGCTGCAATCCTTCAAATTAATCCATTCAAACCCATCCCTATATGATGTTCTCAGCCATAAGTCACAATGCGATTAAAGGAGAAGGTATAAGGGAGGAGGGAGGGGGAAAGGTGACTGGGAACCCACATGCATGATCCCTTTCCCCCAAGCAATGAACAATAACAAAATGAGCCTAAAAGATGATAATTCAAGAGGGGTTACATAAAAGGTTATGTGGAAGTAGAATAAAGCTAGTGACATTTCTGTTGAAGAGGGCAAAAAAAGGACCTACCAGTTCTTAAAAACGTTAGCAAAGGTTAAGTGAGAAGGAAAGGTGAAAGATATGCTAGGGCTGTTACTGCCATGACCTTACATTAATGACAGTGGAATAGTTAAGTATCCTGCCCAGGGACAAAAGAACTTTCCTGGCCACAGAGGCTCTTAAGTCCCTGTGGCAGAAGCACACAGGCAGAGTAGCCTCAGAGTATGCTCAGCAAAACATTGAAAACAAAGGTAGGATTTGGCATTGGGTAGCTAAAAAAGAATGGCAGAGATTGTATTTAGAGAACATCCTGTATCAGTCTCCCATGTGTAGAAACATGCTCACACTTCCACTGCTGTGAAAAGCTATTGGGAAAAACATTCTTGAATACATTCATAAGGAATGTCTCCTGCTAATTAAGCTTAATTTGCAATTTCTGTCTTTCTCCCCCAGCTAACTGTTATCTTAAAAAAGCTTAGCTTCCTTCCTTCACAAACACCTCCAAAAAGCAGGACTTGGGGCCAGCTGATCCTATACATATAGGGTACGTGCTGCCCTGAGTGATATGTCTCTCTCCCACAACCCTTCCCACCACTGTCATTCTCATCCATTTGGCCTCACACCTGGAGGAGGGATGACAGAAGAACGGGTATTTATTTAACAGGAAGAAGAGGGCAATTACTGTCAGGTCCAGCAGGTGACAGCCCTGAGGCGCATGGGCTGGGCAGGATAGTACATGATAGTGGGGCATCTTGGGGGGTGGGTGGGCCAAGCAGAGGCAGGAACCCAGCCCACCACTGCATCCACCAGATGCTCAAAGGTACCTGTACCACAAGTTCCTGCGCCAAAGCCCCTGCACCAAAAGAGGTGCTTGTCCTCACCCCTGGGGCTAGAAAGCTGCCCAAAGGGTGGCTGCATTCAGATGGTGCTCATTTGAGTTGACGTCTCCCATGCCTTGCTTAGGGTGCATCTGGCTGATGCAGGGAGCCCAGTGGATCCACTGACAGCCACTTCAGAGGTCTGCAGCCTCCTCTGGCTGCTCAATCTGTCCTTGGTTTAAGATTATCATCTCCTGAGCAAAGTTTGCTGCTGCTACATTGTAAGTCCGGGGCACTTGCTTCAACCTTTGCTGAGATTTCATGGCTGGATTAAGAGCCAGGTTGAGAGGGGGACAACACAGAAGCAGCCACAGAAGTGACTCCCAGCCTAGGGAGAGCAGTGATGGGGATGCACTGGTGAAGCAAGTATTTGCATCAGGCTCTGCACTTAACTGGCAAAACTAAAGTCAGATGGCAAGGGGGCCAGGAGGCACCATCTCACAGAGGCCGGGTAAAGGCTGTCCCTTCCCTGTCAGCTGGAGGGTCAGACTGCAGCAGAGATGGAAAGAAAGTGGAAGAGACAAAAGAAAGTGGAAGATTTAGAAAAAGGTGGCACAAAAAGGGGAAAACAGAATTTGAAGCAGAAAGCACATGTCTTATTTGAAAGCTGTAAGATGGAGTCTTTGGAAAATGATTTTGTGCCTTCTGAAATCATTATGTTCCCATTTAGTTTATATGCATTAAGCTAGGGAAGATATCTGTAATGCAAGTTTTATCTTCTGAGAAATAGCCACTGAGACAAATGCTGGGATATGAAATCCTAACAGTTAAGGGGGCGATATTAAGGTCACACCAAAATAAAAGGCTGAAAATCCTTGAAGAAAATGAATCAGAAATTCCCCTGGTAAAAATGTATCCTTATGAGTCAGCACCTGAAATCCGGTTTCTGCTCTAGAAAACAGAACAGCTTGGTGTGTGCGTCTGTCAGGCAGGCACAATTCACTTCATTCAAACTAGAAAGCATACAGGCAGTTACATTTTTTTATACAAATAGAGCTTTGAGTCAGATGGCACCAAACAAGAAACACATATCTCCATCCTGCACATAGGTTTCTATTCTAGTCATGTGGAGCAAGAGCAGAAAGTTAAATGGGGACAGGGACATTTTTTTCGCACTGTGGCATGCAGTTTTTGGAAAGCACGGTGGGGAATTTTTTTGCAGAGGATGACCTATTTGGAACAATACCAGCAACTTTGGAAATGCCACTCTGGAGTTCAGTCAGGCAAGTAACTAAAGCAAACTTGGGCAGGCAGGAGAAGGGAAAGCAATAAAAGAGTATTTCATTTCTGACACTAATGGCTGTGCAGCAATCTGTTTGTTAGGAAATGGGTAAGGTGAAGATCTGCTCTTCATTCTTTGAAAGATGGTTTCCCTAGACTGACTATGGTGCATTAACAACTACGCTGACTGTATTTTTTTCCTTTTTTTGGAGAGTATTGAGTTCTGCAGTGCTTGAGAGGAATATAAAATGGCAGCTGGAGAGGGCAGTCAATGGGTAGCAGTGTCCTCAGCTGTTCCAATGCCACGTGGCACTGCTGCCTTTCCCCAAGGTTTTGCAGAGAAGGGTGAGAGGGCAGGTTTGGCAGGTTATCAGTTCTGGCACAGAATTTGTGTTTAATGTACACCAGCAGATAAGGGTAGCAAGCTTATTATTTCACTAGTAAGTGGAGTCTTAGCACACAGTATTAGTGAGCACAAACAAACCCTCCTCTAAACCCATCATTATTTGTGAACTTACCCAGACACCAGAATTACTGCAAGTGAAGGGTAGTAACAAAAGCAACTAACACTATTTCAGTCATCACATGTATTCATCCAGCTATTGCAACTCAGCCATGAGATCCGTGTGAAGCAAAATTTACCCCACAATGTTAAAAATAGTTCTTCATTTAAAAGCCTGTTTTGTTCAATGGATCAATACTTATATTTTATTTTACACAGCTAAAGTAACATTTATACAACGATTAAAGCTTACCATTGCTGTAAGACCGAAAATTTCCTACAAATTTTATGTATTCATATGTTGGAAATTCCTTTGGGTTCAAACTTCCTCTCAGAAGATGACAATAAAACTCTAGTTCATTGTCAGCTGGATTGTTAAAAGAAGAAGAAGAAGAAATAAATATACTAATTAAGCTAAATACAACCAAAGGTGTCTTCCAACCCCAATCTTGCAACTGGCAGCACAAGAGCAGCTTGTTACCACTCAGGAGTCCTAAACACCAATGTGCTATACATTGCAGGATCAGAGCCTCTGCAAGGAAGGGCCTTGCAGAGATGCAGGTTGTTCAGTGCTGTGCATGGGCTTGCCTGCAGCTCAGGGACAGCCTTGGAGATTAACTTGCCCTTCTCTGAAATCACCTTTATCACAGGAGTTCCACAGCCATAGCATCAGTGCAGCAAAGGAGAGAACTGGATCCTTCACTTACTGTTTTTTTTCCGTCTAGACTTTTCACAACTCACAGCTGTTCTACATCTTGTGTTGGAAAACTGCGCCTAATTACCTCAAAATATCTATTAAATTAACTTCAGTGTATTAGCTATCAGCTGTAGGTTTCATACAATACCGTAGATTAAGCAGCTGTACATCTTACATTATTGTGTGTTTTCTGGTTTCCTATATCTTACCTCCCAAAATGAATATGGATGAGGCAGTAAAAAAATTTTTAAGAAAAACAAAATTCAATTTGAAAAAGAATTACTATGTTTTCAGAGATACTTTTCAACTATAAGGCAAAACAAAGGTATGCAACATTAGCATATCTCTGAACCGCATCTTATTTGAATAGGCTGAAATATCAATTAAGATGTGATTAGTCTCATGCAAACTCTCAGTTTCCATGGGCTAACCTATTTTCCTTAGCTGTCTCAAAAGATACAATATTTAATAATTAACATAACTGCAAGTAGTCTCAACCTAGTAAAATAAAGGCAATGAATTTCATTTAAAAATAGAACCAAAGGGTCATTCCAGGTGGCAAGATCTTTTTAAACAGCTGTGAAACTAATTTTTTATTGCACATCACATGAAAAACTCTTTCTGAGAGAAAATTTTTATCCTGCCTATGCTTCTTCACTTACTAGAGAACATAAAATAAAACTTACTTTTTAGGTAATCTGATGAGGCAGAATCTGTCATAAGCATACATGAAGATAACATCTTATAAATTTCTGAATGTTCTTGTTCTGGGAGGAAATTTAACAAATTCTGGTCCAAGACATCACACTGCAAAGAAAGGAACTTTTGAGACAAACAGAAATATCACAACAAACAACACTTGCAGAGATGCACAAGGTGGATACAAAGCCTGTGGTATTCCACAGGAGTTTTCCCACTGACTTCCAGGCACTCCTGACAAAGTCTACAATGGGGGAAACTGCTGGGCAAACTGAGGGGCCACTTCTCTGTTGGCTGGTTCTCAGATTAATTCTCAGCACTCAGCGATATTTAATGTTTCTCAGAGACCATCAGATACAACAGCTATGTCCATGCCATTAAATGATGAGACCTGGGAGTGAGCTGGAAAATGGGTGTCTGGCTCCCCATACTGCTCACCAATTCCATGGACAGATCTGCTGTGGATCACTGGAGCTTGCTCTCTCCCTGCCAGACCCTGACTGGTGGGAGCAATGAGGCTGGGAGTCACCCTGAGCCACCAGTCCCAAGAGCTGTGTCAGTTCCAGATCCAGCCCCTTCCTGGGGGTATCCACATAGCTCCTGGGAAGTGCCCTTGGGGTGGCAGGCCTTGCACCTCACTTCCTGCATCCTGGCAGGTAGGGCCAGGGAGAAGAGGACTCCCCAGTCTGGACATCACTTTACAGCAGCAGCAGCAGCTAGTCCTCAGGGAGAGGGACTTCATGGAGCTTGCAGCACAAGCCCTCTGGACTGCCACGGACTGAGTGTCTATGTGTCTCCAGCCCCACCATCAGCTGGCATGAACCTGAAATCCCTCCAAAATCTAGGTGCTGAGATTTGGGAGTAGAAAGAGGAGATGGATTTGTGCAAAAGGCTATGACTGGCCAAGGCTGGAGATGACAAAGGGTCTGTCACAGAGCTGCCAGAGGAAGGTCTCACTGTGCCCAGCATGGTGACTGACCTAACACTAGAAGAGCATATCTGAAAGGAAGCCTGAGGTAAAGTGACCCTTGACTTACATGCATCCCACTTGAGACCACCTCAGGCTGAGCCAACACACTGACACAGCTTTGTGTGTCATCAGGGCAGCTGCTATCAGACTGTATAGTCTTGCTGAAAAGGTGTAAGCTCTGTATGAGACTGGCAAGTTATTAATCATCATTTATTTATGTAAGATTACACTTTGGTTTCCCTCTGCTTTCTATCCATGCCTGCTTTTCTGTGTGCAATTCCTGTTTAGAGTAGCAAAATTCATCGAGTATACTTTAAAAATTAGAGTGCTACACTCTATATACTTACCTTGATGTGATAGTATGCCACTTTAGATGATTCAGTTTTAAGTATTTATTGCATGTGCTCATTTACTTGAATATTCCTTTTGTGAAGAAGCCCTGCCAGGGACCTTCTGGTAAAGCTGGCAAGAAGGGACAGGGAGGACCCTCTTCAAGGGACTACATGTTCTTGGAGTCATAGTGTACCCTCTCAGTGGCAAATGCTACAGGTTGTGACCAGGTTTCCAGGAGTACATTTCAACTAGAGTCAACCTTACTATGTGAGCTACACCTCTCTACCTCAGCCAACCCTAGGAGTAGTCCCAGATCTTGTTAAAACAAATTATTTAGAATTATAACAGGGGAAGTTTGTGTTTGTAAATGCTCCATGGAATTCAGGGAAGCTGTATTAAAGAGAATTGGATATATTTGTTGTCAGCATCAGAGACTTTCATGATTTTAATGAAAGGAAATACATCAGATTTCTTGATACAGATCCTCAGAGAGCCCTGCTCCGCATTCTGCCCAATTTTGCTTTTTTTTCATTCCTCAAAGCAGAAGATCTGCAGAGTATTTTTCCCTGTTGTCATAGAAAGGATTGGTATTTTGTTCCTCAAACAGTGACTGAACTTGGCTTACAAATAGATCCTGCCACTAAACAAAATAAGCCACATAGATTTTCCAGATAGCACTTAGATCAGATTTAAAACTTAACCCTCTCAAATATATGGAAAGGGCAACAGAGGACTAAAACATCCAGTGTGCACCTAACTGCACCCTCAGCTGGGTCCCTGCCCACGGTCATGGTGATCTGCCTACCTGGGGCAGGCAGAAGCCCTTCTTGCTTGTTCAGTTGAGGTCTCTGGGGTGCACCCAGTCCCTCTGCATGTGTGGGCTAATGGGGAAGTTGCTAACCATTACCACTCCACCAGCTCCAAGAAGGTCTGCTCCACATCTAGCCCTGTCAGGTTGGTCCCTGAGCTGCTTCTATGTGAATAAAAAGTAATGTCCATCTTTATTTTGGGCTGGATACCGTGTAAGGTTATCACACAAGGTATGTCTTCAGCAGAGAAAATCAGTTTCCTTTCTGATGGTTCAATTCAGGAATTATGAACCTGAATCTATCCATGTTCAGTCAGTGCTCAAGATTTTAGGCAGGTCTGAGATGTGTCTCCCTGAAGAAGAATACTTTCCTGCAGCAGATCTACCACTGTCACGACGTCCTCCAACATACCACCTCCAGTAAGAATCAGTATTTGGAAGGGATACCAATAAAACCCTCAAATGATGATAGACAAGAAAATTTCATGGAAATGAGTAACTGCATGAAGACCCCACAGCCTGTATGCAGGACAGAGCTCTCCCCACCTTTGAAGTGAAGGCAAATTCAAAAAATAGTCAACTACTGGTCTTCTCAACTGTTGAGGATGAAAGAAAACTGAGATTCAGCTCAATCTGTTACTGCATAGCAATATTCTTGCATTTACCAGGAGCTGCTGCCTTTCATCAGGTTCCTTTTGTCTCAGAAGAAAATAATTTTTGTTCACATTACAGCAAGGTAGCATGTGTGTGAAATACATTTGTCTGGGTGGAAAACATAACAAGTATTGGGTGAAAAAATAAATGAAAGAAAAAATCTAATTTTCTTAAGAACAAAATGGGGGTAGTACAATAATAATTTGGCAGCTATTTTTTTTCTCCTGGGCATGTATTTATTTGAGACAAGGATATAAAAATGAGCGTGAGGATTAATCCGTAATTATTACACCATTTCTCCTTGAGGAGCCTTAGCAACAGGAGCAGATTTTGGAGCTGTCTCTCTCACCTGCTCCTCCAGCCCAAGCTAGTGGATGCCAGAATGTCTCCCACAGCAGGACTCAACAGCCCACAGATAAAACAATCTGCTCCTGTTGAAGTGAGCACCAGCTTGACCAATGTATGGGTGCACTATGCACCCAGCATTGGCTCCACCAGCACGTCCTGGGAGCAGGGTGTACTCCCCTTGGGAAAGCACAGCTGAGCTGCAGGGAGAGCTTGTCAGCAGCCTCCGGATAATTCTGAATTCAGTGGGGTTTTTGTCTTTTACCTCCCTGGGAGCAGAATAAGGCCCTTAACAAGCTCCTTGCTGGGCTGCCAGCAGTACTGGTGCTATTCTCTCCTAGCTTAGAAATCAGAGATGGAAAAGATCAGGCAGGTCACCCTGTCCCTCCCCTGGCCAGACTATTCCTGCAGAGCTTTTTCCATTCAAGCTAAAGTGCCTCATAGCAACAAAAACCTGAAGGGTATGAATCAGACAGAGAGAACAGAGCTGAGCAACAGCAGCAGCCAACATAACACAGAGACAAACTCCCTCACCACATTTTCAGGAAAACACCACTCCCAGCATCCTTTCACATCTGTTTCTAAAAATGCAGGGCCTGATTCTATGATGTATAGTAGAAAAGCCAATGCCAGAGTTACTCACCGGTAAATGCCCTAGAAGAGGTGTGATGCTGTCAGACACATAGATGATGCTTCCACCTGTGGTTACTGCTATAATGAAGCCATCTAATGCCTAAGGAAAACAGACAAGGGGAGAGTGTTTTAACAGGAATGAGTGGTGTAAACAGACATCTCATCATGCATTGATCAAAACAGTTTGACTTCAGCACCATATTGTTACTAAGTTGTAGGAACGTTATCTCAAGTTGCAGAACAGTAATTCTCTGATTTTACACTCTGATTTAACTTTTACAAGACTCTTTGTAGTCTAGTAAAACCTACTATTGAAGCAACAAAGGGCTCACAGGAACATTTCATGTCTCAGTTTTTAAATTAATCACACATTTTAATAATGCAAAATGACTAAGACTGGATCCCTTGGAAGTTATTAAAATGAACATTTGAGCTCTGTGTAAATATCAAAGGATGATGAAAGGATGCAGTCCTATCTCAAAATGGTACTTCTCTGCAAACCCCATAAATCTCAGTTTGTATTAATGTAACATTGTATATTACTGGGCTTTCATGTAAGTAAAAGCAATGCAAATGATCAAATAATCCTTAGCTTGAGTTTTAATTGAGTGATTTATTTTAAAGGTCATGGTATTAGATTACTCATTCCAAGCGAGATTCACCCTTCTGTAGAGTTTCTTCCTCACTTCAGTCCCACCTTGCAGTAAGCCCCTTCCTTCCTATCACTGAAGGGAAATATGAGCCTTATCCCCATCCTCTGTACAGGAGCACTTTCACCTTCAAAATTAGTTTTTTCTTAGTCTGACATGCCAAGTTTTGAGCTCAGTGTGGTTCAAAGTTAAATCTAGGTAGATTTTGAGATCTAAAGCAAGATTAAGTTATTTTTGGGGGCTATTCTCCTCAGAGTGATCTAAAGCAAGATGAGCTTTAGATCACTGTGAGGAGAATGCCCCAAAAAATTAAGACTCAATAGTAGGTGCTCAGAGAATATAGTGAAACCTTCCCATGGTCATTAGGAAGTCACTGGTGAGGCTTCCAAACCTTCAAGTGGAACAAGTCTGAGTCCTTTCTGTCAGTTACTTGGTATTCTGGAGTCAGCGTTGCCAGCAGTATTTGAGCAGCAAAGGCACTGCAAGCACGACTGATTCAGAGCAGAGTTTGACTGTACTCCAATGGCAATACCTGCTCAGGAGACAGGTGTACTGCAAACCTCCTGATCACGGTGATGCAGTGTTAACAAACCCATACTGCAAATCCAGGCCTGCCTCCGAGCCAGACTAGCAGTTGATCTTGTAAACCACACCACATCATTCCCACTCCCTCCACTGCTGACTTCAATAAAGGAAAGAATTCTGAGAACACTGGAAAATGCTAATGGTTTTAAAAAAATGGGAAAACACAAAGCCTTGAATAGACACACAAACATATGTTCCTTTTTCCAGAGAATGCTGAGCACCCACAACTATTTAAGTCAATGGGAATCTGCTGGTGCTTCAATCTTTTGAAAAGCAAGTCAGTAACTTATACCCCAGTAGAAGAGTAAGTGTTTAGCATCTCTAAAAACCCTCCAGCTGCTATAGTTAGTTTGATTTTGTTAATCTAAGTGCAGAGAATATGTTTTTCTTTAGTGTGGTACATTCAAGCTGTTTTCTATAAAAGCATGATAGCTGTTAACCTGTGGAAGAGAGCAGTGATTTTACAAGGCAGTTGAATTGTGCATGTTACTATGGTGAAGGTTGTTAGTTTTTAAAAAATCAAATCTTTATTTCATATCCAATGCAAATTATACAGTGACTCATATCAGAATTTTGTGATAAAATCAAGTTAATGGATGCATACATAATTCTATTTTTATTTACTCACGACTGGCCCTTCCAACATTAAGAGGGCATATCCCTCTTCAAAGATTTCCCTGCTGCAATAGTCCTAGATGGACAAACAGAGCCAAATGCCCACTCTTGTGTAGTTTGATGACAGCCTTTTCAATGGGGTAAGAAAAAGCCATTTTCAGGAAAGCTGATGTATTACTGCAGTCAATTATGCTTTGATTATTTTGAATTAGTGCTTGGAAAAAACTCTTCCTATCTTTTAATAACAGGATGGGAAAAACTTCAAACAGTCTTGTCCAAATGTTAATAAAATAAGATTAGTAGAAAGGCAAAATAGCAGGGAATGATGAACATCTGGCACAACAGGACATCCCAATACCCAATGTTATCTTGAAGGGCATGGAAAATCACAGTAGTAAGAAGCTGATTTATAAGCTGGGAAAACAAAAGTGATTGTTTTAATCTAAAATTTTGTAGCATACAAGTAGAATCAACAAAGGCCCAGCCTGCCAGAACAAATGCCAATTTATTGCTGTCTGAGGGACATATTTCAGTGCAGACTGAAGGAGTTAGGTATGTTAATTTCCTGTGCACTGAGAGGGGAATGGGTGGTTGTCAGAGCAATGGGAGCAAAGTGCTGCATAAAACTGGACTGGGGAGTTTCATCACAACACACTGCAATGGCCAGGGGCTATCAGCCCCTGGGAGCCAGCAACGTGCCCCAGGTTTATGCCACCCCTTGGTGAATGAAGGTGCTCCGCAACATCCTTCCCTCCCCACTGCCAGAGGTTGGATCATGTCCCATGTTCACATCATTTGTGGGAGGAAGAGAAGCCTGTTCTCAAAGGACACCATGGGGCCATGAAACCTCCATGTGTTTAGTACAAGCAAAGGACCTTGTTAAAGACGATTCTAGCTGTTAGTGAGAGAGAAAAATACATTTTAGCAGCTCTTTTGCATTTCGTTTTGAACCTACATAAATGCCATTGAGTCACCTCCCTTCAAATCCCAGCTAGTGTTAAAAGGATCTATGGTATAATTTAAAAACTCTAATTGCAAATGTTAGAATAAAATTTTTTTGATAAGGACCTTGCAAATCAGAGTGGAAGTATCAACTGTATCAAAGAAAGAGTTACTGTCAGGCTTTATCTGCTTGTACAGCACCTAGCACTAGAGTGACGTGACACTGTTGCTTTTTAGGTGCCAGCCTTGCATAAATATTAGGTAATATTAACGCCTTTCAAGAACAGAACTGCCACGTGCCCTTTACCTCCCCTATGTAAAAATAAAATGTAACCTGTGATTTTAATCTTTGCCCTGGATTGCACTACTTGGGAGTTGCTGTGCAGCTTAGCAGGCTGCAGCAGCACAATGCAATGGCACTGCTGAGAGTGAAGAGCAACAAGTGGGGATTTGAGTCCCTTGTCCCAGTGATATCTCTGCTTGACAGTCAAATACAGCAGTACGTGAAACCTCCTCTTTTGGAACTGCATATGACATTTTATTCTAGATTCATGGGTGTTTCCATGACTGCTAGACAAAATTAGGAAAGGCATGTATTCATGTTCACCTCCAACATCAGCTGGGTGAATTCTTCATTGCTGAGAAATGAAGGCTTCCAGTCCTGCTGAATTTCAGAAATCTCCGTCTGTGCTGAGACTTCTAGACAAACAAAACATTTAGATCTTTAAAATTCAAATAACTTCTATCTTGAATACTATATATGAATTGCTATGAAAAGAGAGAAATCACCTTTACATTCAGAAATTGCAGTTTTCAAGCATGGGTTTTGCAATACAGAAACAGTAATGACTATCTAAACCAGCCCCAATCTTGAAATGTTTTCCTCATTTTTTACTCAGGTGAACTTGTACTGACTTCAGTGGGAGTCTGTATTCACAAGGCCATTGGCTTCAAGCAGCATTACTGGGGTATTGAACAAAAGATAAAACCACTTTGCATGAAATTAAAATCAAGGCAAGGATTAGCACATGTCAAATTGCTATTTACAATTTAGTTTCAAAATTAGGATGCTGGAGAGGGTTCAGCCTACAGCTTCTGTGCCATAGAGAGCAACAAGAA
The DNA here is from genome assembly GCA_013396695.1 of Sakesphorus luctuosus. Taxonomy (NCBI): domain Eukaryota; kingdom Metazoa; phylum Chordata; class Aves; order Passeriformes; family Thamnophilidae; genus Sakesphorus; species Sakesphorus luctuosus. Next base: position 781,813 of record VWZD01006499.1, read on the forward strand.
AACTCCATCAGAGGAGCCCCAAAGGGAAATGACCCCAAACAGCAGGCAAAGCCCCATTGCTCTGTTTTCCAAAATGTAAGGGAAACATGAGCATTTGCAGCAGCTTTACACTGATGCTACTGCCACCACTGTCTCTCATGCCAACCTCCAGCCCCATGGTGCAGGGCAGCCCAGGAGAGGGAATAGAGCACAAGCATCTCATCCCAAATCCTGTCTGGAGGGCAGGTGCTCCCAAGAGACACTAAAGCAAGATCTGCCCCACTGTTGGCCAATCCAGACCTCACAGAGCCTGCAGAAGGTTTGCCCCCTCAGGGCTTTCCATGGAGAGGTGCAGGCACACCGGGATAACAAGGCATAGGTTCACACCGAAACTGGAGACCATACTGAGACAGGGGGCACCTGGTTGCACTGCAGTGAGCTGGGTTCTTCAGAAAGCAGTCACTCACATTAGCTCCACCCGAGTCAGACAGGGTTATGGGGGACAGAGCTTAGAATTCAGAGAGACTAGAGCTGGTTTAGTTTGCTGCTCCCTCCACTTCTCTAAGAGTGCTCCCTCACTCTGCTCTAGTAGTGAGAGGATAGTGAGCACACACTGTCTTCTTTCAGCACACCTGCTAATTAATCCTATTGATTAACACTTTAGAACGTGTCACACCCAATGCTCTGTATTCAGAGCACATAGGCAAACTGGCCATAGAAATGTAAATGCTAATGATACTAAAGACAGTAAATTTATATGGCTGCCTGTGCATTTTGTCACCTAGGAAGAAATCAAAGTCTCCATTCAGGCTGTATTAGTGGGGATGCAGTCGTCTGCTTCCACCAGCTTGTCCAACATGCTTTCTGCACGGCTGGGGGCTGTCACTGATGGCATGGCAGCTCTCCACAGCTCCCATGGTTTTACAGAGTTTTGAAAACCAGATTAAGAAGAAGAGTCCATCAGATTTTTGTTAGGTAGTTTCAGAATATAGGATAGTTTCTAGTAGATCTGTAGTTTGGAAAAGCTAATGTACATGAAATGGTGACTGTTGGAAGAATTACTTGAGATTTGGGAGATTCTGTGGATTATGAAGGAGGCTGTTTATGAAGGAGAAAAATCTGAAAATTGACCTCCTCCTCCTCCATTATGACTAAAATCTTGGTTTAGCCTACTAAATGAAAGAGAAATACAATTGAATAAACCAGATCCAAAGTACGCAGAAGATAATCAACATTTTTAAATGCTGATGCTTTGTATTACATTGTGTGACTACTAATCTGGTTTAAAAATAGATAACATTTGCTTTTTTTAGCAAGTGCACAAAACCCAGTCACATTTTGACCCAATTGCTGTGGATTTGTAACAGTGGGCTTTCTTTTACCTAGTTGTTCTTCAAGAAAAAGTGCCTTTTGGAGTCGATTATTTGGGCCATCACCTACACCTGTCTACACTTACGCAAATCTTGTGTGATTGTTCTTTGCTTGGCTTTATATTTGAGCATATTCACATCCTCCTTTACTCTGCCTTGGGCAGCTAAAAATAAAAGTGATTACTGTCATTTTAAAGAAAGTATATGCCACTATTAAACTTTGAAATGTCCTAGTTGTCCCCTCCTGTATAAAACCATAGGTTAATGGTTGTAGTCAATGGTCTTAAAGGCCTTTTCCAACCTGAACACAATCCTATCTTGTCTGTGGCAAAAATTCATTTAAGGAGAAACTGCACTCCAACAACAGAACCATTATAATTATTTCCTCAGCAAGACTAATACTTGTGACTCTGTTATGTTGGGAGTCATGATATGGAAGTTTTTACAGTCTTTCCTGTTTCCCCTGGAGTTCTCCAGGGAGTGCAGGAGGGAGGTGCTGGATGAGCAAAGGTGAGCCAGGTGAAGTGGTGCATCAGCTCATGAGACCTCTTTCTGCTTTGTGGGGCTGGCGACACTCCTCACAGTCCCCTGTGGAAGACTCTTCTCTCACAGGGGCAGAGTGAGAGAGCCCCACTTTAAACCACTGTCCTGATTTATAAGGGAGAAGCATTTCAAAAGAATGCTGTTGGTGGATGTCCATGCATCAGAATGCCAAACTGCCCATTTCTCTGAGTAGAAACTAGACCAAACAGACTAGATCAACAGGGTTAGAAATCTCTGCCCTCTGTGAAGGTACATTTCTAAGGGACTTAAATGTCACTGCTGTGAACATTTTAAAGAATAAACTCCTGGCTTTCTGAGGCTGAACTTTACTACTGCAATGGTATGCTGTGCAAATATGATGTAGCTTCTGCTTGTGCAAACCAGGTTAAGCATGTTAGCTATCTGTGGATGCATTTTGCTGAAGCCAACTTCAAAAACTGAGGCCCTTTCTGGTCTGAGTATTTGGCTTAATGTGGAAAATTGAGTCCTACACAGTCCACTGAGGAGCAGGGGTGCTGAACAGATTGCTTCCATGCATTTGTCTGCAGAGAAGGTGGGGAAAATGCTTTGTTCTACTCAGAATATTGCAAATTTCAAGGAAGGAAATCCTTCCTCTGGCCCCAGATCTCTCTTGTTCAAAGCATCTCCCTCCTTCAGGTGTGCTGCAGGGCACTGCTGCCCTCCTTCCCTTGGCTCTTGCCATTTGCCCCCTTCTCTAGCAGGTTGAGAGTCATCTTCAACTAAAGAGCAAACATGGATTTGGGCAGCACAGTGTTTGCAAATGATTCTTCTTGATGCGAAAGAAAAAAACCCCAAACATCTTATGTTTGCACTTTTAGGTCCCTCAAGCCATTCTGATACTCACCAAAGGAAACAGGATATTATAGTAACTGTCTGGCAAGTGCATGAAGAGCTGCAGTGAATCTTACCATTGTGTTTCTGCAGAAAGCCAATGACTTTTTCCAGCACAGTAGTTTTGTCCATTTTGCGAGTGTTGCCTGGAAGCATGGAGCTGAGCTCTTTGATGAGAACATTGAACTGATCACGCCTCTTCTTCTCAGACTTGTTACGTGAAGCCCTGTAGACAGGGGAAAAGAAAAAAAAGGATGAGCAGACCAAGAGAAAAAAATGATCATGTACCTTCTCTTTGCAATGTAGACACAAAGAAATTAGCTCGCTACATGCCTCAGCATGTGAGACTGACACTGGATTCCACCAAAACTGCAGAGGCAAGTTCCCACCTCCTGTTCTTGTCTTTGAGCTGCCTTTAGTATCCAGTGGAGAGATGGAGGCTCTTCTCACCCCTCTGTGCTGCCTCTGGACACTCTGGTTGAGCTTGTCAGGTCAGCATTGAGCCTATAGTTGAAGGAGCTCTGTCCATCTCCTAAACATATGTGGGATCCTGAAAGCTCATGCACCCTCTGAGGAGGCATTCAGAGTGAGGAGAAATAGGAGGAACAGTAACAGTAAAATCATCCATAAAGAGGACTGGGGACTGGATCATAGCCATCTGTGCAGTCTTAATAGAAGAGAGGAACTCCAGTCTTGCAGCTGTTGCACTGGAGCTGGATTTAGCCAGAGGAACCTCCCACTTTGGTTACAGGTGCTCTGCCTATCTCCAGGCTGGCAGAGAAGAATAAGGCCATTGTCTTCCAGTCATTAAGATCAGGGGTATGAGCAGAAGTTGCTGCAGCTCCCATATAGTTCATATGCCAAATTTTCATTCTCCTTTCCAAGGTCACATGGGCAAGCAGGATAGAGGGCATCAGCATGGCTTATCCCAGTATGGACCAGGTCTGAGGCTGGGATGTGTTCTGAGACCTGGGGTCTCAAAAGTGCCAGAAGTGCTTGCCCTTAACCTCTGTGTGCCACTGGGAAAATCACTTGTCATGGTGCCCTGAGTCTTTAGGTGCAAAATGAATACTCTACAGCTTTCTTCACCAGTTTTGTCTGTTTAGCTCACAGACTCCTCACAGAGAGTCTGCTTCTACTGCTGTGTTTGAAGAGCTCACACAAAGAAAGGATCTGATTTCATTTGGGGCATTTTGGCACCATCACAGTACTGTCATTAAGGCTGTTGATAATCTTTTCAGCATGTACACTTTGTTGTTTGTTTGTTGTTTTTTTAAATTATACGTCAATCTATATATGAGCAAGTGTTTTCTGAATTGTTCCCATGAATACAAAATTTGTTTGGCTTGGAGGTTATCACCTGGGCTTCCATGGCTGTGTGAAAATAGAAATAAATATAACCCAGAACGTTTGTTTGTTCTTCTGAAAGGTCCTCAAGCAGACAAGATTTGCCTTGTCAATTACGTAAAGATCAAAAAATCTGGTTACATGTAGAAAGCAAAGAAAAGCCAAGAGGCTGGTTTTCTGAATTTCTGTCCCAGCTAACTCTGCTGTGCCTCATAAGCAGCTCTGGATGCACACTGCTGAAAATCAGAGCAGAATTTAGCCCAGCATCTACATCCCCTCCAAGGACCAGGATGGCAATAAACATTTTCTGCAGAGAAATCACTACAGAGGCTTATGGATGTTACTACTGACAGAAGGGTAATTTTCGTTTGTCTTGCTCTCAATCCTGAACACACTTGGAGATACACTGGATAGAAGCCAATGCTTGATTATTTTACAGCTTTGAACACAAGAGATTGGGTGGATACTGTCTGACTGATTTCAGCCTGTTCTTATTACAGTGCAAAAGGCTGTCAGAACAAGATGTGAAAAGCTCCAGTCTTATTCCATTTCTCTACAGTTCAAGGGAATGTTAAGAATATCAACATTTTACGTCCACATAATTCAATCCTCAGTTCATTTTAAGCTTTAAGAGTCTAGATTTCCCTGAAAATAAAATAAACCACCAACTGTCGATAGGGAAAGTGTTGCATTTTCGAAGGAAAAAAAAGAAAAAAAAGCCTTGACAGAAATATAAAGTATCTATTTTTAACACTTGACATTTTATTCACAAAGGAAATATAAAAACTCCTCTAGTGGAAATAACTCTACTAAGATCTGAATCAATGATTACAGCAAAATTTTGTAAAGGAAAAAAATGATAAAAAAGTGTGAAAAATAGAGAGAAAAACTACCCCTGCAGAGTTGAAAATGCTTTGTTTAGTATAGTTATAAATGTATTAAGTAAGATAGTTTTCATCACTTCCCTTTGAAGACTATTTCCTAGACTTGCTTACTTCACTGCTAGGGCATACAATCACAGTAAGCCCAAACAACCACTGTCTTAATTCTATACTATTTGTCCCAGTTCTCCTTCTTCCTTGCTACTCCAAAAAGATTACAGCACATACAAGAGGAAGAAGGAAACACAGTATGAATAAAGTCAGGTTTTTTTAGTGAATACAGCTAAAGGCAATACAGAAAAGCCTGAATTCAGAACGATCAAAATCACTAATTTAACGTGTTAAAACCAGCCATTTTTGTTCTCTTACATATTTGCTGCTTATTGTGTTAAAGAGAGACTGATACTGACTAGCAGCCACTACACTTTGCTGATTTACAATGAAATGTGACTGTAAACTAAATTTTGCATTTCTTTTTACTGTCCAGTGAAGTATGTTATATATGTATCAATGCAAGTAACTGTGCCACATACCTTCATTCAGATTCTTAAATTTACTTTTTATTTCAGTGGAAAATGGCAGGTGGTAGTCTTCATGATTAAGCACTTTCTCATGGTTCACTTCAAGCTGGTTTTGGTTGGAATTTGGAATTCAACTGAATTGCAAAGAAAGTATTTAAGATTATTTACTATCAAAGCAAGCTGAAAGAAGAGAAAATAGAGAAAAAAGTGCACAAAGCACACTTTCTGTTTAGAATTAATAAATCCATAAAACAAAATAAACCTCATCTAGCATCAAAGAACTGAAAATGAAATTATGGTTTCTGATCTCCAGAAGATCAGAAGACCTCACATAGGTCTTCAGTGCTCCCAAGTGTGCTGCCATCATATCCACATTTTAGTTCTCAGGTCTTTGGGGTGGAGCTGTGCCTTAGGGAGTCAGACGATGCAGAATGGGGCTCAATTTAACCACTGACCTAAAGGAAGAGCTCTTTATCTTCGCCAAATACTAGACACCTGGCACAGGGGTGGGAGTGTAAGTGCCTCTTCTTGCAAGAGGATGGATCCTCTTTTCATGTCCGTATAATACAAACTGTATGTGCCTAATAAATTGCAGTAGATATAAATGGGGGGTGTGTGTGTATTTCTAACCTGAGAAACCCAGCTCCTGGCTTGAGTTCACCTCCAAAGACATAGATCCAGAAATTTCCAGTCTCAGCTACTTTTAACAAAGAAAATGAAAGGAGAGAGCAATTTTCTTGGCTTTTTTATCTTCTCTCAGTTTCTCAGCACTGAGAGACCCAGCTCTTATGCTGAACAGAAGAAAACAAAGCAAGCATTTCCCCTATGCACGGGACAGGCGGGAGTCCTCAGTTTTCAACACAAGGCAGCAAAATGTTCATCAAATGGCTTCTCCAGAGTTTAACTTTCTTTAAAGCTTTGGAAGAAAACCTGTAGCTTTTAAATTAATTTGAATGGTTTTAGTATAATATATTAACTTTAGACCTCCATGAAGCCTCTCATGATTTCAAACTTGATTTCAAATGTTGCTTTATTTCTAAAAAGAAAAATTACTTAAATTTAAATCTGAAGAAGCAATTTCCTTTCTTCATTTTCAAAGTTATCATTTTTTTCATGCACCTTGATAGAGGCCTAGCCCAAGGTACGACAAAAATTTCCTCTGGGAACAAACAGCATGAAAACCATATCAGATGGTGATGACAATCACTGATAGTGAAGATACATGTTATCCTATTTTTTCATATATTCATTTGTTTAATGCATTTTTATTAAACAATTAACATACAAATATCTAGAAGATAATCAGGCCTTAAACAGGTGAAGTGGCACTGCAAGGCAGGCTCCCTTCTGCACCCTCTCCAAATGGGAGCAAAGGGGAACAGCTGAGCTTGGCTGCAGCCCGTGCTGACCTATATTGGTGAGAAAAAGCTGCAGGGAGGGAAAGAAGCAGAGAAGGAATCAAAGGAGATGAAACTGGATCAACTGCTTGTGCCTAGACTGGAAATACTCTCATTAGAGAGAACCAAGGGGAAAAATGTGGGCAACCCACTGCTCTCTCTAAAGTAATTAAACTGCAGGCTGCGGCATTGATAACCTCGAATGCTTCCAAATCACTTTTCTGCAGATGCCGGTCAGCTCTGACAGTTATTAAGAGTTTTATTGCCACAGGTCTTCTGCCTTGAAATACCCCTTTTCTCTCCCCACAAAGGGTTTACAATGAATTCCCGCCAACCAGGACTCGACTGAGTGCAGGATACATGTGAATATAGGTTTGTGCCAGTTTTGAGCTGACTTTTCACAGTCTTTTTCTGCTCTGAACGTAACTTCTGGGTGTTTTCATTACTATGAGATAGGCATTGATAAATAAATGACCATCCTAATAGGGAAAAAAGCCACACTCTTTCAGGTTTGGGGTTTTTTTCCAAATGTGTTTTGCTTTTTTTTAAAAACCCATATTTTTGTACACTTGGGAAGCTCAGATGATATATTATAGAGGCAGGAGTATGTTGTTGGTGCTTCAGTTCTGATGTTCTGCAGTAATAAGAAGAAAACGATCAATGCCCTGGCTTTTTTAACATTATCCACAGGAAACACTGCTACGTTATTTGCTTCTTGCAGGGCAGCCAAGAGTAGGAGTCTGTGAGATGGCAGTTTTTCAAGTTGTGCTTGACTGTATTTTACTCTCTCTCTATTTGATTAATTGATTATGGATAAAACAGCTTCTGCAGCAACAAACACTATAAAGCTCATCACAGAGAGTTATAAAAGAAAAGGTGCTCACCTCTTTGCCCTGTCTTTCTCATCTTCATCCATTAGATTGTCCAAGCAGTTTTTCCTGTTGAAGGAATGCAAGAATCATTATGTATTGTCATTTTGTTAGCTCTACTTGCAGGTTAATCTCACAGTTGCTCTATTTCATTTTAATAACAGAGTGATGATATCCAGGTCAGATAAATGTGTCAGCAGTGCTTTATGCCACAGCCCTTGATTTTAGGAAACATCCATTGTGGATAATGTTATTCTTGAGCGTTATGCTACCCTTAGGGGTTTTAGCCAGCGATCAAGGCTCCCAGGCACCACATAGTGCATCAGCAGAGTGCAAAAAAACAGCCACCTCTTTGAGATCTTTTCATATGGAGGTTACTCCCTGCAGACTCATAGGCTGGATGAACCCTGGGGTCTGTCCAAATTGAAAAGGCATTTTCAGTGCTCCCACATTCCCCCAAAAACTATTTCCAGTGCAAGAGTCAGCATCATTCTGCCTCTGACTTCCCAGGTGGATCTTCCTACTGGGAGCTCTTTGTCCTCCTCTATGGGTCCTTCCCCAAAGCCAAAAGTGATGGTAGCAACTCTACTGAATTACACAGCAAAGTGTCCTCATAAATCCCACTCCACAAGCCACACTGTGAAAAATCCCTCTTGAAGCCCAACCAGACTGCCTGCCCAGCAGTGCAGACACTGAGTGTGGGGACTGCGCCATCCCCATCACTCTTTTTGCTAATCTTCATCAAAACGTCGTGATCTGCTGTCAGCTTTGTAGTCCAATTGCTCCAGCAGTTTGAGCTGTAAAAAGAATGTACTCTGAGCATAAGATATGTCCATAAAGCCACAGAAAAGGGTCAATTCAGTAAATTTGTGTAGGGAAAGTGAAGGGAAAAATACAAGAGGCATCCAGCTGAAGGCTGAGTGCCTCAGAAACACTTGTCACCAGTTCACTGACCACACTCCTTTGCTCCTTGGCCTTATGAGAAAAGGATGCTGTAACCACTTCAGTCTGAGAAAGAAACTCTGTGCTGCTGCAGCTTCTCATGCACCAGGCACCCATGTTGGATACAAAAGTCGCGTGGTGCTGCATCCCACACAAACATTTTTGGAAACAGCAGCACAATGCTGCTACAAACCCTGGATATTGTCAAAGCATCATGTTCAAAGCAGCAGTGTAATGACAGGCAATGATAACACTCATTTTCAGCAATCAGTGTTTCTCATTTAATGAGTCCTCAACATGTAAGACATGAATAAAATTGGAGGGGGGGGAAGGGGAAAGTTAATTGCTAGGCTTTTTTTAAGCCCGTGTTACTTTCCACATGTGAGTCACACATAAATTTGCCTGTTTGAAGAACATTTTATAAAAACCAGGAGTGAGAACTTCTTTATAGTAAGAACAGTAGATAAATTCCTTCCTTCTGCTACTAGTTCTCTTACAGCAATAGTCTACCTGGTCATTACTCAACAGTTAGCTACGAAAACAAAACTACCCTAGAATTTTTTATCAAATGAGTCATGAAGAATTAAAGCCATGGGTCACTGATTGAAGGATAAAGCTACTACTTCATGGCATTCAGTTTACTGATGGGCAAGAATAAATAGAAAATCTGAAGGCCAAAGGACTGGATTTTTAAGTAGTAACTTGCAAATTTAAGTTGCTGAATTGTATTATACAGAAAAAAGTAACAGTAGTTTTTAGATTTATTTTTTTTTCAGATATTTATTTGGACTTGCAAAACAGTCATCATAATCCATATTTTGGACAAGGAAAATTTACAGGCCTAGCTAAATTTTACTTACCAGTGTTTTACAAATACTTCAGGTGCTTATTTGTTCAGTCCCATAATGAGACTGCTATCTCAACAAGTGTGTTTCAGGCTAATATGTAGTGCCAATATTCAGTGGGTTTTGTTATTATTTGTTCACTTACTGCAACCAAAATGTTCACATATCCGATTCAAGAATAAAAAAGGCATCACTGACACAGCAGTGGTCAGCATTTAGGATTTTGCAGTCTTTGCTAAACCTTTGCTCAAAATCATAGAATCATACAATGTTACGGAGTTGGGAGGAACCTTAAAGATCACACTGTCCCACCTAGTGGGGGCACAGCTTGCACTAGATCAGGTTGCCTTGAACACTGCTAGGATTGGGGCATCCTCAATTGCCCCCAGCAACCTGTTTCAGCGCCTTATCACCCTCAGAGCACAGCACAAACCCTTTAGCATACACCCTTGCTGCATCTAGGGTATGACAAGCAAAGTGGGCCAGTGCCAGCAAAAGAAGTTGCTCTCCCTGAATACTTAAAGGTCTCCTCTGCTGCATTGAGGCCTCCTCGGGTTTCCCAATAGAAAGCAGGAATACAGGCACAAGAGCTTTGAGTGGCTGTGAGGAAGAATGGGAGTGGGTGAGGCAAACAGCATCAGTGTTGCTCAGCTCCAGCTGTTTAAGAGAATCACAATGTACCTAATGGAAAGGGGCTTCCTACAGCTGTACCCTGTAAACCATGAAGAAATTACACTGCCAGGAAGCCTTTACTATTGAGAGAGAGCAACAGATCTAACTGGTCTGTTCTGCCAAGGATTTGGCTAGCTCTGTAAAGTACTCATGGCCAGCTTCCAGTAAACAAGGTTTCTCACTGACTGACATGAAATTCTGGACCTGCTGTGCTGTTGCTAGCGTGAGACAATTTCTAATTGTCATTTTGCTTCTGTTTGCTCACATGGCAAAATCTCCAGAGCATCACAAGCATGGCTAACAGGGTTTGCCAGTACATATGTACCATATGAAGTTAAATTTTTTCTCAATAAAATAGATACATCAGAGTATACAACTTCTGCGACCTGGTATTGCCATCCCTCCCCTGAGCCCCACCAGATGCTTGCTTGCACCTTGACAAAGAAACCCATGGCATGGAGCTTAGATATGTGCTTAGTGCAACCTGCTTTTTCATGTTATCCTCCCAGTCCCTCAGCTGGAAAGTCCCAGATTGCAAACTGGTAATCTACTGTCTCATCCCTGTCAGTGCCTGGTTTAGGAGGAAATTCCAGCTCATTGCAATGATAGAGGCAGTCAGCAAATACCATGGCTTTGTGCCATAGCTCCCCTTCAGAGAGGTGACATAAAAAACTAAGTCCCACAAGGACTTTTTAAGATTTGAAGTATCCTTTCTTGCTAACAAAGAAAATTTGGAAACTTATGGGTAACAACACCACATGATGTAACTCCTGCCAACAGAGTATTTAACAGTGACAGTTATATTTGGAGCTTCAGTAATATCATTGTTATCATCAAGAAGTGAAGACTACACCTCAAAAAGATGGGAACTACCTGGAAAAAGGAGGAAAAAGCTCACATACTCCCACCAGGGTGGTACTCAGACAAACACACAGAAAGATGCATACCTACAAGTGGGGGAAAATGGCATTTTAGAAACAAAAGACTGGCCAAAATTGTTAACCATGTACCCCTGGCTTAGTTATCAGATGGAGAATAACAGCACAAACATCGCCACACCATTCATTCATACAATGAATAGTTGCTTGGGAAAGAAGTAGTTCAGGCAGAGTGCCAGCTCACTCCAGGGACTCTCCAGAAGAAAGGTTGCACATGTTTATTTTGATACAGTCTATTCCCAGTGGACACAGGACTTGCACTATAAAAATTCATCTGGCACTGATCACTTTATCCTGTGCTAGAAACATGTATTTTAGTGAGCTAAACTACTACTCTTCCATGCTGGTGAGGTTGGTTTCTTTCCTTCCTGTCCTACTGCTCATAAGGATATGCTATAGATGCTCAAATGTAAGAAATCACCTGTTGATTTCCCATTAAATTGCCACAAGGCCAGCTAACAGTTCCTACAAATCAGCCTGGTATTTAACAAGGATTGTTAATCATAGTTGTTTAACTCAACTGAATTAACTGAATTAACTTCAGCTGGAGTTGGACCAAGGGTTGGACTTGATCTTGGAGGTCTTTTCCAACCCAATTGATTCTATTTTTTTTTAACTCAGAGATGTAAGTTTCTTTCAGAGGTCCTGGGATGCGCCTGGGGAAGCCTGGTGAAAAACCACAGTGCTTGTGGTCCTCTGGCCATTATGTTGGGCACTGCAAGTTAAAAAATGGACCTTTCCTCGCTTTCCCTCTCTGACATGGTGGGGTGTTTGCCTCCATCACACCAGAGGCCTGCTTGGGTATTCAACCATTTGTCCTGTATAGGGTATGCTCAGCCCTGGGGAGAGGGGTGCTTCCCACCATACCCTGCTCTGCTTCCCACCCACGACAGATATACCTGAGCCTTAGATCTCAGACCTCACTCTTAGACCACTCAGGATGTTGGTACAATACAACTATCCTCAGTAAAGATGATGATACTGTTCTTGAGAACAATACTCTCAAAGATAGAGGATGAACAAGGGTTTTATGGAAAACTGGGACAAAAAACTGGGATGAACCTTAAACTACCTTCTGACATTCCCAATAACTGTTGCCTTTGTGAGGGCAGAAGGAAAAGAACAGGGTGTGGGGTAGACATGCTCCCATACCTTCCAAACACATTGTTCAGCCTCCAGTGCCCATCTCTGCTCAAGTGTTGCTTCCGTGCTGCCTCAGCAGGGAGTTACTCTTGTCCCCAGTTCGAAGTGGAGGAAAGAGAGTAGCAAGGAGCTCAGCATTATAAAGGAGACACACTGGTATGTTTGGTGGAGTTCAGGATTTAAAGGGCAGATGCAGCCATGCACTGCAGGCATCCTGCACATGGTGTGCAGGTTTCAAGATACAGTAAGAAGGCACCAAAAAGAAGTACATGCTTTGGGTATGAGTCAGGGGCACAGTTTCTGGCCACCCATTAGCACAGGGGACAGTGTGGCTTGGTCATTGTGCTGGCACTGCTGTTAGGTCCCCTGCCCAGGGATGATGAACAAGGTCTGATGGGCACTGTGGTTGGTCAGTGGTGATGTCCCATGGGTCCCCCATAGTGTGGGATAGATGGGGACTTGCCCATGCTGGGAAGCACCTCCGTGGCTAGCAGTTCTACCCACTTCATCTCAGCTAAGCAGAGCTCTGAAGTGAACCACACCAGCAAGTAAGGCATTTCCCTTCCACGCCTTGCTGGGAGGCAAAGAGAAAGATTAGCAAATGGGAAGTGGCAGGAAAGGTCGTAGGGTGACAGGCAAGAAGTCACCAGCTGATCATTTTACATGCCTTTTTCCAAGTCTCTGTGATGTGGATGAAGCACTTGGATATCCCACCATGAAGGCAATAGCACAAACACACAGCAGAAGAATTTGTATAAACACAAATCAGAGAAAATCAACAGATTCACAGACCTATCAAACTGAGCTGCACCCCTCCATTCTTTTTTTGTAAGATGTAAACCTATGAACTGTTCCAAGAACGTGCTGGAGTCCATAACATAGCACATTTCCACCCACAGCAACAAAAATTGATTCACCGAAATGTAAAAAGAGCAGTCTTTGGAAAACTTCAGAAAAGATAGTGAAAAATCACTTTCCTGATGAAATACATTGTTATTTGAGAAAGTTATGTGACTTTTCGGTGGGAGAATGGCAGTCTGAAGTTACCATCGGTCATGTAATGCTGAGATTCTTATGGGAATTACAGTTTTGAGGAGTAAAGGAAAAACCCAGTAGCATTATAAGTGTCCAGCTTACAGTTACCTATATATGTTTAGAGTTACCTACTTTAGCCCGACAGTGTGTAGCATAGTCTTCCTGCATTCAGTAGGTTACTACATTTTGTTTATACTAGGGAAGAGGCTGTTTAGAGGGTTCTGAAAAAGAAGAAAAATTTTTGAGAAAATATTGGACCTCATGAACCTCATGGACAGCTCCATGTTTTATAAATATGTGTACAATGAATCTTGAGATGGGAATGGGCTTAAAGCAAAACAGACACTAAAAATAAATCATACACAGACAATGCAAATAATGGAATTTAACATAAATTAATGCTCCACTATTCTGAACTGGGGATGATGCTCACAGGTAATGGAGCTGAGTATTATGAAATTATGATGAATAGAAGCAAAGGCCAAGAGCATACTCTGGTTTTATTCTTCACAAAGAGGTATTATTTTCTTCATGTCAGAAACCTTGCATCTATTGCTGTGTGCTATTAGACAGCTTCCCCCCCTCTACCCTGGTGCTGGCTGAATTTTGGGGTGTGGAGCCTGCAATCCCTCTGTAGGTGTGGTATAGCTCACATCAGTTTAAGTCAGGAGTGAGACAGCTGACATCAGCAGCACCATGCTGGAGAGCAGCCAGGCTAAGTGAGAGGTGTCTTTTATCTCTAGCTTGTGAACAATGTGTAAAGTTTGTGTGGTGCTCGGGATCTCTGAAGATGATCAGAATGCTTGTTATCTTCCTTATTGCTGCTATTACTACTGACTGACTAAAGCCATTCAGACTTCAGTGAACAGGTTCAGTGAATCTCTGCGTTCAACTGCTGCTCTACTCTCCCCTTGCACGGCTGGAAACAGAAAGGCAAACAAATTAAACTAACATTAATCAGCAAAGACTGCCATCTGTATAACTCAGAGCCCTTCTCCGTGTGCCCGGCCCCTTCCAGCAATGCTAAACAGGATTAGCCTTCCGTGGGCGGATGGGGAAAGTAGGTCAGTTTGGTAACATCTCTGCATGTGACGAACGGAGGAGGATGTGACTGCAGTGGTCTGCCGGCAGCCCTCTCGCCTTCTGTATGAGCCATGGAGATGAAGCATCTGGGCTTGTCACGGGGCACACAAGGTGGCTCAGATCCCTGCATGATGACACCTGACATTTGTAGGACCAGAGGTTTATCAAAGCCTGGCTAATGCATTGAAGATACTGGATGCATTTAAACAACAAAACTGAGGCTCAGGGAAGCTAAATGCTTAGTTATTATTAGTTTGTGCACAGCCAAACATTTGTGAAAGCTTAGGCACAAGGGATGGTAAATCACCCGGCAGAGGTATTGTCGTTCTGTATTGACTTTATTGGGTATGTAGACATTGTGGCAGGAAAGGCAAAGCTCACCTAAAGTTGACACCTGCAAGGCATGTTAAGGGCAACAAGAAGAGCTTCTGCTGCTGCATCAGTAGGAAAAGGTTGAACAAAGCCAGTGTGGGACTGCTGCAGTACTGGGGGTGTGTGAGGAGGTATATTAGTGACAGTAAAACAGGTAAGGCAGAGGTACTGATGCCTTCTTTGCAGCATTCTTCACCAGCAAGGTCTCCCAGGCCTCTCTGTTGGAGGCAGGGGCAGGGAGCTGCAGAAGCAGTAGCAACAGATGAGGATCAGTCCAGGGAACTTGAGGAAGCTTGAGGGAAGTTGACCCATACAAGTCAATAGGGACTGACTACCTGCCTTCCTTGGGTGCTGGGGGACTTGCTGGTGTCCTTGCTAAGCTGATCACTCTCAGCTGTGAAAGGTTGTGGAGATTGGGGAGATCCCTGATGTTTGGAGAGAGGCAAATGCTGGTCTTCAAAAAAGGTGGAGAGGCAGGAAGCAACAGGTCAGTCAGCCTCCCTTTAGTCCCTAACAAATCATGATTCCTGTTGGAGCACATTGCTGGGAACATGGAGGAGAAGGTGATGTGAAATAGCCAGTGTGGATTTATCAAGAGTAACCTGACCTCCTGCTATGATGAAATGACAGGATCTGTGGATGCAGAAAGATCAGTGGAGTCATTCATCCTGGAGTAAAGGACAGACATGAATCCCCATGAAATTCAATGGTCACAACTGCCAAATCCTGCACCTGGGAATGAAGAGCTTTGCACTCTGATGGGATGGACTGACCAGGGAGAAGCTCTGCAGGGAAGTCCCTAGAAGTCCTGGCAGGCAGCAAGCAGAATGCTGTTCAAGAGGCAGCGGTGTGCCTTGGTGACAAGAACAGCCAACAGGACTCTGAGCTGCATGGACAGGAGCAGAGCCTGAGCAAGGGAAGGGATTATGTCCCTTGATTCAGTACTTGTTATACCACATGTAGGGTAACATGGCTGGTCTGGAGCTTTCTAGGAAAAGAGTCATCAGAGTAGTGGAGGCTGGAGCATTTGCCTCATGAGAAGGGGCTGGTGTGTCTGGGATGGCTTAGTCCGGACAAGAGACAGCTTTGGGGACACCCAATAGTCCCTTCATTGCCTCCAAGGGGTCAATGAGGAACCAGAGCTAGACTCCTCAGAGCTGGTCCAGGATGGGACAATGAGAAATAATGGGACTAAGTTTTAAAGAACAGGGGAGAAACTTTTCACCATGAGGACAGCAAGGCAATGGAGCAGGCTGCCTGGAGAGGCTGTGCCATCCCCATCCTTTCAGGCTTTCAAGACCTGACTTGGCAAAACCCTGAGCTGCCTGGTCTGACCTCAGAGCTGGCCCTGCTTTGGGCAGGGGGTTGGATTAGAAATCTCCTGAGGTCCTTTCCAACCTGAAACACACTGTGATTCTGAATCTACTGAGCTGGCTACCACTGGCAACATCCTAAATGCATCAGCCCCTCTGAATTGGTTCCTAAGTTATATATGTTCTTGAAATCTATTTTGTTACACTTTTGGTCTCTATGCTAGAAATACCCTGTGCACTGCCTCCCCTACTCTGACATCTATCCTGCTTTATAAACCTGATCTCTAGGAAAAGAGAATGTAAGATCTCTAGGAAAAGAAAATGTGAGATATACATCTTAACATTGCCTGGATGTCAGGTGTTTTTCATGCCACTTTTAAATGTTGATTTAAAAAAAGATTCACTTTATGATAGAATTATCAAAAAAAAAAAAGAGGAGGAAAAATGCCTCTCATAGGAATGGCCCTTGAATGTTAAATCTTTTTTTTTCTTCTCTCTCTACTTCTCATGTTCTTAATCTGTTTTAGGTATTTATAAAACATTAATCCTCATAGCATCAGAAGTCCCAAATCTACAAAGACTTTAACATGTGCTTAACTCTATGCTGCTACAGGAAGTCCCTCATGTACATGTATCTTTGCAAAATCCAGGTCTAAGTGTGGAGGTAGAGATGCACAGATTATTTTGCAATTATTAGCTATGAAATCTTTCCTTTAAAAGGGTCTCAGTAATAAAGTATTCTCAGCTCTAAGAATCTGTTAAAGTTTATGTGCTTCTGCAAATATTTGAATAAGTAGAATAATATAACATCTGACCTATGGCCTTCGATGGTCAAATGCTCAGCCAATATAGGAAAACTGGCAGAATATTTAAGTACTTATTTGTTAGCCAAACAAGGATTGTTATTTTGTTTGGCATGAACTACCTGGGAATCACCACCACAAGCAGACAATCAGTTTTTTTCAATGGGAGTGCTGTCAGTCATTCTCTTTGTTTCCTGGCAGCAATAGTCTTGACAAGATCATTTTAATTCCTTCCATACAATTAAACAGGATGTGGTGGCACTGGGATGTAAAGCAAGATGTCCAGGAGCTGAGATAGGCTGGTCTTATTCTCCCCACTTGTTTGTTTGTTAAGTGTTTATGGAAGGATCTCAAATAACCAAATAACTCTTCTTTTAAAAGCTCTGGGTCTGGCAGTAACTTTGCTAATAGCAGAAAACTTTGCTCCAGAAAGTAATTCTGAATTTTTGACAGTACTAGTCACCATTTACACCGGCTGCGATCATCCCCTCCGTATGTAAGGGCTGAAACAAGAGGCTACATGTTTCTGTGGAGATTTCATCAGGAAAGCAGAAACTAAACATGAAGCCAAATTTACTTCTAGTTTTAGGCACCTGTTCTGATGTGGCCTCTCTCTCTCCGTTAAACAGCACCTAGGGTGAAGGACTGTCCTCTCTCAGAGTCCTTGCCTTCTACCTGACTGTGTGGGATTTGTTTGCTTCTTCAACCAGCAAAAAATGGAGGGCCAAGCTCCAAGAAGCAGATCAGGACTTCAGCCAAGCAGTGAGTGCTCTCCTTGGCCTTCCTCATCCTTGTGCACATCACAGCATGGTGACACCCATGGGTGTGCAGCTGCTCCACCATTGATGGGGGCTGGAGGTGGGAGTTATTGGGGAAAATGTTCTGGCAGGCAGACTGCCAGAAGCAGCAACTTCCCTGCTCTGTGCAAGAGGCAAAGAAAGCTGTGGCCTAAATCTGCTGCTGTACAGGAAGAAAAAAATCCCTATACAATACTACAGAAATAAATAGAGATATCAACACCAATAATCCCATCACTTTTGTGTTAACAGCTTGATAACTTATCTGCTTATAACTCACACACTGCACTAAATTTCTGCTCTATAGTAACTACCATATCCCTGTCAGCAGAACGAAATATTTAATCATCTGGGGAGATGAATCACAAAAAGCTGTTTGGGGGAGATATTTTTAAATGGACAATTTGTTGTCATTTAATTTTGAGAACTTGCTCACTCTCTCTTCTCAGACAAGACCTAGCAAGCCTGTGACCACACAGACTATTGCTCTGTGAAGGTTTCTGTCTCCCTTGCAGATAATGTAATCTACAGAATTTTAGAGTAATTTCTGACCAGAGCAAGGCAGGAGGCTACAGCCAGCTCAGGGTTTGCCTGGGCATTGCTAAACCTAAAGACATAGTGAAGCCAGAGACACCCAACCTGCCTGGCTGCATGACACTTTGAGGACAAATATTCTTCAGTGTGATCTCCCAATTTTGTGTCTGAGTCCATAAACCCGCCAAGAGTTCAGCAACAACATCAGACCAAGGCTGCACCTGTATTTTGTGCCATCTCAAATGTTTATGCCCTTGAGTCCCTCCTGTCTCAGACTGTGCCATGCTCCAGCTGTGGCACTGGCAAATCCCCACCGATGTGCAAAGCACTGCTGGTCTTAGCCCCTCCATTCTACCAGTGATTCCCATTTTTACAATGATAAAGTTGCTCCAGCATGATGTAAAATTCAAATCAGGTTTTACAAAATGAATCTCTAAGGAAAAAGGATAATTATTAAAGAGCTTCGTTAGCGCTTTGCAATCTTAATTATGATAATTACATTTTTGTAGCTAATATAACTGAACTCCTGCTTTTAAATCCCATTAATGAGCATTTTTAATCCTTCTCCTACTGGGCCAACAAAACCATACTGTTGAACTTTATATTTACACAGGGCACTTTTTTAATAAAAAAGATGCACTGTTTACTTAGGATTTCCATTCCCTTTTATCTGCACTTTGAAGGTGCACCTTCTCCCAAGGTACAAAAAATTAAGAGCAACAATGAATTCAGCAGCTTGGGCTCAATTTCCTTTCTTGGCAACAAGAGGACATAGTCACTGCACCAAAATGGCAGTTGCCTGTGGATATTGGCTACCATCAGGGAAGTCTGTGACACCACTGCTCCCTTGGAAGTGCAGATTTAAAGTTCTTCCCCTATACAGCTCAAAGGCTCAGCATCATCCACTCTGGGTCCCCATGTGGACTTCAGCAAGATGATGTGCACCATGCGAATAGGCTGAGACTCACATGAAACAGACCTGAGAGGTGGAGGAGACCAGGCAGGTGCACAGGACAGCTCTCCCATACCAGAGCAGTCCAATGGGTGAGCGGGAGACTGAGGGATGGCAGGAGCCATGCTGTAGTGACCAACACAAGTTGATGGTTAGGGCCAGGGGAAAAAGTGGCAGCTGGGAGAAAAGGTCAAAACAAATCTCAATTAAAAAGAAATGCCTGAGTTCACAAACTATTAATCCCACCTGAGCAGGAAAAGGCACCTCCCCAGCTGACTACTGGAAATCTTGAAAAGTTCCAGCAAGTGACACCAGTATAAATGGTGTTTTCTGAGCACAGTTTATAATCCCTGATAGAGTGGAATTTGCTGCTGTGTCCTATGTTATAAACCAGCCACCACCACCCAGATGCAACAGCCTAGTGGAATTTTTTATGAGTCTGTTTGCAGCCAAATACTTTACAGTTACTAATAGAGAGAGAGAGAGAGAAAGGATCAAAGAGGAAAGAGCATACAAATTCAGATATCTTAATAAAGAAATTAAAACAATAAAGCATATATTGAATATCATCTGCCCATTAATCTCTGGAGTAAATTCAGAAAACTAATTAAAAGCTTCTACACAGATAAATGATAAGCTGCTTTATTCAGTGAGCTCAACATATGAACAAACAGAGGTTTGTGTTGATATCATCATTATTAGCAATTGCATTAAAGCAAATGATTTTTGCTGTGCTACTGGGAATACAGTGATTTGAAAAACAAAATGTTATGAGAAGAAAATTCAAATCTTTGCTGTGCCAAGTGTATAGCATTTCCTGAGCTTGTGGGTCAGCATGACTAAAAAATAAGATATGGAGAAACAAACCCAAAGCCATTATAGAAGCAGGAAAAGTTTCTGCATAATCGATCTCCTGTGAAAGGCCAGCTTTAAGGGGCGATATCACCCTCCTGCCTGGGAAATTCTCTGATTCATGGGTTCTTACTGCACCTTGTATCCTTTTTGCTGCTATTGGCTTCAACATTCTCAGGGGATTATGGCTGAATTTTATAGGGAGGTTTTTGCCTCCTCAACCGTAATTGATAGATGTTCTATTTTTGTGGTGAAACACTGCTGTCGTACATGACGTGTGCCATGGTGCTGCATGGGGAGCTTGCAAGGCGGATAGCCTTGCTCTGCCTTGGTCCTCCGAGTATAAACCCCAATCCAGCCATTCTTTAGATAGCTGTGATTCAAAGAGAGGGATCCTGAAGAACACAAGTTTACAGCTTAAGCTGTACATTCAACTGAAATGCAGAGCCTGAAATCGTTCATATCAAGATATATAGTCAGTCTGGAATCTGATTATTTCAAATCAATTAAAACTGATCTTGCTCCAGAATTCAGATATACTCCTAAGGATGGTACACAAGGAAAGAAATTGAAAAACTCTGTTTTTTAACCATAGTGCATTCCAGTGATCTGTCTCTGATTAGCATAAAGAAAGCTTTAAACTGATGAAATGGGGGAATGAGAGAACTCTAACTGCTTTTGTTTATATTTTTTATTCATACACCAACATATTCCTACTTTATATTGTACATTAAACTTTCCTATTGACCAAAATGAAGCAGAGATTTTAAGAAGTCTCAGGGTAATGTCCTCTTGAATATGGGCTAAATGAAGGATACAATCCACAGAGTGCAAAGTGCACTTAGATTTTAGCATATTCACTCAACTGCAGTGTTTCAGAAACAGAGAAGTCATTAAAAGCCCCATAGTGAAAGATCAAATTATGCCTCTACGGATATTAACTCTGAAAAGGAATAGAGACAGTCTGAAAACCACAGTGAAATACTGATATGCTGATTCACCCCATGCTTATGTACTGTGCAAGCTAGAACTGCAAAATATTATCTCTTCTGTGCCAAATGATATTGGGAGGAAAGCATCTTTTGGCTGTGATGGGTGTTGCTTTCCATTCTGAATGTGCATTTTCCCTTTCCACTTGCAAGAAAATTTGCTATCAGAATGTCCAGTTGACTTGTTATTTTATTCGCCATCTGTATCAAATACTCATATAGGCACACTAAGTGTGTGTCTGTGTCCCAAAGGGCATCAGTTGTGGAGCGCTGTTACCTATCTTGCGTAATTACCTACCAGGATAAAAACTAGGAGAGGAAAAAAACCTGACATAATTCTAGACCTCAACTCATGCTGAATCACAGTCCATTTCTGAGTGCCATGACCATTACTGGAGCACCACATATGGAAAAACAGGACTTAAACCCTCAATGCACCATGAATTTTGCAGATAATCTAAAAACTTTGGATTAACTATACTGCAGACAGCAGGGTACTCTACATCCCATCTATTCTGTAAGCCAGTACTGTGACTGCAGCTTTTGAAGTATTACCTAGAGAAGTAGTTAATCGACAATGCAGCTCACTGTATGTCTGCTTGTTTACATATTTACCCCGTGTCTCCAAAAAAGTCTTGGGTAGAGCAGTTCAATTTAGGGGGCAAAAGAAAAGGGAAAAGAGAAAAAGGAAAGCAAGAGAAGCAGTTGGCAGGCAGCTGAGACTGGGGTCCAGTACTCTGGCTCATAGCTTCATGTGAAGCAGCTGGGAGACGTAATTTGCAAGGCTATGAGTTGAGATGAGGAGAAAAGGGAAAGTCCAACGTCCTATTTCTAAAATCCACACGAAAAGAGGGATCCTGAAGGCAGTTTGGGGGACCCTAGGAAAAATGCTGTTGTCACTGGATGGACTGGAATGTTTGGTTGCAGAAATGCTACTGCTCTTTGTGTGGTGGGTTTAAAGCAATCTCAAGGGTGGCTATACAAACTGGAGCAAATTTAGTGTCTCCAGAAAAGACATTAATTTATAGGAACTGTGCCAAAGGTACTATAAAATTTTATATCATGGCACTTCATTTTGAAAAATTTATACTTCATCCTACTGCCACACTATTTTGGGGGTATTTGCCTCTGGGCATTTTTGCTTTAGAACAGAAAAATATTAAGTTCCCTGTGGGTGTGTTTTCTCCCCCTCATCCTCCTTCCTTTGGATACTTTAAAAAGCAAGATCCTGAGAAAACTTATCTGATGCTTCCTATTGTTTCCTACTTCAAGTGAAAAAAGTACATAATGTTAAATCTGAACACCAAGACTTTGTGAATGTGTAAACTTCAGTACTCTAAACCTTTCAGCCTGTGCCAATGTAAACTACCTAAAGACCAGGGAATTAAGTACACTTTATCCTCTCTGACCACGATTGAACATGTTCCAGTCCTAAAATCTGCGGCAGGGAATCTCTCAAATCTCCCAAAGCAGAGCAGGGCTTTTTCAAATGGGCATGAGAAAAATAGGGAGATCCTCATCCAAATGAGGATGCCCTTTAGATCTCATTTTGAAAATTGTCACCTTACGGTTTCTAACCACCTCACTCTCAAGGACGTGGGACAGGAAAAACTAAAACCTACCTTTCCTAAGAGAAATGGTCCATATTACCTAAACTCCTGGGAAAATTGGACAGAAAGTTCAAGAAGCACTTTCACAGTGCACATTGGGGTCTGTGTATGTCACCCACCCTTTTCAATGTTGCTCCATTACCATTAATGTCTAACTGACCTGATTTGTAAGCAAAACAGCTATCTTGGTCCAACTTCTGGAAGTTGATAGGGCTAAGATGTATATTTTGGGAACCCATTTATGGGCTTTCTGTCCCTTGGGCAGCAACAGCCTCTCCCTGTCCTGCTTCCCCCTCTGCCCACAGCACTGTGGGCCAGGACCTTCTCCTCTCAAGTGAAACCATCCTGGGGATCATGGCACTCTGCTGCCTTCCTCCTGCACAAGCACATCCCCTCTCCCCTCCGTTGTACTGGATGCAGTGTCTGAGTCAGAGGCTCTACACTGCTGGAAATAATGTCTTTTATGTTGGAGCTGGATATCTGGAAGCACAAGAGTGCTGCTACAACAGCTAAAGCCTGATGTATGTGTTGGCCATGAGGAACTGGCATCTGACTTGGGTATCTAAAAGGGTTTAAGCTATTGTTAGTCATGGGAAGCTGAACAGAAAGGCATTAAAAGGCTGGCATTCCTTAGACTTGCTCTTATCTCTTTATCACTTGGAAATATTTTACAGGAATGGACTGCAATGGCATTGCAACTGTGCTTCAGTTGGTCCACTGTATTTTTCGAAGCTATTTTAACACTGACATTATCCTGAGAAATAATGAGAAGTCTTAAACTATACTGTGAAGCACACAGTAAATTTTTAGGCAGCTAAAGAGCGAGGAGTAAAAATGCGAGAGAACAGTTTACCTGATATATTTCTTCTCTCCCTTCATGGAAATATTGACGTGAAGGATAGTAATACTTGTACTGAATTCTGACCCGCATGGCTATAAAGATACATTACTTGCATCAGTCCAGGAGACAGTTCTCTCAATCTTACCTCCTCTGCAAATGCAGTTATCTTGCTCTGGCACTTTGCAAAATCCTCTAAATTACTATTAAATTAAATACTTCTAATTTATGAAGGATTTAATCTGAACTCATATTTCTGCGCCATTAATTATCAAGTATCTTACTGACTCTGGAGAAAACATTAATAAATCAATCTAAATGAACTTCCACCTTCCCCCCTGAACTGGGGATGGGTGTCATCAGTCACATTCTAACCTGAGAAGGTTATATTTTCCTTGGATTCATCATTCATCTAATTCCAAATCATGTATTTCTGAGTGGGCTCAGGGTAACATTTTCAAATGTGGGATTTTAAACTAGTGATGGCAGTATATTTAGCTGTCTTGTTATGTGGATGGATTTTCAGAGGTCTTCTGTAAGTCCAAACAATTCCCATTTTGCAGTATTCAGGTTGATTTGTTTCTTTGTTTGTTTGTTTTCAGAAATGGTAATTACACTGCTTGTCTTTTTGATAAAATATTATTTTATCCTTATTATCCTTATTTAATAATAAAATATGATTTTATCCTTTATTATCCTTAGACACAGTGGAGCTCTGGGGAAGTACAAATGGAAACACAGGTAGTGATAAATCACTGGAATGGAATGACATGTGGGT
Source organism: Sakesphorus luctuosus (assembly GCA_013396695.1). Classification (NCBI taxonomy): domain Eukaryota; kingdom Metazoa; phylum Chordata; class Aves; order Passeriformes; family Thamnophilidae; genus Sakesphorus; species Sakesphorus luctuosus. The sequence continues at coordinate 806,068 of VWZD01006499.1, forward strand.
GCTTGGGAGGATAGTTAGCCAGATGGATAAATACAAATTTTAGTGCTGATCTCTTGATATCCAAAATTGAAAATATGGACCTTAAAATGCAGTGCTGCTCTTTAGCATGCCTTCACACAGCCTAAAGATCTGCAGGGGTTCAATATAGGTAAGCCATGGCCCGAAACACAGTCTAAGGAGGACTGTAGTAGCAGAAACGGCAGGTGAGATATTTTGGAAGCTGACAGCAGTACCAGGGGCATTCTCATTACCCCCTCAAAACAGTGTTACCCTAGAGTGAAAAAACAAATGTGTTATTTCACAGACTAGTCACCAAAGTAGATGTTCCATTTCATCAGTTTCATCCTCCATTTGCCAAACCCAACACAAATCTTGGCGAATGAAGGTATTTCATGAAGTTACATGAACTGACTTAATGTATTAATCTTCACAGTGACACAGATTATTAGAAACTCAATGATACGTAGAATGTTTTATGATGCGCTTTCATGCTGATAAATAGCTAATCACCATATATTTGTGACAACAGAGCATTACAGAGAGCAGTGGTATGTATTCTGAAAAACACCATTGGTCCTTTTACGCCCTCTGCATAATGCCCTATCATCTACAGCACTTAACTTTGCAGTCTTGCTTTCAAAAACACACAAAAAATCATTATGAGGATCCTAGCATTTGTCAAAGCCTCCTTTCTGGTCTTTTGTGCTGTTGTTTTTTTCAGTAAAAGTGCATTACATGCCATTTGACAGCTGGTAATTGTATGTGTATTGAATTAAAACATTGATTTTAATTTTCAAAGTGAACGTCACCCTCTTTTAGCTGAATGAATTACTTTGTTCTTGAGAAAAAACACTGATACTGGACTTCAGATACAGGATCAGAGCTTAGGCAGCCTGTCCTCAGGGGTATTTTCTGCTGCTTTCTTTCTGAAATATCGAAAGGTTTTAACTTGCCCATTACCCAGAAAAAAAAAAGTTAATAAATCTCTGAACAGCGAGCACAGCTCCTAAATTCATAGCTAGCTTTCAACTATTTTGTGTTGCATTCCAATACCCTGGCTGTTAGGTTGATTTTCAATTGTACAGATAAGCAATAACAGACTGGGCAAAGCTTGGATAAGAAACCTTGAAAGAAAATTCAGGTGCTGCTAGGAATTGCACTGATTATGGCATGCATTGCAATGTACCTTTGAGTCAGTGCTGAGATACATTAAGAAGGCTCCCTGGGAAACAAGAGGTTCTCTGACCCCTTCCCCTATATTATCCTTTTCACAGATGCAGGCACTTTTGCTACTCTAGTCTACTCCTGAGGAACTAAACTGCAAGCAGAAGCAGATACTATTCTGTGGAAACCATAGGAAGGGAAAAAACCAACCCTAAAAACAGAAAGAAGGATCACAAGTTGTCATCCCAAAGAGATGTTCAAATACAGACTGAAGCTTTGTGCCATGTTTCAGAAGACAGGCTGCTTCTCCTCCTCTCTCTCTAAACTTAATCACCACAAATCTTTGACCTGTCACTCTTAACATGCATTCAAAGATATGTGCTGATTTCTTATTCTTAAACTATCAAACCAATTACCTTGGGCTCAGTTTGGATTTTGCCCCTCTCTGTAGCGCATGAACCTGCCCTGCTGACTGCTGACATCCCACCTCCTCCCACAGCATTGCCCCCTCCAGGTGTGGATGCCCTATACCATTTGCCTACTGGCATTCTCCAGCAGATCAGCTGGGATGGAGCAATGAGGCCAGGCTCTGTTCTCTCTGCTTGGCGAGAAAAGACAGTTACAACCTTTGAAACGTGTGGAGTGAAAGCTCTGTAAAACAGACCTGGAATTGTGATCCAGCACTATACACAGAGGGACTGAAGTGGAGCTGGAATGACCAAGTACAGCAGCTGCTTTTTGTGTAAAGCAGTTTCCTGCTAATGTGAAGTCACGGTTTGGGTAAGCAGCCTGCCCTCTCAGCACAGCTCCAGTCACACTGAATGCTGCAGGTGTGACAGAGCAGGAATTTGGATGAAGACAGTTTTTTGTCACACTGAGTGTCATATTTGTTATATATTAGGATGAACAAAGAAAATCTCTGCAGCTTAAGAATTTATTTTAAAATTCTATTTTGGTTCCTTCACACTTAAGATCCTGCAGATATGACATTGCTTTCCCTTGTTTCTTTATCTGGTAATTCAGTCTTTCCAAGCAGGGATTACAAAATTCAGCATTATGACTTCATTCAATTCAAACTTAACATGGAAAAAAAACCCCCAAAACATTCAGAAAGATGCAGCTTATGTCCCATCTCATGCATTGTTGCAGTTCTGCCAGTTTATGTGACAGAAAATGCTAGTCCACAATGTTTAGTGTGTGCCCTTTTTGCCCTAAGACCTGTGGGGCTTTTTGTAGCTGTGCATTAAAATGGGTTTTCTCTGAGGCATAATAAAAATATCACAGTAAAGACATACATCATCTTTTGGATGCCGTGTTATGTGATGGCATTTTTCATGGTACACTTAGTTTTCTTTTGTCCCAAGCAATTGAAAGTGTGAATGTGCACTGACCTGCTCCAAAGATGGCCTTAGCCACCAAAACAACAGAAGATCACATACATCAATTTGACTCTGTGCAGCACAGTATTTATTATTTCTGCAATAAACTGTAGAAGAAAATAAAGTGTCATTTCATTCATGTCTGGCTGCCCTATTGCCATGGTATTACTTAGCAGAAGTAAAAATACAGATATATACAGAGGGCTTTTCTCCATCTGGTCCTGATGTTTGTATTACCAACCACTTTCTAGTTCTGAGTCTTACTTAAATCAAACAAGCCTTTAGAGGGGAAATATGTTGATTTCTTCCTACTCCTTCCAGGCCTACACTAGCTACTGTTTCACTGCTTCCATTTCAATGTGGTGAAGTGAAATAGTCATTCTGGAGCTTGGATGGTTGCAGATATTTGGCTACCTCCTTTCCTACAAAGGAAGGGGGCAACTGGTGCTGGATCTTCACTGTATACCAAAATTTAGGAACCTGACACTAATTAGATCCACAGCTGTAATAAAGGATTTTCCAAGAACCAGGCACTCCCCATAATGCAAAGGTGAACCTTAGAGCAAAGCTTAGGATTGTTATTACTCTAGAAATAATAAGGTGATGGCAGATCTTCATAGGGGATTGAAAGAATCATGATAATTACTGGCCCCTATCCAAGGACAATCATGAAGAATTTGGGGGATTAGCACCCTCTTCAAGGAAAAAGTCACTGGCTGCTCTGGAATGATGTGGATTTTATATATGGTTCTCTTGTTACTAAGACTACATGAGCTCCCCAGCCTTGCTTTTGCAAAAATATTAAAAGATTTAAATAGGTTTTACTCTAGAGAGACAGAATCCCAAATGCTGTTACACAAATAAAGCGATGAATGGGATGCCTATATATCATTTACTTCCTCTTGGAATTCGTGACCTTCCATCAGTCAGTAGTCTCCTTCACACTCCCTCACTTGTGAATTATAAGTTAATCAAGAGTACAATGGAAACAATGCATCCATAGCCTGCTCTCTGCATTCATTTCTCTCCTCTGGGTGGATTACAGATGTTAAAAGTTGTAATGAGCTTTCTTTTAGTCCAGTTTTGACCTCAATTCTGACTTTACCAGCAAAAATTTCTCATGTGAGTTCACACAAGACTTATTTGGAATATACACTGGGATCTGGAAATGGGGGTTGAGAAGCTGGAGTAGTTTAAAAAGGAGTATCTCCTTAACTGCACTATTTTAAGGAAGTTGGTTACATGGAAAATAATTTGAACAGAGAATGCTATTTCACATTTATCAGTGCAGAAGAATGAGTATTTTAGCATATCTTTCCATTTACAGAGCCTGAGCCTAGTCTGAGGAACTTCCACTGGAAGTATTTATTTTCAAAACACAGATGCAAAATAGCAGTGAATGGAATACGAGGAAAAATTGTTCTCTTACAGTTGATAATACTAGTGGTAACAATGAAGGAATTATTCTCATTATAAAGAAGCGTTGATCTGAAAGGTAAAGAGAGGTGGTAATTAATTTCCTTTAATAGTCACACTGGGATCTCCTGTAGTGTGCTGTCTGATGTTAATAATATATTTTCTCCCCTATAATTAATGTTCATGTTCTGTTCCTGGGGGACTCTTCTCCACTATCCTCAGCATTGTCATTACTTAAGCATGCACAAGCAACTTCAGCACTTTGGTTGCTGCAATAGCTAACCCAAGCACTGCATTCGTTGCAGTGCTTCTCTCCTGTCATGCAGGTGGCAAATGCAGTCTCAGGAAAGCTGGGAAATTATGAGGTATTTTTGTCCCATCTTGGAGAAATATGAAATTTTAAAGAAAACAGTAACACAATAGAGAGAGATAGTGAGCCCCCTTTGCCTGTCCTGCTTTTGGAAGCCTATGATTCATGGGTGAGGACCTTATCAAGATGTTGCTTATGCTTGCCATCACAAGGCTGTGCCACAGCATGGTGAGCAAGGAAGTCCTTGGATTTCAGAGCAACCTGTGGCTCCTGTGCCAGCCACCAAGGTCACGGAAAGGGAATGAAGCCAGGGCAGAAGCAGCATGGACTGGCTTCCTTCTGAGTGTCTGTATCTGGTGTAAAAGCCCATTTGAAATTGCTGGTTTGTGCACCAGAGACCAAGTAACATTTGAATTACTCTAAGATCCTCTGACTAAGCCAAGTTGGATGCTCCTTACCTACAAATGCAGAAGGGACTCTTCTCAAAAAGAAACAAATCTAACAGATTATTTGTTCTTACCAAAAAGAGTAGAAGAGTAAAAAGCTCAAGAAGAAACAGGAAACTAAGTGCTTTGATACTGTACCACTTCCCCCCACCTCCCCTGGATTTTATACTTGTTTAATTTAGGGTTCCTGTGGGACCAAGCAGCCACAGAAGCAACTATTTTCTCTTTACCCCTAAATTTCCCTTAGCCTGCTATGCAATGCTGACATGCATTCACCACACTTCAGAAGATTAGGGAGAATTACTCTCAACAGACAAGTCAGAAAAGAGAGAACACAACAAAGAGCTCAAATATATACATTCTGTTTCTGTAGGGTAGCAGAGATACACGTTTACAGAGCACAGTATTGTATTAAGACCTAAGTCAAGTCACACAAATGCAAATGTCTTCTGTTTTGTTTGCTTTTTTGTTGTTGCTGTTGTTTGGGTTTTTTTGGTTGGTTTTTTGTTTGCTTGTTTTTTAAAAACATGCTATCTTGAACAATTGGGCAAAATGCATCCCAACCAAAATGTTTCCAGAAGTGCTTTATTTCCCTCTTCTCTCTCCACCACGGCTGCCACCACTGCCCAGTCCAAATGAGCACTCCCACACCAGCCATGTCCAGCCTTACTGGCATCACCCAGCTCTTCACATGCACACAAGCAGGTTGGCCTTTGCTGCAATGTAGGGACTTTCCCTTTGGCATTACTAAAATGGGGACAGTGACATCACAACACACGGCATACACCTATGACAGCACCTTTTAGAAATGAGAAATGAACTTGGGCTGCTGGTGGTCTGCCTTTTAGCTTGAATGTGCGCTCTTTCATTTGCAAAAGCTTTTTCTGGAGCAGCAGAGGAAGCTAAAGAAACCCTGAGACTGACTTTCTCCATTCCCTCCCTCTGACCTTCCCTAACCTCATTTTTTTTGGTTCTCAGCACAAGGAGGAGTAAACAAGTCAAAGACAGAAGCAACACTATGTTCACAAACTTTCCTCCCTAATTTCACACTTACATTACACCTGTGGTCCTGAGTCAAGGATATTTCACTGACTTCTGCTGAAAGTATAGCCTAACCAGAGATTTATAGGTTCTCAAAATGTCCATAAATATAAAATGTAACAGATTTTGCCTTTTATTCCCATTAGGGGAAAACTGAAATATCTGCAGCTTCACTTTAGAACTAATTTTTATTTACTTCTTTATGAATAAAAACTCTATCATGCCAAATTTGGTAGTACATATAGACTTCTGCCAGATTTATCTCTGAGAAAGAGGGAATAAATCTGGCTTGTGAAAGCCATCAAAAATGCCCAGCATTAAAGACAGAGATGTAAAGCACACTAAGTACTTATTGACATTTCTTGCTAGTTGACATAACTCTCAAGCAGTAAAATGACTAAGTAAATAACTGGAAAGATGGAAATTGGGAGTACCACTATTACTGAGACACTAACAGGAGGGTTCCATAACATTCAGAGATGCGATGTAAGCAGACTTAAGGCTATACTGCACAAAGCCATACAGCACAAACTCATATTCCTGGAAGAAATGTTTGGAAAATAAACATCCATATGCAAGACATAGCTAACACAGTATAGTGACTTCATAGTAACTTTACTGGAAATATTTTATAGTGTGGAAAATATTTTGAAGGGTGACATTTCAGCTCTTATTTTGAACAGTGCATTTTCCTGCTTATTCTGACAAAAGATATTTCTCAAACACATTCAATTCAAGGTTTTCCCAAGTTTTTCAATCTTGTATTTCCTACTTTGTATTGGGGGAAAATAAAAAGAGGGGGAGGGAATAAAGAGTAGAGGGGAAAGTTTTATTGAAGGTTTCAGTAAATATTTCCAGATCCTTACATCTAGGCCTTGCACATTTAAACAAAGGTGATTGTGAAATGTTTTTTCTGAAATATGAATTAAGATGGCCAACAGATGACAGGATCTTCTATCTGGAAAATGGCATGCTTTAACAAAGAAAATCTCACACCAGAGACACTTGGGACACTGGTTTTATGGAAAAATGCAGTATATCTTCTCTTTACTGGAATGATTCACATTTTCAGACCTTCTCAGTAAAAATTAACTACTGGGGAGGTATTTAAATATTCCAGAATTTCATATTAGAAGTGTCTCATTCGCATATTAACTCAAAAGCTACTTGCAGGCAGTGTCCACTGGTATAGGCATTTTTCAGAATAAAAACTTCAAAATGACCTGTTGCTTTTCCCCTCCACATTGGAGAATCATCACCTTGAGACTCTGATCCAGGAGGTGACCTGGGCATGACATGAACTGCCCATGCAGGCTTCCCATTCTGTCAAGACCAGCAATGGATGGTGGTAAGAAGCCTTTCAATCAGAATGCTTTTGTGGGTCTTCTCCCACAAAGTGGTAGGAGATGCCAAGGTGCGAAGAGGTCCCTAATTTCCAGTAAGAGAGGCAAGGTATAGCCATGTACTTGTGCTGCTTCTCACCTGACCTTGCTGGCATGGCTGGAGACCTCTGGGTGCTTGATCCCAGGTTTCAAGAAAGAATGTGGTCCTGCCAAGTGAAAGCACCACTGCAGCTCTGAATACTACTCCTAAACTGAGGAAAATAATACCTTTACATTACCACTTACATTAAGAATGCAACCTTCTCTAAAAGAAGTGATATCACAGCGCTTTTTAAAATACATAGTGGCAGCATGGTGTGCAGCTGCATAGCAATGCTGTTTTCCCATCCACAGGGAAACTCATATCTAGAGACACACACACACTGCTCTTGTCAAAGGTCTGCTTCTAATCAGGGAGTAACTGAAGCCCTCTTTAACACCTACATTGTATGGATTTAACATGCTAATGTGTAAACCTGTCTCAATAATCTAATCTCAAAAATGTTTTACTTTCTTTTTCAGTTCTCTTAAGTAGTTAGTCCTGCTAATTTAACTCCTTCAGGCTGAAGGGCATTAAATGAAATGTCTAGAAGGAAATTTAGTGCTTATTAAAGACTGGTAGTATCAATTTTCACTGGTAAGTAAAATGAATGTATGTGAACTGGAATCAGATACATTGATTCCACTCTATTGTGAAAATATAGCTTGGAGATAATCATAAATACTATGATTATTCGCCCAGGAAAATGGGCATCACTCTAGTGGAACTGCTCTCACGACCTTGACTAAACTAACTGTGCTACAGCTTTCTCAAAAGCAGTGCCAAAATACCAGCATCAGCATGACACAGATGTCTGGTTTTTGAGGTCTCCATTTTACAATGAGGCATTGAGAAAACTAATCTTTATCCACAAACATTTCTTGAATTGTATGCGCAGTTATTGCTGTACTCCTGCATAAAGGAAACTAGAAAATAACACACCACATTGTTCAGGGCCTGTGCTTGGGCTACACTTAAAAGGAAGACTAAAATGTACCTTGCAATGGCATTTTCAAAGAAAAAGTTTTATACCGTGACGAAGCTCATTGCTGCTCCTGAGCTGCTTCCTAGAGCATCATTCTGCCTTAGGGATTCATAGCTCAAAGACAGCACAGACTGTTCAGCATGGCCACTAAAACAGGTTTAGGAATGGCATCAGCTGGTGTCTGGCTATGGAAAAGCTGGAGCTGAGTATTTCTGGATGTCTCCTCCAGACCACAAGGCTGTGTTTTGATCTATGTTGATATTTGTTAATTCTGGAGGTTTGAGTTGTTCAAGTCTCTTACTGGTCTGGCTAGAGCTGAGGCTGGGGCTAGGGACTGATAGACATGAAAAGCAGGTGCTATTGCTGAGAAGACCACAGCTAATAAAGCTCCAGAAGAACTAAGTGCAATAAAGCATGAGCAGCTGTAGGGCTGGGTGGGAATAATGTGCTTCAGTTTAATGTTAGTCTGGGGTTTAATGACTTGGAGTAGAAATAAAATTTGGACCCAAAGAATTGAGTTAATTACTGGATCTCACATGGCTTAACTGATGATTCAGCTGAAGACAAAAGCAAAACCTTGCCACAGGCCTCCCTATGCCAAGTGCAAGGCTATGCCTTAGCCTAGGCTATTATGTCAGCTTCCTCATTGCTCACCCTTGTGCACCATAAACTTCCAAATTCGATTTTCAGCCATGGGAAGCCTTTATGCTGACACATCGAAGTTTTTGAGGGCTATTATTAGCTTATTGAAATGAAATTGCTGTTGCTATGAAAACCTTTGATACAAAACCAGGATAAAGTGACCTGAAGACAATATGGCTTCATGGTCTTCACATTCCGTCAAGGCCTATCATGCACCAGCTGTGTGCACGTAGAAGCTAATGAGGATTCACATGCAACTAAAACCATTAAAGGCAGCGGGCCCACATTAAGAAAGTTTAAAGAGGACCCATTTCTTGAGACCCTGTCTCTGCTGCTGAAAAGAACAGTGTCTAGTCAGTGACTTGGATCACTCCAAGGAAACGAAAAAGCAAGACCATCAATCCCTGATTTGAGGAACCCAGCAGCTTACAGCTTTGTATGCCTTGTTATACTGATATGTGACGTGCTCATCAGCAAAGATTTTTAGGGTTTTTGCCTGTCTTCTGCCATTGTCTCAATTCCACTATAAAAAACCCCTCTGGATGGAACATCACAGATGCTGGGCCAAACCCTTTCTTGTCTTGGGTCCTGCACAAGTGTCCATGTTGTGGTGGGAATGGCTTTGGGCAATGTTAGGAAGCCTCAGAGACCCATCAAGATGGACCAAGCACAAATGCCAGCAGAGCAATTGGCTTGTGTATAACCCAGATATGGGCTGTTAGAGTATTGCAAGGATGAGGGTTAGTGTTGGAGCCAGGTTTAGAGGATGGGATACTGGGCAGCATTGGCTTAAAGAATGTTAACTGCCTTGACCATACAATTTCGGTGGGGCTGGACAATGGCAGCTGGTGTTTGGGCTGAAGAGCAGGTAGTTATTTGTACTGTGAGGAAACGCATGTGAAATTCTTTTGAAGTGCCAGTTAGATTTAGAGATGAGACTAACAGAGTCTCATATTTGACCGGCCCTGTAGGGCTGGGACAAGGCCTGGCAAAGAATGAGCCAGTGACTGAGGATTAATTGTCCCCCTACGTCTGGGGTGCTTCAGTTTCTGTAGTCCATCCTAGCCCCAAATGAAAAGTAATGTTCCCTAAGCTCCTTGAGGGAACTTTCTGCCATCATACTACCCTGGGCCTTAGACAATACAAAAATCAACTACACTCATAGAATCATAGAACCTAGAATCAATTGGGTTGGAAAAGACCTCAGAGATCATCAAGTCCAACCCTTGGTCCAACTCCAGTTTGTTTACTTGATCATGGCACTCGGTGCCATGTCTAATCTTAGTTTAAAAACCTCCAGGGATGGGGAATCCATCACCTCTCTGGGCAGACCATTCCAATGCCTGATTACTCTCTCTGGAAAGAATTTTTTTCTGATCTCCAACTTCAATTTCCCCTGGCAGAGCTTGAGCTCATGCCCCCTTGTCCTGTTGCTGAGTGCCTGGGAGAAGAGACCAACCCCTGCCTGGCTAGAACTTCCCTTCAGGTAGTTCTAGACAGTGATGAGGTCACCTCTGAGCCTCCTCTTCTCCAGGCTAAACAACCCCAGCTCCCTCAGCCTCTCCCCATAGGACTTGTGCTCCAGTCCCTTCACCAGCCTTGTTGCTCTTCTCTGGACCCACTCCAGCACCTCAATATCTTTCCTGAACTGAGGGGCCCAGAACTGAACACAATACTCGAGGTGTGGCCTCACCAACGCAGAGTACAGGGGAAGGATCACTGCCCTGGTCCTGCTGGCCATGCTATTTTTGAT
>VWZD01006499.1:826285-845763 GCA_013396695.1 Sakesphorus luctuosus
GATGCTCAGCAGGGTCAGCCCCGGTTAGTACTGGGGGCTGTGACAGTCCCGAGAACTTCCCTGTCACTGTCCAAGCTCGCTCGGCCGTGGCAGATGGACCTCAGGACTTAAACAGTGGGGCCAGTTCTGCGCATGCTGTGCCTCACCTAAAAAATCCACTGTGCAGGCTGGAAGGGTGTGTGGGGAGAGCCCTTCCCAAATCTTCGTTCTCGAAGTCTGGCCATACATATACATCCTTACTGCTGGTCCATGCACCCTCTGTGACCTGGCTCAATTCTGTAACTTGGCAAACAATATCAGAATAACTATGCAAAACTACATTATTAAATTGAAATTTTAAGTTTAATTTTAAATTAAAATTCATAACAACTTTCTGGAAGGTTCCCATTTTTAAAAAAGAAAAAATAGGAAGACTCAGGAAAGTATAGACCTGTCAGTCCCACCTCTGTGACTTGCAAGATCATGGACCCCATCATCCTATATATTCTAAGGCACATGAAGAATGAGGAGGTGATTGGTGACAGCCAACATGGTTGACTAAAGGCAAATCATGCCTGACAAATTTGGTGGCCTTCTATGAAGGGGTTACAGCAGTGGTGGATGAGGGACAAGCAACTGCCGTCATCTGCCTGGGCTTGTGCAAAGCATTTGGCAACATCTTTGTCTCTACACTGGTTAGACACATGTATTTGATGGATCAATTACTCAGTGGATGAGGAATTGGCTGACTGTGCTGAAACAGTTGTGTTCAATAGCTCAACGTCCAAGTGCACACCAGTGATGAATGGCATTCCTCAGGGACCAGTACTGGGAACAGAACTATTTAGTACGTTTGTCGGTGACATGGACAGTGGAATCGAGTGCACTCTCAGCAAGTTTGCCAATGACACCAAATTGTGTGCTGTGGTTTAAACACTGGAGGGAAGGGATGCCATCCAGAGGGACCTGGACAGGCTTGAGAAGTGGACTATGAAGTTCAACAAGGTGTAGTGGTTTTAGCTAGGCCTCAATATAGCAGGCTCAGAGAAGCTACATGGATTGAGGAAAATAGCTATCACCTGATTGGTTAACCAAGGAAATATTTCATACCAGATGACGCAAACCTAAGATATGAGTGCAGCAGTGGGAGGTGTTTGAGCATTTCCACCATGGCCAAAGTACAAGCAAGACATGCTAGAGTTGTTTTGCTGTGCTAGGCCTTGTTCCTGCTGCTGCCGCTACTTGCCTTTTGTTTTAGATCAGAGAAGTAGAAATATTTTGTTGTTACTCTTTCTGTTGCTTGCTGGGTGTCTTTTGGGGTGCTTATAGATCCAGAGTGATAGAATCTGTTTTTGGTGGGAAGTAGAAAATTGTTGTTATACCTAACTTGTGTAAGTGTGTGTTATATTGTAATTTTCTCTTAATTTTCTCTTTCTGTATAAATATATGTAGCTAGTTTAAGCATAAACTTAGTTTGAGAGGGGTTTTTTCCCTTTCTTTTTTTTTCTCAGTGAAGGGAGAAAGCCTCTGACATGGTATTGAGCAGTTGGCATTTTGCCAGCTCAACCCTTAGACAAGTGCAAGATCCTGGGACTGCACCAGGGTCGGGGCAATCCCAAATGTGAATGCAGGCTGAGTGGAGAATGGATTGAGAGTAGCTCTGAGAAGGACTTGGGTGCTAATAGGCCTAAAAGCCAGCCATATCCTAGGCTGCACCAAAAGAAGTGTGGTGATTCTGTCCCTCAGCTCTGGAATATTGAGTTCAGATCTGGAACCCTGCATGAGTTCAGCTCTGCAACATAACAGGAACGTGGACCTGCTGGAGTGAGTCTACAGGGGCCATGAAGATAATCAGAAGGCTTGAGCACCTCTGCTATGAAGACTGCTTTGGAGAGTCAGCCTGGAGAACAGAAGGCTCTGGGGAGACCTTATTGCACCTTCCAGCATCTAAATGGGGGCCAATAAGAGAGCTGGAGAGAGACCTTTTACAAGGACATGTAGTGATAGGACAAGGAGGAATGGCTTTAAACGGAAAGAGCAACGGTTTAGATTAGGTATTAGGAAAAAATTCTGTACTGGGGGGGTGGTAAGGCACTTGAACAGGTTGCCCAGAGAAGTTGTGGATGCCCCATCCCTGGAAGTGTTGAAGATCAGGCTGGATGGGACTTCGCTCAACCTGATCTAGTAGAAGGTGTCTGTCAATGACAAAGCGGTTGGCACTAGATGGTCTTTAATATCTCCTTCAATCCAAAACACTCTGTGATTCCATGATTCTAGGTTGAAAAATCAACTTACACTAAATACCTATCAAAACAAAAATAAAATAATCAATTTTATTTCTTATCAAGGCTTTCTTTCATCTCACGCTATGAACCACAGAAATGCCGGAGTTTTTCCCTCAGACTCTGAGCACTGCATTACCATGACAACAATGTATTTACTGTAGCTATAATAGATGGACTTCTGATGTTAACTGGATCCTTCGAAAGTCCACGGGGGAGCTTTTGGTCTCCATACAGCAGGACAAATGAAAGAACGACTCTTTCCTGAAGAGCTATCTAACAGGTAACTTATATTTGCTTTCAATTTCTGCCTGCTGTTGTAGCCAAGTTCACCACCTGCCATCAGTTTAAATCTACTGATTATTTTAATTATATGGAAAACCAGGTCAAACTTTTATTCACCACTTTGGTTTGCTTTTTTTTTTTTCCTACTGAAGCCTGTAATCTAGCAAGCTAATGCAACAATCTGACAGGATGTGATGTATGGACACCACAAAGGTTTTTATTGTTACTGTTTACATTATTCTACTTTTCAGAGCTTTCCAGCCTTGCATAGCAGAATAGAAATGTGTGAAGCTTTGTTCTTAAACAGCTCACAACTAAAGGATGCTATTTTGCATACTTATAGGCTTGGAGCACAAAAATATGCGATAGAAACTAGACCTATTACTCTCCTGAAGACAGTGATGCATGAGAGTAATCAAGTCACTTCAACAATAAAAGTAACTACAAACTTGAGCGCAAGTTTTAATACCTTATTGAATCAAAGGTATAATACAAAACAGCACATACAATTCTAGCTCAGCAAGCATGACTACACAAAGATTCTTAAAGTTTGTGTTTCCTTAGCTTAAGGAGTATCCAGACAATGAAAGCCCTTTTGTACTAGGTTTTGTAGAGAGAGTAAATTATAAACATACATTAAAGATTTCATTAATGATTGTCAATCTGCTTCTAAAAGATGCAATTAGAAGATCACAAAACTAATTAGAAAGTCCTTTTGATCTCAAGAGTTTGGTTACATACTGACAATCTTGAAATAATTTGTATAAGAAAGAACTGTTGAAGATTTATATAGTTGCACAACAGGTATATGATACAAAAACGGTGCACAGTTCTTTAAAATGAAAATCTAATCATCAAAGGAGTCATAAAAATGAGTAGCTATTAGTAAGAAAAAATTTTTATTGGTCTATTTAAACCAGATAGAACTTTTAATCTAAAATCTCAAAAAACTGATTTAATCCTACCAAACCAAATGTCACAGCAGCAGAAACCCCTGAAAACAAACACGAAAGTTGGTAGGAAATAGAGATTTTACTCAGGGCTAGCCTCATCAGAGCTCCCTCAGCTGTTCCCTTTCCTAGGGAGTGGTCTGGGGACAGCATCTGCCAGGAAACCTTGCCTGGTTCTTCCAGTTTCAAGAACTTTTCTTGGTTACACAGAACCTTTCGCTGATCAAAACACTTGGGTTGAAGTTCTGCAGTCTGGCGTCTGCTTGGACATTTTAACTCTGTTTTCAGCCAAAAGAGTTAAGAATTAGAGAAGATATATTAATGAGGAAAGTTAGTCTTTGCTTTGCAGGTGTGTGAGCTCCTTGCAAAAAGGATATCCCCATTTAAAGATCTGCCTGGATTTGTCAATGTTTAATAAAACCGAAGCTTTTACCCTACTACATCAAGAATAATGTTGTCATTTCAGAATTAGTCTGGGCCAGGCTAAGCTAGCATTGCTGGCACAAATGTGATCACATCATTCCTCTGCTCACCCCAGCCCAGGACAGTAGTGGTGAAGTGACTTGAGCTGACTGTGACCTGTTAGTGAATTAACCTGACTTAAAATGACCACCTACAACAAAACAAAAAAATTATTTGATCATAGTGTGAGCACCAAACCATTAAGTACTGAATAATAATGAATATTTAGGAAGTAAGTAAATCAAAATTACACCAGTAGACTTAATTATACTATTTCCTAACTTTGAGTGCTCAACCCACAGCAGTTAGCATTTAATGCAGTACCTGTGTGTATGACTTTGCTAGATATTTCAAAAAAATGGAAAACCTCACTAGTTGGCATTGTTGTGACATTTCCAAAATATCAGCAGCCTTCCAGTCACTTCAGCTAACAAGCTGCATCAGCTGTAGTGGTCATAGTGTTCCACTGGAGGCAGGGACAATGGGCAGCCGTGAGAGGCAGCAGAGAAGCACCAAGTTTGTCAGCATCGGGATGCCCTCACAGACACTCACACGAGCCAGCTGTCCCTGTCTGTCTCCCCTGACCTCCAGCCGGATACCTCCTTCTGTACATAATGCTCCTCACTCCAGTTCCACACTTCGGATGAACATATGCTCACCTCTGTTTCTGGGTTTACAAATCACAGCTACTTCCCAAGAAACTCTCAGCATCACCCCCTGCATTCCAACCCCACTTTCAGACTTTTTACAGCCCAAAGACTTGCTTGGCTTCTCCTCCATCCTCTTTCTCCCATGCTCTTTCTCCGGGCCACAGGTCCTGATTTCCCTGTTCCAGGCTCAGCTCTGTGCTCCCTCCATTCATGACACCCTCTTCTTCCAGTTGTCCACATTACCCTCTCCTTACCCAAGCTTGTATTATGGGCTTCTTTTCCATCTCTTCTTTTTCTTTATTGATATGGATTGCAGCTCAAATTTCCTTGTCTCCCTTGCTCCTCATACACTGTCCATGTTCCTTTTTTTACTGGTCATCATCTCACTCCATACACTCACGGTGTTCCCTCTCCTCCTGGCCCATTTTTCACCCCAGTGCGCTCTCTCCTTGCCTGACCTGTACAACTTCCTTCGGTCAATCTCAGCCTCAAGACAAACTTCACGCACCAGTTCCCTTCAAGAAAACCCCATTCCCACTTCTCATCCAGAAATGAAAAAAGTTCAGCAGTCACTGTAAAGTGGCTTAAACCCACACTGGTTCTAAAGGAGATCTTGTTTTCCTCCTTCAACTCCCTCTCACCCCTGCAACTTGTGTGGCTGCACAGTTACCCTACCTTAGGAAAATGCAACAGCTGAAAATTAACCCACCCACACAAAGAAAAGGTTACATTTCAGCAAGATCAGCTTCCTGCTCTGGCATATTGATGAATGTCCAGAGCTGGGAGTAAGGCAAAATCATTCTCTGCAGTAGCAGCAAAGACTCGCATGGATGTGGTGGTTTGACCTGGATGCCAGGTGCCCACCAAACCCACTCTACTCTATCACTCCCCTCCTCAAGCGTACAGGGGAGAGAAAATATAATAAAAGCCTCATGAGTTAAAGGTGAGGAAACATCACTCACAAGTCACTGTCACAAAACAGACTCAACTTGCAGAAATTAACTGAATTTATTGCTAATCAAATCAGAGTAGGATAATGAGACACAAACCAAATCTTAAAAACATCTTCCCCACACCCCTCCCTCCTTCTGGGCTTAATTTATTCCTGATTCTCTACTTTCTACCCACCAATGGTGCAGGAGACAGGGAATGGGTGCTGTGATCAGTTCATCATATGTTGTTTCTGCCACTGCTTTCCCCTCAGGGATAGGAGTCATTCCTCTGCTCCAGCATGACGTCCCTCCCACAGGAGACAATTTGTGGAGGACTTCAACATGAGTCTTTTCCACAGGCTACAGTTCTTCACGAACCCCTTCAGCATGTGTTCCTTTTCCACAGGGTGCAGTCCTTCAAGATGACACTGCCACTGTGTGGGTCCCCTGAGGGGTCACAAGTTCGGCCAGCAAAACTGCATCAGTGTGGGCTCCTCTCTCTATGGGGCCACAGGTCCTGCAAGAAGCATTGCTTTAGGGTAGGTTTCCCATAGGTTCACAGCCTCCTTTGGGCAACCATCTGCTGCAACATGAGGCCCTCCATGGGATGCAGGTGGATACCCACAAGCTGCAGGGGCAGAGCTATTTGACCAGGGTGTTCACCACGGGCTGCAGGGGAATCCCAGCTTTGGTGCCTGGAGTTCTCCTTCTTCACTGACCTTGGTGTTTGCATAGTCTTTTCTCTCACATACTTTCACTCCTCTCTTCTCTTGCAGCAATTACTTCAGCCCATAACTTTTTTCCTTCTTAAATATGTTATCCCAGAGTCATTACTGCCATCATTGATTGGCTTGGTCTTGGCCAGTGGTGGTTCCCTCTGTCGGACATGGAGGAAGCTTCTAGCAGTTTCTCAGAGAGGCCACCCCTACAGCTCCTAGTCTTACCAGAACTATGCCATGCAAAACCAATACAGTGCATTAAAGCAGTCTTGCTTTAGCAAAAGTGGGTAAGATTTGAGGGAAGCAATGGGAAATGAGTCTTAAATGGAAGAATACACTGTGGGGGCAGTGCTGCCTGAGTTCATGCCAGAAACATCTCATGATTCCCCAGTTATTGCTTTGTTCTTTAAGACAATTTTCTTGCAAGAGATGTCATGCTTTGGCAGAGTGAGGGGAGCTTCACATCAAACAAACTTCTCCAAAAGAAACCTGTAGACTAACTGGGGTACAAGACCAGGGAGAAAGATCCAAAAAGGTATTAACATCAGAATAAAATGCAGAAAAAAAGGGCTGGCCTAAAATGAGACACTTCCTCTTATAATTCCTGAAAAACATGTGACTTTCACAGTAGTCATACTCCTGGGCAAAATGTAAGAAGAAATGCAACAATTAAGGCTATTCATCAGGTGAGGTTTTGGAACCCATTTTCCATATTCTACTTAGGTGTAGTCTGTATTTCAAATTTTGGGTGACACTGTCAGTGAGGAATGTGGAAAAACCTTCTACGAACCCCATGTCAGAAACACCTTTCTGCCAACTCTACTCTCCTGAGAAGCCTTTTTGTTGGGATGGTTTATTCTGTTCAGGGCAACAGTTTAGTTTTGCCCATAAAGTAACTGCACACAACACACACCAGTTAGAGAAATTTACCACCATGCCCCTTGCATGTGCTACTGTCAGCAAGGACCTTTAAGCAGAGACAAGATGGGGCTCACCAAAATGACTTTCCTGCAGAAGCATTTCTGAGCTTGCTCTGCAATGCCTTTCTCTTTCTTTCATTCTCTGTGTTGCAAAACATTGATCTAGATCCATAATTCATATACTAAAAGGAAGCAAAAAAGGTTACATCAGTGTCTGAATCAGTTCAAGTTTTGCACACAAAATTGTGAACCAACATTTTTCATGAATGAAGTAGCTAGGAGTCAAAAGGTTTTAGGATGTGTTTACTGCTGACAAATACTTTTATTAATTTCAGAAACCTTCCGTGGCTGATGCGATATGAGAAACCCTCGGGACTTAGCATACAGCACCGCTTTCACATCCAGATAGCCAAAAGTTTTCTGCAAAAGAATGCTGTCCTCTTTTTAGGTGCCAGATCAGTGACTCTGAAAACTGCTAAACATGAGGCTGCAGAGCAAGCAAACTAATTTTAATTATAAACTTACTTCAGATCATCCAGGCCATATACAGAGTAATTCAAAATAAGGAGAAACAGCAGAACAAAAGGGTGGATGAAAGTAAAAAGTCCAGACCTGCTCCTCTTCTTGAGACCATATAGACAAAAAGCTGCCTCCCAGAAGGAAAAGGCCCCTTTGTAGCATGCTGATTTTCAGACGGTTCATCCTACTTCACAGCTGCCATTCCACCATGATGACTGCTCCTTTCCTTCCAGCCCATCCTCACTGCTCTACACGAGTCAGCCTGGATACCTATTCAGCCTCTAAAGATGTACTTAAGTCTTTCCATATTCAGGAAAGAAATTCATATGAAATGTAATGAAAAGCACATGCCTAAGTGTTTACCTGAATAAAGCTGCTCTGCTGAATCTGTGCTAAAATATCAAGTATATGTCAGGCAAACTCAGGATCTTCAGCAGCGGTCCCATTTGCAGAGCCTCTGCCATGAAAAATGCTGCATTCCCAAGGAGGGGGAAATGTTTTCCTGGAGAGCAGCCCAGAACGAAAGGAATCATCGGATCAAAGATAAGTCTTAACCTCCCTTGCTACAGCCCTCACTTCCCCCAACAGTAGATCAAGGCAGAGGAGGGCTAAATAAAGGGGGAAAAATAGATTTTTTTTTCCAACAGAGAAATGAGAGGTTCCCCCAACTCCCACTTGGCTTCTCCAAGCAATGCAGGCAGGAGCAGGGTGTTGCTTGCTTGGAAACTCATGGACTGCAAGATAGGAAGTCACGGAGCGCCAGTGTCAAGTTATTTATTGACATCTCCTGCCTCCAAGCCATTTCACAGCTTGGCAGTGCGCAGGAGGGTGTTCAGATTCACCACAGCAGGCTGACTTTTCCACTTCCAGACAGAATGGTTTCCAGCCCCCGTGATTCAAGGAGCCATGGATACTTTTGTTTGTTGGCTATCATTCATTAGATTTGGGAGATGGAGATGTTTAAGCTCAAACTTCTTGGAGTGAAACAAAAAAGGTTGCACATTTTACATTACCTCTTGCAAATATGAAAGCTTGCTGCAATCTTCAGATACAATATTTATGAATTGGTCTTTCAGCCAAATCCACTTTTGCATAAGGATACACAGCTGCTGGTACCCAAAAGTATGATAGTTCCCAAATATATCTTCGCCATTTTTAAAATCATTCTAGAGGCCTGAAAATAATATTTCTTTCATTGTAAGTGAAATCTCTAGTTCTGATGTTTCAAAGGCAGTCTGAAATTAGCTGGGTTTTGTTTGTGTTTGTTTGTTTGTGCACAAGTATAATTGATTAAATCAGCACAAGCGTAACTGATTATACACTCTACGAAAACTACTGAAGAATTCAGCAGCAAAACTAGCAGCATTGTGAAGAGCCACACTCAATTTTTATGCTTCCATGTCCTACATAGAATCCCCTCTTAATTATACAGTAGCAAATTTGAAATGTGTCATCACTTCCCACCACTGGGTATCGTAGATTTTGAATGAATGTAACCTGCATTTTTCAACACTTCTAAAGACATTTTTTTAAGATGTCTCTTTAAACTTTTTTTCGCAAAAAGGGAAAATTTGCATAGAGGAGTATTTAAATACAACTTACAAAAAATGCCAGCCCTCTTTCATTAACCCGTGCAATGACGCTACAATAGTTTCACACTGAGAAAAAAATATGCAGAGAAATATACCAAGTCTAATGCCAATTAAGACTTTGGAAAAATATATATTATAGACCAGTCAAATGAAATGTGAAATTCAGTTAAAAATCGAACTTATATCCTTCAGTCCTCTGAAAAATAATCTATTTTTAATGAAAATAGAAAAGCTATCTTTATCAAATTTCTCATTCAGTAGACAACCATAAATTTATTTTTCAGATGTCGTTTCAATGGGTCTTTGGAAGAGGAGGGTTTTGAGAAAATCAAATAGAAATTACAATAAAGAAGAAATGCTTCTTTAACTGTCATTACTCTGTATATATAGCTTGCAGTTCTTCATTCTTTTTTGGTTTGCCAGAGCAACGTGCAATTGGACACTGTGAAAAATTACTTGTAACCATTACAAGAAGAGAAAATGTGCTTTCTTGTTTAAGGGAGAATAAGCGAGTTTAGTGTTATGTCTTTTACTTTAAAAAGTATGTCTGCAGGGATCCAGATGCTGAGAAACAGTAAGCTGATGACTTTAGTTTGAAATACTACAATATACATTAAGAAGCCATACACCTATTATTTATTTCACAAGTATGAATTAGGTCTTTGAAAAAGAACACAAATTTCAGTCAGACTTGCAAAAAAAATAACAATATTTGGCATTCTCAAAATACTTTCCATCTGAAAAATGTAAACACTTAAGAGGTAGCAGGGGTGAACTGAGCCATTGTGCAGGACATCAGTGGAGCCAGGACATCCAGGGAAAGCTCCAATGCCATCAGGTGTTGCACAGCTGGAAGCAAAGTGCCTGCTGTGACAAGGCACTGCCTGATGTAATCTAACCACAGAGATGGATCAACGCCCAAAAAAGCCATCACTGTAGCTCCTCTTTCTGTCAAGGGTATATTTGGCATCCCAGAGCCCCCTGCTTCCTGCTCCCCTCAGATACCTGGTTATGAATGGCATCCAGAACTGATCATACCCTACAATACCCTGAAAAGCTGCCCTAGTTTACGGATCAGAGAAGTGATGCACAAAAAGCATTATGCACGTGGTCTAAGCTCATAACATTGCACAGTAGGAGAATTATGAATAAAACCCATTTCTCTGGAGATTTCCAGTTTTGTCACCCTCAACAAAACCCCTTTTACACACACTTCAAAATCTGTATTTTTTCCTGACAGCAATACTATGCCACACATTTATTTTACCAGTCCAAAACTCAATTTACTACTGAAAACCTGCATCAATGCTTCAGAAGAAATTCTGATTCTACCCAGAAGTGGAGAGAAGATTGCAAAGAAGAATATTGTGCAAATAAATCTCTGCCTGTATCACCAATCTTACAAACTGCCGCTTTGCCCTAAGGTAAGTAGCTTCAAATAAGGATCTGTACAAATAAAGGGTCTAAAAAAGCTAAATTAAATTCTTGGAAACATTCATGATGTATATCAACTTTTTACAGTGCTGCAGTCAGTGAAGGTGAGGATAACAGAAGGGTAACTGAAAGCGAGTGTGAGACAGTAAGAAGAGAGAAGAAATGAGGAGGGGGCAAGGTGGGAAGCAGAAGGTCCTAAGACCTGACTGAAGTAAAAAGAAAAAAGATCCTAGTGAAGGAAGCTAAAGATTCAAAACCAGAAATATAAAAGAAGGAGAGGAAACAGCTATAATACAAGATGATATTTAAAAAGAAATTAAATTTAAAAAAAATCAAACCCAAAAAGTGACAGAGAATGTTTAGACCTTTCACAAACTCAAGTCAGTAATTCTCTGTCAGCCAAACTCTCCTTGATTTCAGTGGGAGTTTTGCCTTAATGAGGACAGAAGGATAGGCACCAAATGCAGCTTTATTTCTTATCCTTGAATAACAGCAAGATACAGCAAGATATTCTGTTGTTGAAAAAGATGATGCATTTTTGAAGAAATATGAATATTAGAGGCCAGGCACCACAAATGTAATTGCTACAACGAGTTGAGTAACATCAGTGTGCATCAAGTAAGAATAAGGTCTTTTGTGCTGGAAAGAAAGAAAAAAGATGAAAAAACTGACTTGTGCCACCCTACAATCAATCAAATTAAAGGTCCAGAATTATTCTAGAAAAGTTTTCATTGACTTCAGTGACAATCCAGAAACAATCAGTATTCTTCAGTTCTTCTTATACAAAAATATAAATACAAGAGTGCCTATGATTGACCTATTTATATTTCATCACTTTTGCTCTTGCTGAACTTGTTGGAAATGCACCCAGATGGTTCACAGAGCTATTGTTTGATTAGTCTGTTTGTGTGAAACTGTCTTTAATCTACTGAAAACAAAGCATAAAATAAATAGTTTGGGAGTAAAATATTTTCATAGCCAAAGATAAAGCAAATTAAAACTACTTCATGTTTATCTGATGAACAGGATGAAGATTCTGCCTAATCAAGCAGTGGCCTTAATGGTCCATGTAGAAATCATAAGGTGTTTTGCCCTTTATAAATCATAAATTAAAGGAACCCTCACTGGAAGTGTAACTGGAATGTTGATATGTCTAATGCAAAGACTCCAATTTAAAACCTTTTACTGTTTTAGATGTCAAAACCAGGAACAGACAAAAGATCACAAGTAAAATCCAGAAATTTACCAATAAAAACTCTAGGGTAGATATTTTGGGTGAAAACTAGGAAAAACTGAAAAATCTTGGTATTTATTATTGAATAGATTTTGCAAGCATACCATTCTAACCCATAATATGAGAAATATGTCAACTCTCCATGAAGTATTAATGAGAGGTGTCCCACCCAAACCAATAAATCTAGGACATGCTCAAAGTCAGATTTATTCAGTCACTGACTCAATCGGATAATCAGTAATTCTCAGGTTTTGCATGGTTTCATCCACCTGTTGATGTAGAGATTACAGGTGGGAGCTGCCTTATAAAAATTGTTCTCTGGCTTAAAAATTTGACACACCTAATAGAGGAAATAAAGACAAAAACAGTCCAGTCTGCTCATCAGTGATACAAAGATAAATATCAAACTTAATTATTATTGTTTGCAGGGCTAAAATTACGCTTAAAGAAATTCATGGCCATCTGTGAGCCTATTAAAGTTGATTACAATTTTCTTGGGCTGGTTTTCTTCCCAATGGTTGAACAGTATTGTCTATTTTTAAAGGAAAAACCCCCATAGCTGCCTGAATAATAAATTGTTCATCCCATGATAGAACAAACCATAGTGATGAACTTTAAGAATGGTTACCAAATTAGAATTGAGAGTGAAAAGCAAGTACTCTCCTGTTCAAGGCTTTGTTTTTTAATGTTTTTTTTTATTTTTAACTAGATTAAGTGCTGATTACAGAAAATTCAAGGCTACCTGGACATAAGGCTACTCAAGTGACTGAAAAGTTTGATGGCTTCTCTAAAAAGTGAAGTCTGTGCATGAAATTAAATCAGTATCACTGGTCCCAGATAACACGGGAGGAGGCAAGAGGAGAAAAAGTTAATATCATTTACTAAATACTGATAAATGAGATCAAACAAGACGTGCAGGATTCAGGAGGGCTCTTGGAACTCCGGTTGTTTCCCCAGGCTGCTTATGCAACCTTGTTTGCGCAGACAGTGCAAGGGCCTGCCATTTTATTACATAAGGTAGCCCAAAAATATACAGCTAGGCAGTTGTGAGCTCCATTAACTCCTGCATTGGAGTTTTGCTATCGGTTTGCATCTGGAAATTTGAAGAAACGATCAGAAGGACTTCGACCATTGCTGAGTTTGGGATTGGTGCTGTTGTTTTAATAGCAACAGATCTCATCTAAAAGCCAGCAAATACCATCAGCATGACCTGCATTTGATTACATTGTGCTTTGACCATTGCTTAAGTGAACAGCAATACACAGTCTCTGGTTTAGCACAGCCATGGTAAGTGCAATCCACGGCTTTAAAATCTGCCTTTCAGATGATTAAGCAAATTGTCTGATTTAGTAAACAGCAGTCAACACAACATTACTGTTTTAACCCTAGTGCTTAAAAGCAGTAGATAGCTGAAGAAATTTAATTTCCAACCCTCTCATTCTCAATTCAGAATTTCAAAGCCTGGTCTTGTACAGACAGATAAAACTGTAGCTACAGGAACACCATGTCAGGGAAGATGACTGCCTTGGCCCGAATCCTCCCCCTGACACTGGGCAGCAGCGAAGGCTGGGGAAGCCTGCATCAGCAGGGCAAGCATGTGGCAATCACAGTCTCCCAGCGGAGACTTCTTCAGCCAGGCATTGTATCTCAGTATTCAATGACTTTTGGTGGGATTGCTTCCCTGAATGAACTGCTTTCTGAATCTACTTGAATCCAAGAAGATAAGGCTGGCTATCCTCACCATGACTGCAGATCTCCATAATAGGACACCAAGGAGTGAGCTTAAGCACTGTACCTTGCTTTTTAGGGTATACAGAATCATAGAATCATAGAATCTCCTGAGCTGGAAGGGACCCACAAGGATGATCTTAGCTCTCCATGGGCAATCATCAAACATATGAACTTTAACAAGGGCAAGTGCTGGATTCTGCATTGGGTATAGGGCAACCCTGGTTATGTGTATAGACTAGGGAATGAGGCGCTGGAGAGCAGTGCTGTGGAAAAAGACTTGGGGGTCCTGGTCCATGGCAAGTTGAATCTGATCAGCAGTGCCCTGGCAGCCAGGAGGGCCAACTGTGTCCTGGGGGGCATTAGGCACAGCATCACCAGCCGGTCGAGGGAGGGGATTGTCCTGCTCTGTTCTGCACTGGTGTGGCCTCACCTTGAATATTGTGTGCAGTTTTAGGCACCACAATATAAAAAAGGCATTAAGCTTTTAGAGAGTGTCCAAAGGAGGGCCATGAGCATCGAGAAGAGGCTAGAGGGGAAGCCTTATCAGGAAGGGCTGAGGTCACTTGGTTTGTTCAGCCAAGAGACTGAGGGGAGACCTCACTGTGCTTTTCAATGCACAGTTCTGGCTCGTCCCTTGGCTCTGCTTTGGAGCACTTCATGTAGCTTCTAGCACTAGCCTGTTCCATGGTAGATGTGCTACAACAGAGCCACACCTGAAGAGTGAAGGTACAAACCACCAGGAGCCTCTTGGGAGTCAAGGCGGGCCAGATGCTTGCCTGCTTCATTTTGCAGAGGAGACATTGGAAGACCACCTGGCTCAGTACCCTCTCTCAGCCATGGCCAGACACAGGTACAAGAGTACAGGCAAACCAGTGGTGATGATTTCTTCAGGATACTCACAAAGCCTTCAAGAATGTGCAACTCAAAACTTCCTAAGCCAGAGGCAGTGGTTTTAAGTTTAATAGCCCTTGATGGATTTCTCTTCCATGAAATCATCCAGTCACCTCATTAGCTGATGTAACCTCTCAGCATCCACATCCTGTGGTGAGGAGCTCAGCAGTCTGACCATGCCATGTGAAGAGCCATCTCCCTCTGTTTTCATTCCTGCAACTGTCTGCTTCACCCAGTGCCCTCTGCTGCTGTTGGCTGCGATCAATCATTCCCAGTTTGCCTTCTCCATGCTTTGCTTAATTTTACAGTTGCATTGCTTTATGAGCATTGTCAGTCCTCAGACAGGAGCCACTCTATTCCTCTGATTACCTTTGTTACATCCCTCTGAACCTTCTTCCTCGCCATTATGCATCTCTGACATAGGGGAAGTGACAGGCAAAATACTGAAGGTGTGGGCACATCAAAGCTTCTACAGTGAAATAATAAGGATTCTTTTATATTATTTTCCATCCTTTAAAAAATAATCTTAATGTTCTATTTCCCTTTTGTTTTTAATGCACATCTGCCCATTGCACTGATTTTTTTTCTGAGTTGTCCATGGAAGGGTTTATCAAAGCTTCTGCAGCTACCATGACCTGCAGCAACTAATTTCTAAAATAATGATTATAGATACATTTTCATCTATTAATTTTCAACCCGACATGCACATTACATCTCACATGAAGATACTCATAGAGAAAGGGTGATTCAAATGTCCCAGTACATGATGCTCTGTCATGCCAGCACTTCTTGTACACTTTGAAATGACAGAGGTTTCATACCTGAACTTCCAAGTTTCCATTCTGATCTCAGCTCTACATGCACATCTTCTAGATTTTTTCCCCACATCATCATTTCATTTGGCTCTCTATGAACAGTGGTAAAACAGCTGAAAAACACCTTCTGTCATAATCAGGCCAGCAGCAGACCAGCTGTTATACACAGACTTGAGCCCAAGCAGGAGAAGGTTAGATAACCACCCTGTTCCCACCACTTCTATGGTCAGTTTTGGGGTAACTTGGAGCTCTAGGCATGCTACCTGCCACACAATCACAGGAGCAAGAGATGATATTGCCTCAGAATGCTTGCAGGCAAAGGGGAGGACAAGGAAGAGCAGGCAGGTACTGACAGAGTATCGGGCAAAGTGTGAGGCAATATTATTTCCTAGTGACAAAGGTCTAGGCTCACCAGTGACCTAACTTTTGTGAGAGTTCTATTTTTCTAAAGTCACCGGTGAATTGTCAGACTGAAAGAGGATTAAAACACTTAGCACTGGGGATGCATAAGACTATTCCTCCCAGATATGGCAGGCAGCATGCAAAAAACACTGATTTCTGCCATGGTCCTTGGATAAAGGAACAGAAATGTCTTTACCAAACTGTAATTAAAAATATTTTCACTGGACTGAGTTGTGGTTCATGGTTTGCCTCTAGGGGGAAGAGACACAGGAAGAGAAGCATAAAAAACAGTCCTTACCCCTCTATCAAAAAAATGTACATCGACTTTATGTGTACAAGGCCAAGAAAGCTGTGCCCCCATATCCCTCAATCTAATCTGCCAACATCCCTGAGCCACCACAAGATAAATGCAAGGAGCAGAGAATGAACCACATCTGCAGTTTCTCAGCTCCTTATTCAGAGCATGACCCTACACAACCACATCCCTTTTCACCCCCTCGCCTTTCCTGCCCTGCAACTCTTGTATTTCTGAATTCAGCTGGCAATATACTGGCATATACCTTGTGTGGCCCATAGCATGTCACAGTAAAGAGTAATGGCTTTAGTTCCTCCCAAAAAACTGTGTAATACCAAAAGCACCACTACATAAACAAATCCACCACTCTCTATGCATTTTTCTTAAATGCTATTACATGGTGTTTCCTTTTCAAACTTCAGGAGTCGAACTCATAAAATTATTCTATCAGCCAACCCTAATTTCTGACTGAATTAAATTAGCTTAAATATAAATATTTGCATGGCCTCAGCCTAGTTTTTCAAGAACAGGTTTGAATAAGATCAATGATCAACAGAAAGTTAAGCCAAATATAGGAAAATGACTGTTTTTATACAGATAACAATCACTCTACAAAATCTGCAACTAAAGTGTATCTAAGAGCCTGAAAACAAAGACATAAATACAAATGTAAATTACTTAAATTCATCTGAGACAGAAATAAAGCAATTAAATGCATATAAGGGGTATATTTGACTTTTTTTTTTAACAGTATGATATTTACCAAGCCAGGGGTGGGGCAAAGAGGCAGAGGCTAGGGCTGAAAAATACAAGCAGTGTGGGGAGGAAGATGAGAAGGATAAAAAAGCAGTAGCACCAAACCCTGATCATTGTAAGACTGGAAACAGTGTTTTTACTCAGATCTCTTGTCCCTGTACGCTACAAGTCTCAGCTGTTTTCTTTCCACCATTGCTTCTCTACTTCTGGGTTACCACCTCTAACCACAGTTCCTTGCACCTTGTTCCCAGGCTTTTTCATCTATGACACCACCAAATCCTTTGTCATAATTCAAGGACTCTGCTCTTCAATTTCTCAATGTCTCTCCATCACCAGCACTTTTCAGTTCTAGTCCCACAAATTCTTGTGACCATATACGTGAATTAAGCAGCTTCCTTTCCCATCCTGCCTTGGCATCACCAGGCACACTCTGCCACCAAAGACACAGTTGAGACAGTTTTCAGTTGCTCTCTCCTGATGGTGTTCACTGTGGCAGCAACATCTGGGAAGATTAACAGCCAGGGAAAGTCCACTCAGCCCTTCAGCCAAATGGACGAAACAGAGTGCTCTCATCCTTCCCAGGAAGACGAGCAATTCCTCAGCTCCTAACAACGCTGTCGTGCTCAGCATGCCTTGTGCTGAGAGCATCTCCAGTGAGTGCAATGGTCAAGCCCTGAACAATCCCTCTACCAGGAGCATGCAACCTGAGTGTTGGGACAAAATTATAACTAAGAAAAATTCTGGAAGCTTCTCAGAGGCTCAACATAAGGCATGCCCCCATCACAAGACTGATCTCAAGTCAAGTATATTTTCCCTGCTCCAAAATACGAAGCCACAAGAATTCAAGTCTCAATGAAAGTGTTTCTCAACCTAGCCAAAAAATGCAGATTCACAGAAAAGACCAACATCTCCTAACGCAGGATGATGTATACCTAAACCATCTTCATCAGATATACAGCCAAAAAATACATTTCTCTCTAACCGTGTTCTCAGAAATAGCTGAACCATTTAATCTGAAACTTCCCAGAGACAGCCTGTCTTCAGCTGACACTCAACCTGGAAAATGTCAGCCTAGGTTTAAGCTTAGCAAATGCATAAGCACCTGATAGCAGAGCATTGTACTAGAAAGTAATAGATAATTTTAACAGAAGACAACACTGCTGCCTATGATAAAATAATAACTCCTTCAAATGCTCTAGCATGGTCCAGGGTAGAGACCTGGGCAAAAATCATAATTCTGCAAAGTACAGTCTGCAGTTTCAACCCTGCACATACACAGGGCAGCACCTTTATTTGCAAGGGAAAGAAATTTTAGGCAAGCCTACTGTCTCCAGGCTTTGGAGCAGGGCACAGAAGTACTGCCAGCTTGGGGAATCACCCTGCTGTCACATACCTGCTTCTGGAAAACCTTCATTTTCACATGTTCAGTAGTGCAAAGCTTGGCAATTACGTTCTCCAAATACTCCTGCTTCAGGCATCTCTGCATAGCAACTATGTATCCATATACATCTACAGAAAACCTGTGCAGGATCGGGCTCTCAACCAGCTGACAGCTCTCAGAATCATACACGGATCAGCGGATGAGCTGGCTCTCTGGACACTGTGAACACTAATTATTTAGTACCACCAAACAAACTAAAGACACAGTTTAGTACATTAACGTCTCACACCAGGGTAACAAAGAGGTAAGTTTCCACTTCGAGAGGCAGCCACTTGTTGAATGCTCAAGTTAGCTGTGCCCATCCAAGGGATCCCTATAGCCCTTCTGGAGATTAACATCATGAAATGATACAAGTTCCTCTGCTGACTGTAAGGCTTCTAACCACTAATTATTTCTGAGTCACTAGAGTGAAAGTAAGCTGCCATCCTGTAGACAGCTAAGGACTACGGAGCAAAGTTTCTGGATGAGCGTACTTGTTAATCGATGAATCGGGCTGGTGATGATAAAGGAAAACACCACAGCATAACTCTCTGTGAATCCAGTGTTGCCGTTCAGCCATGGATTTAACGTTTACCCCGCTCCACACACGGAAGTAAACACGCGGGAGCCCAGGGCAAGGCTTCTGCAACAGCACGGCTCTCCCAGCACATGACACAACCTCCGCTCCCACTAGGAGCCTTCGCCCATTCAAAAATGCCACTGGTCTTACTGGAAGTTTTCTTTGACCAAACGCTGCCCAGATACATCACAGGCCATGTTCCAGTCTAGCCTATATGAACCCCCAAAGTCAAGAAACCTCCAACCACACCAAAACGAGAAGGACAGCATGGTGGGGCAAGTTATTTTTCCAAAAGGAAGGGCCCTCCCGGCCGGACCTCGCCATCCCGGCCCGGCAGACACGGCGCACATACTGTGCTCCCCACTGAAACTTTCCCGCGGCAGATGCGATGCCACCAGCACTACCGAGCCCGTCCGTCACCCCTGCGGTGCGTGGGACGGAGAGGAACTGACCCCGGTCGCCGCCGCGGGGGGGTCACGCGTGGGTCAGCATCCCGCGTGGGTGCCTGGGGCGGGTGTCGCGGGTGGGCGCCCCGCGGGGCGGAGGGGCGGTCGGGGCCGCAGGGCCGTGGTTACCTGGGGTGCCGGTGCTGCGGGAGCGCGGCGGGGAAGCCCCAGCCGCCGCCTCCGC
>VWZD01006499.1:846077-934550 GCA_013396695.1 Sakesphorus luctuosus
GCCCTCAGCCGGCGGCGCTGCGGGGGCTCGCCCCGCGCCCCGCGCCCATGGGCGCAGCCGCGGCCCCGGCGGCAGCGATCGCCGGCTCCCTCCGCCGCTCGCTCCCCTTCTCCGGCAAGGAGCAGGGGAGTGCGAGGTGGACGGCGGGGGGGAGACCGATCCCGAGGCTGGTGCTCAAAATGGGTCAGGGAGGGCGAAAGGGACCCTGGCACTGGGCGCCTCCCTCCCCGCAGTGTGCTCCGGGAGAGCCGGGCTGGGGCGGTGGGTAGCGAGAGGGCTGCGGAGAGCCCTCCCGCCCCGGCTCCCTGTGCACAAGTGCAGGGAATGTTCCACTGACCTACATATTTTTCCAAACATACGTGACCTTTTTTTTCTCTCTCTCTCGTTCTGTGGGAGGAGACAGGCGAGGATCCAAGAAAAGGAGAAGCTGGAAAGAGAACGAAAAGGGAAGCAGGGAAAAAAAAATAAAAACCTCAACCAAAAAGCCAGCCCCGCATCAAGGATGGTTTCACACCACCGCCGCCGCGAGCAAACCCCGGCGTGCCCACGTTTACATATGTCTGTAGAGACATCCCAGCGCTGCACCGGCGGCCGCTTCGGCAGCCTGACCCTGGGAACCCCGCCGGCCCCGCCGGACAGGATAAGTGCCCAGGTGCCTGGCCGCCGGCTCCAGGGGCGATCCGGCGGGACCCCAGCTCCGCTTCTCTCGGCGGGCCGGGGCCGGCCCCTCCGCTCGCCCCCCAGCCCGGGGGTTGACCTTGTGCCGTGTTTGTGTCCGCTGCCCCGGCGGCGGGAGCGGGCATGGAGAGGGGCACGACACCTCTCTGCCCCGGGGCAGGTTGCCGGCCTCGCCGGGCACAGGCAGCAGCTCCCGATCTGGTTATGCAACGGCGCACAGGCAATTGGAGCAAAACCTTGACAGAGAGCGCTATTTTTTTTCTTGTTTCAAAGTAGGTCATTCTTTTTATTCCCTATTTTGCCTTTTTATTTTTTTCCCCTAATAATCCTCCTGCAAAGTGGCCAGTAAGAGGGAAGGCGGTATGCTGGATCCGGGGACAAGCTGTTGGTCGGAGCCTTGCTCTCGCCTCGATGAGCACTCCTGCCGGCTTTTAGCGGCGGCTCCAGCGGGGTCCAGGGCTGCCCTTCCTGCGCATGGAGGGCAGAAATGGCCGAGGAGCGGGGGCACGGCTCGGGCTCAGCCCTCTGCTCTCCCCGCCGCGCCCCTTGCACGTCCCGCCGATGGAAGCCCTGGGCTCCTCCTGCCCCGCGCCCCGCCGGCTATCGCCCCCTGCGCCCTGGCGCCGTCGCACAGCGTGTGCGGCCGGGGTTTGCTGGTCCTGCTAGCAGGCACCTCTTCCACCCGCAGAAGGTGTGTCCCTCCGAGACACAGTATTTGTTTTCAGGACAATTGTGGGTGTTTTGGTCAGAGGACTGATTTGTTGGGGTAGCTGGTGCAAGCTCTGTCCCCACCAAAAGGCCTGACTGCACAGCCATACCTGTGCCAGCAAAGTTTGGGTGGTGGGCCAGGGGCTGTTTCTCCATCTCCCCCGGTGCATCTTGCGTCCTTTTAAAATGACACGTCAATCCTCGCAAAATACCGGCCGACAGAGACCTCTGCTCACACCGGCTGTGTGTGTATGGTTGCCCCAGCTGCCTGGCTCCAGCGAGGAGCGGCGCTGCTTCTCCCACTACCCCCACCACCCAGCTCACCCCGTCACCCCGCTGTGATGTCCAGCGCCCCCCATATACCACATCCAGCCAGTTATTTGATACAATTCAATCTCCTCTGCAAATGTTAGTAAGTACGAAGTTATGGAGAAATGGAGCACTCCTTTGCTGGGCACTTTTACACTGTACTTTATACAACAGGCATGACTAATGTTGAAAGGGTAAAGTTGTTTACTTTTAACCAAGATTAAATACAAAACTCTGAAAAGCTCCTCCCTTCCTTTGGATGAAACCCAGCATTTTTTCCCATTTGGAAATTGTCAAACAGTGGTTAAACAATCCTTTGGCAAACAAGTAGTGCCTGAGGGAATAAAACATCAGATACATGGGGAGTGGAATAAAAGACATTTCTGTTCCTGAGGTACTTTTCTTGTGTTGCACAATGAAGTATAACATAAAATCTTCAAGCCTTGTAAGGTTAGAGAAAAAGAACTTCTCATGATTATATATATACACCGCATGATTTGATATTCCAGTCCTTTTGGAAGCCTACCAGAATCCTGCCCTGAATCCAACCCTGTGCCCTCAGAAACTGGGAAACCAAGTACCTGGAGGAAAACACCACATTGAGAAAGGCAGTCAGAGAGACACAGGGACACGTTTACAAAATTACATCGGTACTGTGTTTTAACATTTTCCCTGTGAATTTCGAAGGACTCCATTGCACAAGTGAACAAGTGGGACTGGTTGAGGTTTGTTTCTTAATTCATTGCCTAGGTTACCGCTGTAAACTTTAATTAGGCCAACAAAGAGCAGAGTGACTGAGGGTGAGGCAGGCTTTATCCAGCCCACACCTGAATCATGTTGTGAAATACCAGCCATTCAAAACACACAGGCATTCTCTCAGTCCGGTGACACATGGAAAATAACCAAATACTGACAATACTGAGTTTGGTTTGGAAATTAACCAAAGGGTTACACTAGATGCTACATGTAGAACTTTAGGCAAGGAGCCCAGTGTTCCATTTTAAAGAATTAAATCTTTTTATAATAATGAAATATTAGTAAGCAACTTCTCACACACCAGGAGCCTGTGATCCAAAGCTGCAATCCCTTTTGTTTTTGACTAGAATAGGCTGGCCAACCTTTGTGGCCCAGAAACTACGCAGCAGGGTTTTCAATGGGCCATGAACCACAGGCTAGGTGTCTCCCACAGCAGAGGTCCAAGGGGAGGAGTGGAAGAAGACAGCAGCTCCCCAGGGACCTGCTGCTCCATTGTGTCAAGACCATGGGAGGGATATGGGGTTGAGTGTGAGTTCAGCCTAGACATGCTGCACTTAACTCTGCTGGTTTGCTTTCTCTTGCTTCCAGGGGTTTATATTATGAGGTGCCACTGCCACCATGACATGTAACCCTTGGCAAAAGAGCTGCCTTGGGTGTCTTCTGCCTCTAGAGCTAGAGCCTTGCTGCCAGAGCCTGGCCACCCCAACCCAGAAACACAGGCCTTCCAGGTACATAAAGAGGGCATACAGGAGAGCTGGACAGGGACTTTTATAAAGGCATAGTGATAAGACAAGGGGTAACGGCTTTAAACTGAAAGAGGGCAAGTTTAGATTAGATATTAGGTGAAATTAGAACATTAGAATTAAATGTTACTGTGAGAGTGGTGAAGCATTGGAACATATTGCCCAGAGAAGCTGTGGATGCCCCATCCCTGGAAGTGTTGAAGGCCAGGTTGGACTGGGCTTTGATCATTCTGGATGAATGGAAGGTGTCCCTGCCAATCGCAAGGAGGCTGGAGCTAGATGGTATTTAAGGTCCTTTCCAATCCAAAACATTCTGTGATGATTTTATGATTACCTGTGCTATGTAAATGCTTTTAACATTTAGCAGACACCAGCACATTGTGGGGAAATAAGATGTCATTTGCAGCCCTTAATTTAGGTGTGAAACCTACATTTGGATTAACATTTGTGTGGAAATAAAAAGGGTTCCCCCAAATAATCATCCTTTAATCAACATAAATAGCAACAGTGGCAAAAGTCAGGGATGACACTGTGGGAGAGATGAGCATGGTAGAAAAAAAATAAAGGACCCTCAAAGAGCCGATCAAATTGCACTGAATATAAAACTCTTCTCTTTAGTTTTCAAGAAAGTAAAAAGGGGATGGACAGGGATTAATTTGATTGATATTAATTAAGGGGCAGGACAGACCTTGGGCCACTTGTTTTTCTGCCTTCCATGCTGAAAGAGAGAACAGGGACAAATAAATGGCAAACAAATCTAGTGGCTCACGTTAGCTGCAGGACTCACATCAGCTGTGTCTGCTGGCTGGGGCAGGTGAGCATGGGAGCACAAGGACAGATGTGAGGAGGTCCTTCTTTTAGTAACACACTTCTGTAACCAATTTTGTCAGAAATTTCTGCAGAGAGGAACAGTCTTTGGGGGCTCAGCATTATTTTTCTCTCTGTGGCTTGCAGCTTCCTGAGGGAGGGAGAGGTAGGGCATACTGATCAACAAGCAGTGCAGACTCCAAATGATGGAAAGGCAGAGAGATGCCACAGTGAAATGAACTTCAAGTGCATTCTAATGGTGCTGCCCCAAGCCCTGGAGTAATATGTCTAAAGGATCTTCAGGATCAATTCACCTAGAAAACCAAACTCTGTTTTTCTGCATGGTTATTACAAGAGAAGAGCCACTTTGCTGATTTGAACTTACATTAGTTTGGTCTGGTTTGAAAAAAAAACCTGTTGCCAGGGTTTTCATGGAAGAACTTGGCCAGGTATACAACTTATTGGAGGGTTTGACTTTTCCAGCTTATTCAAAAAAGTGTTTGCAGGTTTCCTTTAAGTGGTTAATACACAGAGTGGGAAGGAAGAAGGCATGGGTTGAAAAATTAGTTACCAAATATTGAATAGACTTACTGTTTGGAAGGGCTGCAATTGCTGCTGGGTGCCCAGAAAGCCCTAAAGCTTGCTGCCTTGCAATCTTGTGGCTGAGCATTTACAACTTTTCTGGGAACTAAAACTACTGCAGCATGAGCTGTACGTGTACACTCAATTGCCATGGAGCGGTGTGTGTGTGTGTGTGTGTGTGTGACTGTGTGGAACTATGGAAGTATGGAACTATGGTGTGTCTGTACCTGAGAAAAAGGCTCTGGTCTGAAATCAGGCTGATGGAGCTTGTTCAGATTTGAGAGCTGTTCAAGAAAATGAATTTCAAACTCAAACCCAGGAGTAAGAGATCTGCTATTTTTAATCCGGAAATCCCAATGAAACAGAAGATAATAAGGGGTTATAGTGCCACAACTGAATTAAGAACACCTGGGAGAAGTCTGAATGCAAATGCAGCATTTTTGTGCCTACCTTGACTGAGTAAAAAGAGTAATTGTTATTACATTTTGCATTACTATTGCACTGCGGTAGTACTGGTTTTTGGCAAGTATCCCTATGCTACATATCCTTATGGATCTATATAAATATTTTAATTCATGGCAGGTTTCACAGAGACCTTCTACTTCTTTCAAAAGGAAGATGAGCAGCAGGAAGGTGTAGTCTTTACAAGAGACAGCCTGATCCCCTTCTCCACTGATTTCACCAGGATTTGGGTTAGGCCTGGATTTCTTCATCACTGTCAGCATTCCACAATTTTCCAAATTCTTTGCTAATTGCTCTCCCTCCTCTCTATTTTTCCTGATTACTGTTTTTGTTCACCTCTTTGGAGTTACACTACTCACCAACACATGCTTGCTTTTTCAAATTCTTCTCAGCTTTCTTTGATTACGTGCAAGATTCTACCTTGCACCTACCTTAAGCTCATGATGATATTATTACTCATAACACTTGCTAGTAGAAATATGGAGAATTAAAATGTGAAAGTTAAGTAAGTAACAAAAGAAATATTAAAAAAAAATCTTCAAACTCAGGGGTATGTGGATCTGTCCACACATATTCAGCCTACCAACTGTCAATGTCAAGACAATGTGGAAGTCTGAATTTATCTGCTGTTATCACATTCATCCCTTCATCATGGCTTCTAATCTTTCTAAACTTCAGCAGTCCTTAGGCACTAGATGTCAATGAGATCCTAGTAGTGTTCTGCCACGTGCTTATCCCTGCCCAGATACTAAATTTCTGGTAACAATTTAAAAAAACCCTACTACATTAAATAATGCATTTAAAAACAATTTACTTTGCTGTTCTAAACTCGTAGTTTGAGCATAGTCATTCAGTTAACAAAAAAAGTTCAGAAAACTTTTTTCCTTTGAGCTAGATTATTTCTTTGCTGTATTGTCAATGAAAATGTGCTACTTCATGGAGTGCTCTTCCTTTTTTGTGGCTGTCAGCTCCTCATCCTGATACTGATGCAAATGTGGTTCTGATTTCATTGTGGCTGCCCTGGGAGAGCATCGAATACAAACAAAACCTTTGAAAAAAATTTCACTGATGCAAAATCAGGTGAGGTGTTCTGTTGCTTTTGCAAAGTCAGAGCTTTGGCTGTAAAAACTTGGGAGGTGCATTTGGCTTCCCTCGCTAGGGCAGGCTGTGCACAGATGCAGCTGGTAGCAGAGGCTGTGATATTGTGCTTGCACAGAGCATTGCATGAGTGAAGGAAGCAGAGGAAAATAATGTGTTAAAAAAGTAAATATTGGCTTAAGGAAGGGAGACATAAAGGAGAAAGTGTGAGAACTGTAAATGAGCCAAGGAGGATGGAGAAAAATTCTTCAGCAACTGTAATTAGGTTAGATTTCAGAAGTAATTGCAGTGTTCCAGCATCAGCAGATACTGTAGGCAATATTTGCCCTCAGCTCTGTTTACAGAGAAGGAGAGTTGTTTCAGCCTGTAGGGCTTGATGTGGTGGCACTGACTGCACACAGACATGAGCCCACTGAGGCAGCTGATGTTGTCCCTCTCTGTGCCACTGGAATCAACCAGAAGGTTTGCCAGGAATGGAAGTGGTCGATGCAGAGATAAATACACAGTAGTGTGTGTGGGTGAAAACACATGGCATAAATGGAAGAATATTTATTTAATGGAGCTGTTGGTGCAAATTTTGTTAGCAGTTTAATACTGAATAAAAGGTGTTTAAATAATCACCAGTGTTTGTGATATGCTAATGCTGCCATCTTTGCAGCCACAGGTTGGAGCAGTAACAGAGATGCAGAAACTGCATTGCACTCTGGTTCCTTTAAGATGTACTTCTCCTGCCTAAAACCAGATTATACAGGCTTTCTGCAAGGAAAATAGATTTCACCTTTAAGTCTTCTGCAGACATTTTACATTAGCAGTTCATGCACCATCAGAAAATCAATTGCCACAGGTATTACATGCAGATGAACAGTGCAGAGTCATGGGGAATACATTTTACTTTACAATGCTTTTAATAAAATGCTAAATAGAGCAAAATATTTCCCAAAGAGCTATTTATAGGCTCTGTGTGGGAAGTATGTCTCCAAGAGGAAGTTTGCACCTTTGTGATTTGGGTGAGGAGTGAGTCTCAGCCTTCTTAATGCTGGCATTGGTCAAGCACGTGTTTCTGCCAGGCTGGATTGAAGATGACAGCAGTCCATCACCTATAGTGCAATGGCTGTTCCATCAAATGGAAAAACACTTTTTCTTTTAAAAACAAGAGTTTCACAGGCTGTGTTGTTGTAGTGCCAGTTGTTGCAAGACCCTAAAATAACTGAATTGCTCCTTTATTCTTGACACTCTTATCATCGTTTCCTGTTCTTGATGCCAACACAGTTTGCTGATTAGATTTGCAGTGTGTATTTCAGTAAATCATTTACTACAGCACCTTTTTACAAACAGATGTATCTGCAATAATAGTCCTATTCCTGTCTGAATTTGGGAATGTATCTGGGGCAAAGCAAGGGACTCAGGTGGTTTTATCGGAAAGCAATTATGAAAATAAGAACAGAAATGCAGGGCCAGACCAAGGTATGCTGCCTCTAACTGTGGCCAGAAAGAGAAGTCTGAGAAAGTGAATAGCACAAGCCAGCGCTTCCCTGGAGTGCTTTCTCAGTTGTCAATAGTTTTTTCTCAGCATCTCCCTGTATGCCCATGTAAGCACCATAGGCAACATCTTCCTGCAGGGAACCCCACAGCTTAACTGTACACTTTATGAAGAGCCGTCTGGTTTTGCTCATTTTGAACCTGCTGGCATTATTTGGTACCTCTGCATTTTTGGATTGAAAGAGAAGGAGAACAATCAGTCTCTCTCCACCCTCTTCATGCTATTTCTGATTTTATAGACATGTGTCATATTCCCTCTCAGTCATCACTTTTCCAGGTTGAAGAAATCTAGTATGGAAACTGCTCCATGATTTTGATCATCCCTGTGGCTCTTCTCTGAGTGTTTTCCACTATATTTCCTTTAAGGTGAGGACCAGAACTAAATGCGGTATTCAACAGGCAATCCAAGTGCACACACACTAAATCTGTGCAGGTGCCTGATGGTGTTCTTGTTTTCTTTCCCTAATAATTGATAACATGTCCAATGACTCTTGCATCTCTAGGACCTTCTGAGTTGCCTAATACAGTTCAGTTACATGAACTCAACAGTTCTTTCTATTTACTTTTTTTTTCTAATAGCCCTGCTGAATCCAACCCCAAAAATAGAAATTTTTCTTAATTTATCTGCAAATTTAGCTCTATTGAAGGAAATGAATGGCTAGAATAGTGCTAAAAGGAAAACATATTCTTAGTCATTGCACCTTCTAAGATTTCTGGAGGTGCTATATTTAAGTTATGTACACAAAATACAGCCATGCTGAATGGGGAAGGAGGATCAACCACAGAAAACTTGAATAGCAAAAGGAAATGTTTCAAAATGTTCTAAACTTGTGAAAATAAAAGTATGACAGAATAGAATAATAATAAAAGAAACCCTCTGACAATTTCCCTGCAATAGAGTGTACTCCCTTCTTTTAAATATTTTTGTTAGAGCTGAAACCAATGAAACCATGAAAACAACTGAAATAGATGAATCCTTCCGCCAGTTGCTATTGCAATCTATTACTTGCAGGAAGAAAGCCTGTTTATTCAAAAATATCCCCTTTGCCCTTAAGATGTAGTCAGATGTTTGCCTTACTTGAAAGCTGTTGAAAATATCATCCTTTTTCATTTCACAATCTTTGCTAGGTATATTATTATAAGTTTTACAAATTTAATCTAGTCTGTACTGATACTACTAAGTCAGTCTGATAACGGCACTGTAGAAAATCAGAAGTGATGACCCAAACTTCAGTCCAATGTTTCCTCCTTCCAGGGTAACTGATACCTATTTCCCACTTGGTTCCACCAAGCAAGGCACCAAAACCACAAAAGCCCCCAGCTGATGCCCACCCTCAGGTGTTCCTCCTTCAGCACTGGCCTGTATTCCCTGGGATTAGTCTGACAACCTCAAGCCAAGTGCAATTGGGTACAAATATTGAACCCATGACTTAAAATGTCTTTTCAAAGTTGTGCCTAAGTATCTCCAGCTGCGTTATGAGAGTGAGTGAAATGGTCTGAAAGCTTCATTTCAATTAAACTGAGCTCTGCTCTAGGTCTTCTTGCAACAATCAGCAGTGGCATTCAACTTTCAAAAGCTGATGTTAATGCAGTATTGGCAGGAGTGCATTGGCCTGTTTGCTACTTGTGCAAAAAGCAAACAGCTCTGGTCTGCATCACACAAACAGAGCTTCATATTTCCACAACCTTTGATCTGCAAATTTCCTACCCTTCCCACTCTAGCTTGGCTTATGTACTTGGAAGTCTTCCACAGAGATACAGACATTTCTTTGGGGCATGATGAGCTTTTGACTTTTGTCTTTCTTTGATTACTTTTTTTAGAAAGGTAGAGAGCAAAGATCTGTTCTGTGAGCATGCCTGCCCCAGGCAGCCACTATTCACAGTGGAAGCTGAGTAACAGTTTGCTATTCAAACAGAAATCTGAGTGTGTTGTACAATTCCAGCAATATGAAACTAACATGGAAAGATGGCATGGGGCCATTCATTCCTGCCTGGCAAAGAAGGAGGCTTTTGGAAAGGCAGATAGGGAGAAGGGTATTGACAGTATATTGGCAAGGCATCAAGTGAGGGTGAAGAGGCCATTGGCAAACACTTGGAGCATTGAGAAAAGGAGAGGACAAGTAGCTGGGATGAGATGGACAGAAGTGTGGTGAGAGATATGGACTAAGACTTGCAGGGATTTGGTGTGACCTGGTAATGTGAGCACTTTGCTGAGACCATGGAGATTTGAGTGTAAGTCTGAAGTTCAGTAAACTACCTTATTGCCTCTGGAAAGTCACTTCACTTTCCACCTCTCAGATTCTCCCCCCAGTCTCTTCCTGATCATTAGATCAGCATCAACAAAGAATTGTCAAGACAGGGAGACAAGAAAGATAAATTGTACTGTAAATTAAAGATGAGGACATGAGGCCTGAGTCAAAAGATGGCATGGTTCTGTGGGACTTAGGGAAAAGGGATGAAGCAACAATAGCTCCCCTCAGATCTGACATTGTTATGTTCTCAGCTCTAAATGCAGAGATATGATGCTAGGGATGAGGTACAGAACATGCAGCACGCAGCCAGCAAGGCAAAGTTGTTGCCAGGTAGAGATAAATGTAGCACAGACAAATTGCATAAAGCCCATCTTTTTTGGTCTTTGACTGCTAAAGAAGGATGTGGCATTCAGAAACCCCTTCTGTGTGATGGGGCAGAGAACAATTAGCTAAACTGACCCTTTAATAGTACTCGGGAAGAAACACATGCTCATGCTGCTTTACATTTATTTTTTGTTTTAATAATCAAAATCAGCTAGGCTGTATCTTCGTGGAGGTACTCAAATTTGTTTTCAGTTCTCATGTATGTGATGATGTGCCTTATCATGCACTGGTGGATTAGTTTGTTTACACAAACTTGGCTTCAGAAGCTGAGTGTTGTATGAACACAGCACAGTGAGGAAGCACTGAAGTCTGAGCCTTGGATCCTGGCTGTGTTCTCCATTCAAATGATACCACTAGCACTCCAGTCCTGGGTGCTGCACCCATGTCCCTTCAGAGCCAGATGCCAATGACAGGACTCAAGTTTTATTCAGCATTAGAGACTTTCAGACAATGACTCCAAAATGTCTGGAAATTGCTAACTGTTTATGTAGGCACAGCCATGGTGTATCTCCTTTCAGAGAGGCAGTATCCAGGATTTTAAAAAATCTTCTAAAATCAGGAAAAAAGACTTACGTGCAACAGGAACTCACTTGGTTGTCAGCTGCTAGTCAGTCTCCCTAATGCCAAGGTACAGTACCTCTCTGTACCAAGATGGGCTAGTTTAACCTGAGCTCCTAGCTGATGTTACAAAGGAAATAAAATTAACTGTATATATCTTAAAGCACTGAGCTCTTCCAAAGGAATTGTTCTTTTCACAGAAGGAAGACCTGTCGACTAGTGTGGCAAAGATCTACGACTCTTAAAAATACTGGATCCATCCAGCATAGACTAATTATTTATAACTCTGTAGATTTTAACTGGAATTCTGAGTGCAGCTCTCCATTCAATTAATCCAAATGTAGATGTCTACATGTCAGCTGGGTGTGTAAACTTCTGCACTAGTCACTGAGGATTGAAAGACTGCAGTCAATGGAGGCAGGGGTAGTTCAGCTAAGCAAATGATGGAGTTTATCTTCTAACAATGTGAATTTTGTCTCTTAACTCCATTCCCTATTGACTGAATTTCCATTGACTCTAATGCAACCTTGGACATGTAGCTTACATAGAGATACCTATATCGCATTCAACTAAATTTAGGCATCCTATCAGCAGCCAAATTTCTCTCTATGAAGTTTATTAGGTTAAACTCATCTGGGCAGGTGAGTGGCCTTCTGTTCTACATGCATTACTTCAGTGCAAAACTTCTCATGTTGTCAAGACTAAATATTAAAGTGACAGGTCTGAAAACAGAATAAATTGCTTCAGAATATGGTTCATGTAGATGAAATGTATTTAAACTTTCATATTTGTGAGAGCTAAAATTAAATGTCTGAAAGAACACCTGAATTCACCTTTCAAAAATAGCTGTCTTTAAATAGGGGGGTTGATTGCCACCAACACCTACTGTGAAGGCTGAACTAGATCAGGGTCAAGGTCCATCCAACCTCACACACAGTTTTCAGTGCAGACTGTCAGGAGACAGTCCAAAGAAGAGTGTCCTTCTCCTGCTGTGCCATCACAGCTTCAGCAATCAACAACCACTTGGGCACTTTGTACAGTGGAGAATGCATCCAGACAACTTTTTGTAATGTTCCTATTGGCTCCTTCCTCCACAAAGTCTTTCAAAAACCCTTTTGGAATTTGCTCCTGCCTTGGAACCCCTGAACATGCACTTCTGCAGAATGAAAAATTCAGGACCTACTGTTGTGGCAGTAAGCTTCACAACTGAAACATGCTCTGTGTGAAATCAGCATTGCATTGGTTTTCTTCAGATATGTTTCTCAGATGTGTTTCTCTGTGCCTCTTGCTCTTGCATCAGGTGAAATACTGAACTTCCTTTCCCCACTCACCTTCTCCAACACTTTTCAGATGTTATAGATATCTATTGTAGTCTGCCTCTGCCAGAACAAATGTTGTTTATAATAGCAAATGTTTGAAGAGACACCAGTTTTTATCCTAATCAGTTCCGGGAACCTAAGCAAGAGCTTACTGTAGAAAGACATTCCTAATGAATATAAAATATCCAGGGAAACAAAAAATCACCTTCAGAGATTCAACGCTGGATTTTCTCCCAGAAAAGTCCTTTTATTTGGTTAGATATTTTTAGTACATGACTTGTTGGTTCCTGTGGAACAACAAGACAGAAGTTAACTGGAGTCTGTTTCTCCATTTTAGTTTTAGTTCTCACATGACATTCAAGGTATGAAATCCTCACATATTCTCAAAACCCACTCAAGCTGAACACATTGCTAATGGTATCTTTAGTTTTCACTTCTAAGGATGAAGAAGTGAGAAATAATTGTAAATGCCTACTGCAAACTACTAGTTTAGGTAAAGATTTTATGTAATTCACATTTAACTTAAATCCTTAATAAGTTTCAGTCACCATAGGGTATCATGTTGTAACAGCAAGTTTTAACACAGCCATAATAAAATGCAGAATCCTAATTGTCATTAATTTGCAATTCCAGATAGAGAGTGTACATGTCTTGGTTCAAATGCTAAGGAAGGTCTACAAATTTTAGGTAATTTTGGTCAGTAAATGTGATATTCAGTGATAAAATAAGGATAAGATAAACTATTTCCATTGTTTTATTATTCACACATTACTTAAAGCAAACTGGGGAAATTAACTAGACAAATGGCAGGTGAATTTTACAGTAAATACTTTTAATGCATTTAATACATCTACTGAGCAGTACTTAGGAGAGATAATTTCAACCATTAACAGGAATATAGGCTGAAGAATTGAGTCCATATTACTGAAAGGAAGGGTGGAAAACTGATAGATGAGCATTAGAAATTACTAGCAATAAACACAGCATAAATTACAAGCAACTTAATCTCATATAGAAAACAGATTCTTCATCATCTCTGAATTAAAGCTCTGGATCTCAAATTCGGGGTGCTGGCATAAAAGGCTTGTTTATCCTACATGGCTCCTGGCTCTGTGCGTATGTCCAGTCTGTCACTGAATCACAGCTTTTCACTGAACCTTTTTTTGGAGGACATGGTATATTAGATGATAAATTTTGAGTGGGATAGGGAAATGAACCCTATGAAATTCTTTTACTGAAGCCCCTGCCTTTCTTACATTTTTTCAAAGCATGGGCAGGTCTGGAAAAAGCTCCTGGTTCAACCTCTCACTTATACAGTTAAATTAAAATGCTTAATTGCATAGAACATTAGTCAGTGCTGATCTCCTGAGGAAACAGGAACTTTATGAATGATGTCTGCCTCCCACTGTGAGGAGTAAAATCACACTGTTTTAAGAATATATGTGTTAAGCTCCTAAGGCTGTTCAGAGAAGTCTGAGATCCCATAATAGACTATTACAGTATTGTGAAAAAGAGGTTTGTGAAGCAAGGTATTTAGTTTGGAAGCTAAGAAGAAGAAATTGTGAAATAAAATGTGACAAAACCATTTTTCATTTGCTGATAGGCAATTTGCTAATTAAGAAGAGAAAAGTGATTGTGTTGAGACATGCTGATGAGAAAAACCCCTGAGAATAAGAGTCTAGCTGTCTTTTGGAGGGGAAAAAATGAAAGACCATTTGCAGGGGTACCATGTGCATCCCAAGAGCATGTTGATGAATGTCAGCCCATGAACAACTCCAGCCCATCTGAAGTGGGCTGCCAAGTAAGATAACAAGAACAAACCCATGGTCTACAAGCGTAGAAATACAGGTTCTGATTAGATTAGGATGTGAATACTTCGGGCTCAAGCAGATGATCTAAGCATGCACCTGTACACTACTTTATTGGGCAGAGGAGGAACTCTGCCTGCTCTTGGGACTGCAGCCTCCAGGCAGCTCTAGTTGGAAAGGAATGGGTGCCTCCCTCCTGTTCCCAGAGGTGAGGGGTCTGGTGTGCCAGGTGTCAGAGGGATAGAGGAGCACAAATACTTTATCCAGACCTGGCTTGTCATGGCTCCAGCTCCTCCTAGGAGACAGCCTAGTGCACAGGAAGTAACCTGCTTTAGACCCACAACAGGACAAAGACAGAAAACAGTAAAAGCAGGTTTCAGAATCATGCTAGTCTTTGATTTTGGTCTATCTTTAGTTCATAGACCTGCCAACCTGCAGTCCTAATAGTGCTTATTGAATACTGCAGGTCTGATTTCTTTCCTGGGTCCATCCTTGAGCAGAACAACACTGATGACAGCACTGCTGATATTTTCAGTGGCAGAGACGCATGTGACTGTTATAAAACCTTGGGACAATCCAAACTTGGACATCTGGAAATGTTCGGGGGTTTTTACTGGGAGAAAGAGAGGAAGAAGTTTTCACGCATTTGTTTTTAAAGTCCAAGTGACACTATTGGGGACAAGGTGGTGTCTCAAGAAAAAAGAAATTGTAAAATCCACCTTTATATTCCCACTT
The DNA here is from genome assembly GCA_013396695.1 of Sakesphorus luctuosus. NCBI lineage: Eukaryota > Metazoa > Chordata > Aves > Passeriformes > Thamnophilidae > Sakesphorus > Sakesphorus luctuosus. Next base: position 860,816 of record VWZD01006499.1, read on the forward strand.
CAAGCCTACTCTAAACACTGTCCAGGTAATGTCTGTATCAATAGGGATCAAGCAAGACAACAGTGCATACACACCTGTTCCCACTATTAATTTCCACTTTCACCTGTAAGTCAGGAAAAGTGGAAAAATACCAATTAAAAAAACCCTGCTTGTGTAAACATTGTCTGTAAATATTTTATTGGCTTATTTTGTTTGACTAGTGGAGCATGATTCAAAAAAGCAAGGGCAGTAGGAGGAAAAGAGATGCGGAATGTACCTGCAATTTTCAAAAGAAGTGTCAAGAACTTTTCCATAAGGCAGTTTTCAGCAATAAGCACCTTGGAAAATCTGTAATGTGATTTTCCAAGTGGTGTGCAAAATGTCATCCATGTTTGAATCTGTATTATTGCTTTAATCTCCAAAAATGAAATAATAACATTTGTTTTCGCTATGTTTGATCCAATCTTGCACTCCTTTCCAGACTAAGTTCCTACTGATTTAGCAGTCTGGACTGAGCAATGCACATTTGACTTATCAATTTATTTACAGCTCAGATCTGTCATTGCCATTAGGTATCTAGGATACACATTTCATACACATACAGCACTTAGAAAACATGTACTTGTAGACACACTTTCATTGGATATGATAATGTAAGGATCATTATCCTTGCTAAAGAAATGCATCTGAATTGCACACATCTATAGCTACCCACTAAACACCAGATAAATACCTTCTAAAAATAGCATCACTCATTTTTCACAGCAGGTGTCATTCATCAGGTATGAGGCTGCATCTAAACGTGTTAGTAATAACAATTCAGTTTGGTATGTGACTCCAGCTCATTACCAGCAGCCTCAGGCACTGGAGGCTAGTGAAGTCACTAGAGCTGCATAGAAATACTTAAACCTACAGCAAATATTTAGTCCTATGACATGGATATTACACAAATATTGATCCTGTAAGTTTAAAAGCCTCAGAAGAACCTGGCTTTTCTCATTCAGCTGTCTGACTTGTCTTACACTATACTGGCCTCTGTGGTACTGTTTGCAGAGCTGGACCATCTGCCCACCATACTTGATGTGGAAGGGGGTGGTGGGCACAGCAAAGGAGGAGCCAGGGGAGCAGATCCCACCCCTTCACAGGCAGAACTGATAGCTTTGTGAGCTGTGACTACTGCTCTCCATGTGAAGAAAGAATATTTCATGTACAGGAAAGCCCAGTCCTCCACACTTCTCTTGTTCCTCCTGGGAGATCTGCTCCCAGGTGGCAGCACCAAAGTGATTTTTTTGAGGGTAGGGATGGTGCCCTGTCACTGTACATCATGCTGCATTGCCATGAAACCCATGGTGATATCACAGTTACTGGGACCCCAACAGCATGGTGCTTGGTGTCCCTCAGTTGCTGTGCCACCATGCTGGCAGAGGATCCCTGCCAAAAGCTATTTTTGGCATCCCCTCCCCCTACACGGGCACTGCCACCACAACTAGCAGAGCTGCCGATGAGAAATGCCACCGTGTGAAGGCTAATTAGCAGTCTGCAGGGAATCTTGTTGCATGTTTCTGCTTAATTTGTAATATTCACACCAGGCCTGACAGAAAGCCACTGAGGGGACAGGAGAGCTTCCAGTGACTTTTAATGGGCTGTTTGCCCTGGGACACCGATAATGACAGCCCAGTTTGCACAGGCAGTGAAAAGGCTCTCCTCAGGCCCCACCAGACACCAGAGCCTGTTGACCTTAATTAAATTTCATGGCACACTTGGCTTAGTCCTGCAGTAATTGCTCACCCTTTACTTACATGCCTTGGCTAAATGGGAATGCCTTCCTAGGCAGAAGTTCACCCAGAGTGCAAAGCATGATGAGACCCTTCTGCAGTGCCCTGTGCCTCTTCTCAGTGCAATACGTTTATTACTACTCACTATTGTTACAGAAATATTTCCAAACCTTGCTTACATCCTGTATGTTTGTGGTGCTGCACAACACAAACAGCAGGAGCCCATATCTGCATCTCAGGACATTGTCACCCAGACACTTGTTGGGTTTAGTCTGATATCTCAGTTACAGAAACACAAAACAAACTGAGGTTTCCTCAAGGTGACAAGCCTTGGACATCAACAGTCACTTGGAGGTGGTGCATGAGGAAGAAGTCCAACCCTGTCTTGGTCTCTGCCTCCCCGGGATGCAAGGAAGATTTGCTGCTTGCCCATGCCGAGGGGATGAGAGGGTGTCCTTTGTACCAGAAGTCACAAAGCAAGTGGTTGAATTACTGTCCCTGCTATGTCCCACCCTCTGGACTTGAGACCTGTCCCACCAAGGGATGCTCTCTGAGGCTATGCAGTGATCCCAAAGAAGCCTTTGGCCACACTCATCCTTACAGACCACAAACCTAGAGAAGAAACTTTCTCAGTAACTCATGAGGTTTTATCTTCCCCCAGGGTCCTGAGAAATACAAGCAGATCATATCAGCTCTCCTGACATTCCTTTTTTTGGGTCTTCTGAAAACAGACATAAATTCCCCAACAACCCCTTGGGGAGTCAGAAAAGGAGTGCTCAGGCTTTGATCATCTCCTTGAGTGGGGAAAATGTAGAGAAATGGGCAAAAAATGTGTACAATGCTGAAGACACAAGAGGAGGGTAAGAAGAGGGAGAGACTATGGTGAGGACAGAACAAGGAGAGGTGAAGAGTGGAAGGGCTGGAAAGCAGAGAACAAAGGGGAGAAGCCCTGAGCATTTGAAAAAGCAGGTAAATGAGGGAGCGAGCTGAGATGGGAAAGAAAAGAGGAGCACTAACTTAAGAGAGATGTATAACAAAGGGAGGAAAAAAAAGTCTTAGCAATGTATTAAATAGGAAAGAAATAGGGAAAAAGGAGCTAAAGAAAGCCACAATCAGAAAGAGAAGACTTCCTTGCCAAGAAAGAGAGGTGAGAGCAGGCTGATTCTAAGGAGGAAAAGTACTGAATCTGAAGAAATACATTACAGGCTTGACACACAAAAGCGGAGACATAAACTGTAATAGAGAGCAAAAGAAAATAAAGGGGGAAAGAAAGCAGGTGGAACAAAAGGCAACAGGGTATGTAACATGGTTTTAAAATATTATTAAACGTCAAAGTTGGATTAAAAAAATTATTGCTGAGCTCGTTTCTCTCTTTAGAACTGTACAGTATGAAATGAAACATATGTAAAGTCTGGCATTGCTGTTCAAATCCACTTCTAATGGGTACAGATAATAAAGCTGGTGACTGAGAGCAAATGACATTATAAATGGTGACCTGTAATCTACTGTAAACTCTTACCCTCTGCTTACACAAACAGACCAGGGTGTTTGAAATAAGAAGAGACTTTTATTTTCTTTCTTTTCATGTAGATGCCATTGGACTTCTGGCCAAATTTCCCTTCCCAAATGACAAGTGGTTAAAATGCTGGGCTGAAGGGTCTGTCAAGAAAGAAAATAGTTTTATTTCGTATCTTCACTATTAGGAGATATGGTAGTCTGTTCTGTTTACTGTGACTGTAGAGAATGTGGAGGATTATTGAACAATTTGGCAGAGGGTAGTTTCTTTTCCAAGTGATAAGGTGGTGTGGAAGAGCTGCTCATTCCCAGCACAGCCTCCAGACAGCTTCCTGGAAGGCTTCTTGCTCATCCCTTGCATGCACAGCACTAGAGCTGTACTCTGTGTTGCCCAGGGGAAGGAACAAACCAAGCACTTCAAGCTACCCAATGCTGTCTTATCTGGTGTGATCTGAGCACCAAGTATGCAGAAGGTGTGACTTACACACACACACACACACACACACACACACACACATACACAGACAGGAGATATACACACATACACATTTACATGAGATGGGCAAGTGCATGTGACAGCCACAGTCCTGGTGAATAGAGATTGCAGAGCCTTTGTTCCTGTGGGATAAGGAGTTCGCAACCCCAAATGGAAAAGACAAAGCCATGGTCTAAGCAGTGTCCTGCCCTGCCCTGCAGAAAATGTCCTTGGAAAACTGCCTGGGATGTCCTTGCTGTGTGCTGTGCTGGGTTATGGGGCTGGAGGTCAGCTGCACAACTCAGCTCTTTATAACTGTGCTAATGCAAAGAAAATGTGCAAAATGTAGAATGCCTTGATGCAGGTTGTGTGGGTTTTGGTCACAGCTCCCAAGCTCACCAGGCTGCTGCGGCTTCTTATGCAGTTACCAAATGTATGATCACATTGCTTGGCAACATTGTCCTTCCAGAACGAACACTTTTACAGTCACCTCAGCCCCTTTCCTTCCCTCCTTCTCCCATTCAGAAACACCACCCACCGTCTGCTTCCCTCTCATCAGAGCAAAAGGCATATGACCTCTCCAAACTTTATCACATGTACTGCAGAGCAGGTCTCAATTAAAAGTCTAATTTTAATGTTTTAATCATCATTCTACTTGTGAGATGATGGCAAGAGACAAGGATGGACAAAAGACATAGAAATCCACAAGAAAAACTGATGATGAATCATCATTTGAAGGGTGAGTCATGCCCCAGTGCATGTATATGTCAAGCTTGAGACTGGCACAGCTTCACTTGATTAACCCAAATCTGCTTTGTTTAAGTCTTCTCTTGCTTTTAAGGAAACAGTAACACACAGCAGTTGTACAGAGATTTTATTGCCTATCTATAGGAACATTCAGGTGGACCCCAGCATAGAAGCCATGTCTGGAAGGGACATGCAGTCTCGCTTCCAGTCCCAGAACGGGGCCAGTTCCACTCTAATCCTTTTTTAATAGAGGTTAGTATGGTCTGCTCTTTAAATTCACTGGAGATGAAGATTGAGACCATCCCCATCTATCATTGTAGACTTAGACCTCTCACAGCCATCATATTTAGAATTAAAGGAACAGCTATTGTTTAACAGGGGCAATTTCAGGACCACATACAAAGATGTGAAAGCAACTGGCCCGCTTTCACTGGCCCCATGCTCTCCTTGGGGCCCCTGACCAGTGATATGGGCTTGCACAGCAAGCAGCATGTACCTCTGCATGGAGGTCTCTGCTGGCTGCCTGACCACCAGTGCTGGTGTGAGGGATGGGGTAGGGATGCACAGCCACACTGGCAGCAGCACAGGCTTAGGTCAGTGTAGAGTGATGGAGAAGCTGAGTTTCAGACTATCATCTGACGTATAGTATCTTTGGCTGCAGTTTGACAAACACATTCAGCTCACACGAGTTGGAAGTGATGCGGAGCCAGGCAACAGTGGGACTGCAGCTGCTGCTGGCCTGGCTGCCCAGTGTCCCCAGAGATTGGCTGTCCCCTTCAGGCACAGTTCTGCTTCATGCTGCACAGTGAGGCCGATCTGCTGTTAGCATCCCTGGTGTTAGCAGGGCTACCTCGTGGTGGCCATCAGAGGTGGGCTGAGCACTCTGCCATGTCCCTGCATTTGTGTGACACTGCAGCTGGGCAGCACAAGTGCATTTACTCTTGCACTGCTGTCCCATTCAGCTGGCTACAGGACAGCTGGCATTGCCAAAACCCTGCCAGCATTTCTCTTGAGTGCTATCAAAAAAATCACCCAAACCCTATTATACTTGTTTCTATGTATTTGCTGGAGAGTAGGAGGGAAGATCTGCTTTATGACAGAAGAAACCATGTAGCAGCCTTCCGTGATAGGCATGCAGAGTTTTCTGCGAAATAGAATGTATTAATTTATTATATAGAAAAACATTTGTATATTAACAATTAAGGATCCTGGATCTTTTTCTGCACTGATGCAGAAGGATTTGGGGTTTGTAATTCATTTAGAAAGGGATACAATGCTGATAAATGCACCATATTTTTCTTGGCGGCCAGGTGGTCTGGAGTATTCCTAATTTCTAGTCAAGTGTTGAGCTGCACAAACATTGAGATAATACCATGTAACTCTTGCAAGCATTTAGCCATTGGCAAACAGCTGCCTAGCAATCTCTTTATGAGATTTATTTCTCTGTCATGGTTTTGTCAAGGAAACAGTAGTTGTTGATAACATTCAGAAACACAGAGGTATTCTTTAATACTCAGGACAGTGAACAAGCCAAAAACCTGCTGTAGAAAAGCTTGTGTGAATATTTGACTTTTGTTGTCATTTTACAGATTATACGTGCCCAGCGTTTATAATTCAGGGGATATATATTTGCAAGTAACATCAGCCCCAATTCCTAGAGCAATAGGCTTTGTGGTTCTCTGATTCCTAACTCTAACCCTAGTGGCTACTTGGGGGTGTGGCTGCGATTAGAAAAGATGTGTACATAGTTATTTTTTTACAGTGCTGTGCTCCTTTTGGCTTGTCTTTTCCAGCCTCAGTGCCCTAGAGCTTTAGACTGTGTGGTTCTCTGAACCCTAACGCTAACCCTAACCCTAGTGGCAGCTTGGGTCTGGGTCTGAGGTGCTCAGCACAGTGGGTGGCCCAGATAAGAATGGTCTGGAGGCAGCTACGTTGGTGCAGTGCTATGCTTTCTTTGGGAGGACTTTTCCAACCCCCGTGAAAATCTTCTTGCTTTATTTTATGAAAACCTCTCTGTTTTAGCAGGCATTTCACATAGCATTCATACTGGGGGTTGCAGCAACATCACTCATCTTCCTGCAGGCAAAACTCTGGTTTGTTTTGACAGTCATTCCTGATGCTTTTTCCTTTTGCAAAAAAACAAGGCAACTTACCCAAGATGAGGCTTGGGACAGTCATGGGGAGGAAACAAAACTGGAACATATGTAGGAGGCCTAAAACTGGTGAAGCATTTGTATTTTTTCTCCTTTGAAGCAGAGCCAGATCATCGCTCCACAAAGGGTCCACCTGGGCAGCCAGTGCCAATGTCTCTCTAAATCTGAAGCACATCGGGTTTTCCTCAAAATGAAAGTGCTGCCTACAGTTCTGAGCCTGTGGGAAAACCACTCCTGACTTCTGAGCACAGTTGCAGCATGCTGCAGCTCTGGTTCTTGTTGATTCTTTTTGGAAGGGAGAAAGAGCAGATTGGAAAAATAACACTTGAAAATTTATTCCAGTACATCAGAAAAAGCTCCATCCTTCTCACCTGTGCAATTCCAGAAGATTCACCCTGTGAGAGGCAGCTGGAGGGCAGGTACCGGGCAAGATCTGTGCTGCAGCATAACATTTTGCCTTACTTTTGGCTCACTGCCACAAAAAGCACCCCTATGAAACCATCCCTACAGGCTCTGCAGGCAGCACACGGCTTAACGCCATATTAAATCGCCTCTTTCATTCTGTGCAGCACAGCAGTATTGGCAGATAGAAGAAAACGTAAAAGCACATCACACGAGTCAAGGCAGATTCTGTATTGCAAACTTGCCCTCTCCATTAGGGTAGTTGTATAAGGGCTGATTGCTTCCTCTAGGGGAAAAATGGGATTTGGTACTACAGTGCTCGAGTGCTTTCTCAATAAGAGAAAAACACTATGATGGCCAACTCTTATATCAGGGCTTTTACTGAGTTTATCTTAAAATTAGGAAACTGCATTTTGGGATTTTGCCTCTTTGCTGCCTATATTTCCCTCTGTAGGAATGCTGCTGTATTTGGGAAGTTCAACATACTTGCATTTGTGATGTGAACCAACCGGTCAAATCCAATTTCTGCTCGAATTTATAGCAAGATTTTCAGTCTGTCAAAAATAACCCAGATTTAATACCAAGAACATTATAGTCCCTCAAATGCATACTTTTTCCTCTGAGTCACAAGCAAAGAGCAGTCTTTAGGCACATCCTAAGGACACTAGTGTAGATCATCAAACAGCCCCAAACCTGACAGAATGGTGTCAGTTCAGCTGAGGGAACAGCCTGCTCTTGCTAAGCTCACAGCAGGGAAAGGAAGGGATTGTGGCGGGTCACTGTTTTCACACCTAAGCAAGGACTTCTGGAGCACTTCAAAGATTGGTTGCATTCCCTCCATACTTCCGATTCCTGAGTTAATTTCCCCAAACCGGCAGTGTTGAACAGAGCTGGAATCGTGCAGAATTGCAGACCTGTCCCTGCTCTGTGCACTGACAGCCAGAGCAAACAAGGAGAGGAGGAAGGAGGAATTACCCTGGTGATCCCTCCTGTGATTCCCCAGCAGCTGCAGTCCTCAGCTGACCCCGGCGGGGAGAGACTGTGAGAGTTACACTGGATTACAGATCCCAGCTGCTCTTAACCCGGGGGCAGCCACGACTGACTTGGCCAACAGTGCAGCAAGAATCGCCTGTGCATGGCTTCATTGCACCAGGCAGTTATTTATACAGTCTTCCTGAGTTCCCTTTGCCTTTCTTTTATCCCTGCAAATCCTCACAATGTTGTTGTGTGGCAATAATAAAATTGCCACTAATGTTCAGACAGTTTGATTTTTATGTTTTTAAATTCAAGTGGTGGCTAGTCCCAGGAAGCCCCACAGCTCAGCAGAGCAAGGAGTTTGCATCCTAATAGAGGTTGATGATTATTTCCTCTTCTCCTTCCTTAGAAGGTCCTTTCTACATCTTCTGGTACTAACTTATACAAAATCAGAGGATGCAATTAGCATATCTGGTCACCAGGTAGTTCCCAGTGGTGGACAAACTATCTCAAAGAGTGGCATAACTGCACTGAATTACCTGATGATAGCTGGGATTTTGTACTTTTTCTTTTGGAATCTGCCTAGGAATTCACACCCCTTGTGCACAATGCATCTTAGATTCATTCAGGGGAAAATGAATGCATTTCTCCTTGCCAGTTTTGGTATATTTATCTTTTATATTTGATCATCAAGGCAAAAATATTTATACCACCTACATCACTTCGGTACTGATAGTTCATTGTTCTATATTTAGATTTATTATATAGGGGCACACATAGTTGATTGGATCACCTACCTCTGTAATTTTTGCCCCTCATAGACCCCATCATTGCTGCCGTGCATGCCCAGAGCTGCCCTGTGTAAGCATGGTAGCACTGAGAGTATGGAAAAACAAGACATCCCCTCTGGCCTCTCCTCTGTGCCTGTCCTAAAGTAGCCCTGGTCATGTATTCCATGCAGTAGGAAATGGTTGTGCACTGTATCCAATACTCACACTCATTTTTATTTTTGCAGCATAAGGATGTTCAATGCTCAAGGCAACAGAATTCCTAACCTACGCGGGTTTTTCTGCCTCAACAGAAGGTCTTGGGCTGCCTCTGGTGGGAGACTGACACTCAAACTCCACAGGCTAGGGGGAACAGGAGAAGAGATTGTTGTTTAATACCATTGCTTTATTCCAGAGATATACATAATATGTAAAAAATTAACAAGCAGAGTGTTTTGTATTTCTTAAGGCTGCTGTTGTCATCCTGTCTGTCTTCTGTGGTTGCTACTGACTCTATGTCATCACCACACCACAAGGTTGTTGGAAAGAACAGGAGAGGCCAAGTTTTCCCCTCCCCTCCCCTCCCCTCCCCTCCCCTCCCCCTTTCCAGAAAGACCTAATCCATACAACCTGCAAGACTAAGAATCCAGCTTTTCAGAGCAGCATCTAAGCATGTGCTTGTCTTTAGGCCTCAACTGTGAACAGATGTGAGCAAAGTTACGGAGTTTTGTTGATTCGCAGCCTAAATTATCCAGCATACACTTTGCTCCTTTGCTTATCTAAGCTGCTCTAACCCTTACTGACTGATCAAACTCTGCATATGATAAGTGAGTTTATGTTGCTAAAAATGCAACATTAGAAGTCACTGAGACTGACCATCTTTAATTGACCAGAGTATGGGCCAGGTCCATGCTCTGGCTGTGGGAAGCGAGGAGAACTGAAGGAGGAGTGCTGCAGACCTGGCATGACCTGCCAGCAAGCAGAGGATGGGCTGTCTCTGTGCAAAGCACTCTTTCCAAGTGCCATAAAGTCATGGTGCTTATTAGGTCAGAAACCTTGAGCTGGTGGAAATAATTTCTGCCAGTGTACGCTAGAGCAATCTGACGTTCAAATACCCTTGTGTTATCAGCAGCGGGTAGGAAAAAAACAAGCCATTTTCTCTCCAAAGGCAGTAAATGTCCTGCAGTCCTATCTCCTTACGCAACCCCTAAGAATGGACCACAGTTTCACCAATTTGTGAATTAAGTTACCTGATATCAGGAACAGGAACTCCTGCATAATACCCTCATTAATACCCACAGGAAGCAATGAGCCTGCTATTCCATTACTCTCCGTTAAATAAAATCAGTCCCTGCTTTGGTTAATACATTGGATATTTAAAACTTATTATTTATTTTTGTGGTAGAGGAGTAGTAGCCAACTCCAGATGATGGGACAGATGGAATTTTACAGTGCATAAAAAAATTGGGTTCTCGATAATGTCATGTGTTACACTTGCATGTTCTACACAATTAAGATATTTTCTTTAACAATTAACAAAAATGGAAGAGAATTGGCATCACAGGATTTTGACATAGCTGTAATGACACTCCAGAGCTGAAACTACAGAACTTGCATATTCTTCCCAAAGGACTCTATCCAGAAAAACAGATTTAAGGAAGCACAGGATGCCCATCAGGTATGCTCCAGCAGAAATTGCCCATCTTTCTGGATGAGGATGGACTCTTTCTATAAAGCAGGCCACTTTAGCTGTCCAGTGCTCATGAATGCTCTTGCTGTGTACAACAGGCTCTGAGACTATAGGTTGACTCAACTTCCAAATGAGAGTCTCTCCGAAGATGTGCAATGGGAAAAGGAGAGCAAAAGCTGACATGAATTCCCTCCATCTTCACTGCCTTTTAGCAGCCAGCATTGGACATCAACTTCACTTCATAGCCTTCTAGTCACAGTCACTCCCTCTCCCAAATCAGTCAGCAGGCAGTGCTGGGGGGGAGAGAGGATGTTGTCAGTTCCCAGGGAGCAGAGCTTACCCCTTCCAGCACCTGGGGGGTGTGATATGTGACTTTGTTGAGTTTCAGATCTGGATAATAACTAAAGCCCCTTACAAAGACTATCTCAGGATTCCAGAAAAGACATTGAAGGCAGGTTTTCAGCATCACCCACTGTAGGTCTGGCAGCCACTGTGCTAGCTAGCCCTTAAGCCAAACCACACTCATTCTTTTAAATCTTCATCTCTTCTCAAGGAAGTTGTTTCCTTGGTGATCACCATGACCCTGAGATTCCACTTGTGTTTGCAACAGGAAGAATAAAAAAGAAAAAAGCTAATACAGAGAAAAACGATTGCTAAAATGGTTTTAATCTCCTTACTAACTGCAATAGTTATGCAGAAAGGAAAGTTTTTATCTGCCTACATTCTGGTCAAAGAGGTTTTGTGTAATAATGAGATCTTCTAGAGAGTGCTATTGCAGCCACTGAAGTCAATGGACATTGCAATATTAACTGAAGGAAAATCCCAGTCAGATCCTGAAAATTAAATCATGTAGCTAGAATCCTAATTGCAAATGCCCTCATGAACAAGACAGAGTGCAGCAGCTATCAAGTAATTCAGTGAACACTATGTGTTCTGCCCCAGCCAGCTGCCACATGATGAGCAGGAATGTTATCTGCTGTCAGCTTACACGAACATACATCATGTCAAGCAGAATGGGACTCTTCTCCTCCCCCATGTGCTCACCAAGTCTTTGCTGAGACTGTCCTTTGCTCCATGCTAGCCTCTTTCTCATGAATGTTTGCAGAAGCAAGGGTAGCAGTCCCAAGCCAGCGTGGAGGAGCCTTAACTCTGTATATTGGTACAACCTCTGGCACCTGAGTAGCACTTACTGCATGTGTAAATCCCAGTGGATGAAGTCTTTAGTCCAATATGAGAATTTCTGATTACCTGTTGATAAATCCTCTCTGTCCCTTGACAAAATATATTCAACCTTATAGCCACAGAAGCAAACCTTTCCTATAAAATGTCTCAGAGCTCAACCAATCACTGATCACTGCTGATGAGCCCAAAGTGACCAAGCAGAGGAAGTCAAGGGCTCAGCTTCTTAGGAAAGACCTTCACCATAATGAAGATCTGAGTCTTCTGCTCCTTCCAGTAAGTTAATAACTAAGCAATTCTGAAGCATATGGTTTCCTTACTGTTTTCACTGGAATTCAAAGCTTAATCATTCCCTTTGTTGGCACTAGGTTATGTCATTTCCTCCCTGTTATATTTGCATAAACTAACAAATATCAAGTGCTGTCAGGCACCTCCCAGAATCAGTGGGTGGGGAATCATCAACTGGTCTGAGCTGTAAAGGGGGCAGTTAACAATGAAGTAGATGGCAGGGAAGGAAAAACAAGGGATCATGGAGAGAAAACAGCTCTTGGAGTACCCACAGTTCCTTTCCTGAGATGCCCCATGCAATGGCTCCATCCTTTTATATATTTGTTTCTTTCCCTCAAGAACCACGTAGCACAACTCAACCCTAAGTGCAATGCTCATACCTGCGTTTGAAAATACTCTTTCCTAATATACTGTGCAATGGCAGGGAATGAGGCAACTCTTGTGATGTACTCTTCTGTAGGGCTGAATACTGAGTTTCAGGTAACCAGATGCTTGGCCTCACACAATCTCAACAGACTGCATGGTAAAGCACGAAATCTTTTGGAAAAAAAGGATCTGTAATTTTTATTTCATTTTTCTCCTTTGGAATTGGCTGAAAAGAGTCCTCTCTCTAAAGTCTCTTCATTTAAAAGAATTTTTTTTACCACAAACAAGTATTTTAATTGTGATAATTTAGAGGGGAGGACAGAGGTCCCATCCACCTGCTATGGATTACTGGGGTGAGTTGTTTGTGGTTTTCACCTTATCAGGCAGTTTTGTGAGTAATTCTAGTGAATATCTGGTTTCCCATGGCTTTGACTGACTGCCTTATCTAACTGAATCATACTCAGACTTCCTGTCATCTCTGAATATGTCTATTTTGGTGATAAAATGCAAGTGACTATATTTATTTGTGGAAAAAGTAGGTCAGGGTAAAAATTTTTAGGTGGACATTAGAAGCTGAGACACTGGGAAGATTTGTTTCTTTCTTTTCTCAGCATTATCAGATGCTATAATATTTAACACTTCTAAATATTCTGTTTGTCTGTAAGCATTTTTAAGTTATACTGGCAATATAATTATGAGTTTGTTATTTATTTTCACCTATGTGTTGCAGAACCATGAACACCTAAGGAAGAATGAAAACTAAAGATGGATCCTGAACTTAATAACTACTCCTGCTGGAGTGCATGAAATCTACACAGTATTGCTTGTTCATATGTAAAAATGACAGGAGGTCATGCTGATGATGAACTGAACCTCATAAGTATAAACAGCCACATAATAGACCAATATGGAAATATCTACCACAGGGAAACTCTCTATAACTCCACAGCATGAGTGTTTATTTAGATGGTAAAGTTTAAGGGTTTCTATTCTTTGTATAGGAACACTTCCCATTTCACTGCAGACACCCCCATTGACTATATATGCTTTAAATCCCTTTTGAAATATGCATGTTTATATTTGCTGTTCCTTTTGCACCGTGCCAGACTCCCACTGCCTGCAGCAGCCTGTGGTATTGAGCTTCTTGGGTTAATGATGAATTAAGCAGGGTGTCTCCCTTTTTTCAGGCAGACTCTACCTGAATTCTTCTGGCCCAACAGCCCTGTCTCCCTGGCAGCAACTCTTGAAATTTATAAAAAAGTCATGGGTCAGCCAAACTCTAACATCATCCTGTGCCTTGCAAACAAGTTGTTAAGAAGTTGTAAACCAGCAGCTAGATAACCCTTCCAGGAGAGCAAATGAAACCTGAACCACAGTTTGGTCCCAAGTCGCTTCTTCCACACCAGACCAAAGAGTATGAAACAAGAAAAATCAACCTTTGAAACTGTGTATATCAGAGGTCTTTGCAGCTTTCAGCAATCTGTGAAGGAAAATAGCATGTCATTATACCAGAACTGTCCCTCCCAGAGAAATGTCAGGGATACCTCCTCCACCATCTGACATCAGTCATCCTTTGGTTGACATCGATCTCTCTACAACCTCCTTTCAGGTGGCTGTAGACTGCAATAAGGTTGTCCCTGAGCATCCTTTTCTCCAGACTAAACAACCCCAACTCCCTCAGCTGCCCCTCATAAGACTTGCGCTCCAGACTCTTTCACAGCTCTATTATCCTTTTCTGGACTCACTCCAGCATCTCAATGTCCTTCTTGTAGTGAGAGACACAAAACTGGACACAGTACTTGGGGTGCAGCCTCAGCAGTGCAGAGTACAGGGGACAATCACTTCTCTGGTCCTGCTGGCCACACTATTCTTGATAAAAGCCAGGATGCCATTGGCCTTCTTGGCCACCTGGGCACACTGCTGGCTCATGTTCAGTGGCTGTTGACTGGCACCTCCAAGTCCCTTTCTGCTGAGCAGCTTTTCAGCCACTCTCTCTCCATCCAGTCTGTAGTGCTGCATGAGGTTATTGTGACCCAAGTGCAGGACCTGTCACTTGGCCTTGTTGAACCTCATGCCATTAATCTTAGCCCATTTATCTAGCCTGTCCAAATCTGTCTGCAGATCTTCATACCCTCCAGAAGATGATCATAGGTTGGTTTGGGTTGGAGTGGACTTTAGTGGTCATGTAGTTCCATATCCCCTCTGCTTCCCCCTGCCATGGACAGGGATGCCACCCACTAGACCAGTCTCTGCACAGTTTTCCTACCTTCTATTGGCTAATTGCTGAATAAGTGATTTGGTTGTTTTGCTGTTCGGAGCCCCAAAAACCAGTGATCTAATGAGAGTAGCTGACACCAAGTGTTGTATTTCTCTGCATTAGTTGTTATAATTCTGTTCTCCCCACTTAGTGGGCAGAATCATGAGAAACAAGTCACCTGCATCCAATAGATCTTTTTGATTAATTCATATCGAATGGGTGGTTCCTTCAACTAGCCAATGCTACTTTGGAAGTTTGTTACTTGGAAATGGGTATGTAAGACCTTGTGTACCATACTATGTCTCTTAGTTTGTAGCATCTGCTTACAGACAGGCTTGAGCATTTTGCATTGTAGTAAATGGGCCACCCCATAGTGGATGGAAAAGGAATAAAGATGCATGAGCTTTGCTGTGGTACCGGGGGAAGTATCAACAGGGCAGTAAGGAGGCAGGGTATTAAATTATCTTGTACTTCCCTGACACTATTCACACATGCATATACACACAGAAAAATCATCTCTGTGACCTCTGCTTGACAATGATAATATGATAGTAATTGACTTTTCACTATTGTGTGGTTATGAGACCAAAAATGGACATACTTCAAGAAGCAAGGCTATCATCCATTATAGCTCCATCAGTAATTCTTTCAGGTATTTTCTACCTTAATTGAGCTCTAGAGCCTAATTCTCTTTGTAATTAACAATTACAGTGTACATTGAAAAAAAACACATAGAGTAGGCAAATGGATGTGAAATGAATGTGTATCATTCCCACCAAGTTTCTTGAAACCTACTATTTCTGTCTTTCTTTTTCATAAAATGGACAAGTGAGTCTACTTTAAAGAAAATTACTCCTTGGCAATAGTGACCCAAGAGGTCTGCAAGTCTGCATAGCAAGCAATCTTGACAGCTTGATTATTTGTTGTAAGAACAGCTCTGAAACATTTAATCTATAGAGCGTGTTACAATTTCAGCTGAGAAATTTCATCTTCAATATTCCTGAGGACTGAACTAAAGTGAGAGGCGGGCAACTACAAGTCACTCATTAGTATCCACACTGTGGTTTAATCCTTGTTAGAGGAGAATAACAAATGCAGAAAGGTTCATTTTAGTCCTTGCATGGGAAATGCAATTCAAGGGTGTATTTTTTAGTCTGCTCAGAAGCATGCAAAAATAATGTTCATTAATGTTATGGGAGATACAGATGCTATGTGAGAAAAGGATATAGCAATGATCATTCATTCTGGCAGAAGGCTTCAGGAGCTCTCTTTGAAGTCTGACAACAGGAATCTGTGCCCAGATTTGCCAAGCTTTAATCTGTGACAATTAAATTAGAGGATAATGGAAAGGATGGTGCTGTCTTCATTCTTGGTTGAATTAATGATTTCTGAGTTGTGGGGAATGCTTGCCTCTCTGGCTGGTTGTTGTAGAACTTCTGTTTTGTCAAACTCTGATTGTAAGCCTGGATTTAAAGCCCTAGGAGCTCTTATAATTCTTTCATGTAACTCCACTGCTATTTCTCCAGACCACCTATTACATATTTTGTAAATGCTACAGGAATGTGTATGTATGCAACTAATCCAAGGATACATGGAAGAGACACAAGCACGAGCCATCCTTGAATAGGGAAGAGGACCTTCCAGTCCAGGAGGTGCAGTCAGCCATGGAGGGAGCAGCTTTCGGTTGTGGGAGGCTGTTGATGGCATGATGTCACCTCTCTCCATCCCTGCACTGCCTTGCTCCTTTCTCTGTCACATCACCATGCACTGAGCCTTGCTTCTGCCCAAAGCTACCCATGGTCAGCGCCTGCACATCTACTGCACGCCTCCATTACTCCTATGGTGGAACCAGGCTCATGTGACCTGTTATAAAACCATGTTATTTTCTGGCTTAAAAATGATATAATTTAAAAATTCCCCAGAGCAGCTCAAAATTTTCCTGCTGGAAAGCTCATCAAATAAGATTCACAACACTCATATTTAAAAATCATGCAGTTTAATAAAAAGAAATTATTATTTTCTTCAGCTGCAGCTGGATAGCATATTGCCAGAGGTACACAAATAATAGCAATATGGAGTTATTAATATTTGTCCTCAATTTTTACTTAGAACATTTCATCATATCCCAAGGCCTCACCTATGTCCCTCAGGTAATATTTATTTATCAGTACAGTCAACATTTAGAATGTATGATGTGACAGTTAATATTTTTATCAATAGTACAGTAAAGAATATACTGCATTGCTCCCTGAGTTGACCATGCAATCTCTGTCTAAAATAGAATGTTATCCTTAAAATTCCTGGATAGAAGGTGAATTTTTTAGTGGTCAGGCATTTTTATTAAAAACAGTCTATTGTACTTCAGCTACAAGAAAAAATCCTCTTATTTTTCATATTTTTTTCTAAGTATGAAAGAAACCAAGCATGTTCCTTCCTGATTATGGAACGACAAGGTATGTAAACATGGAAAAGAAAGACTTGCATTACCTCAAGATGAATTGCTACTGGGGAAGGAGACACACAGCATTGCAGCTTTTGAAGCTCCACCATTAGAAGTGCATTAAACTTTATTAAGCTTCTGACATATTTTATATATTTCACTCCAGTTGTACCCTGTCTAGGCAGGATGCATCTGTTGTAAGTCAGGCATCTGAAAGTCAAACATCTAAGTTTGACTTAGTCACTTTAAAGTTCCTTTATAGTCAAAGGGCAGAGGCAAGCACCTGCAGAGGGCACTTCATCTCATCCTCACATTGGGGTCTAAGGTGAGGTCAGACCAACTGCCCCGGGGGAGTGACAGTGTCTCAGCAATGATTATAAAACTAAGCCCCATGTGACTAGCTCCATCTTAGATCTTTCAGACATCCCAAGCTGAGTGTGATGACTCTGTGCTTAAACAGAAAGGTCTGCCCAATTTTGCTGATGGCAGAATACTCACAGCCATTTACAAAGCAGAAGGTTTCAGGCTGGTTCCTGTAAAAAAGATGAAATATGTGACATACACCAGATGTATATGAGTGACTTATCTTGCCAAATTTATTGTATGGTATTTGCCTGGGTCTCTGCAAGACTTCAAAGGGACTAATGGATGCCAAACTTCTTGAGGCTGATTAGTTTCTGCAATGCAGAACAGCAATGGGGATGCTGCAGATTGAGAAGAAAGCAAGACAAAATTTCTCTGTTCACTGTGTTAATTAGTTAAGGCTATCTGGCAAGGTAGGCTGCCTGCCTTTATATTTTCATCACATTTTCAACACCAAGCCAAGACAAAAATGAGGCAGAGAATTAGCCTGAGAAAACAGTTGTCATGGTGTAGGCAGGCATTTCAACTACACACATTTGTGTAGCATAGCAGTTCTGAACTTGTTCAGCTTCACATTGTAGCTGAAGTTGTACGTGGTATGTTATGGTGCTTCTACTGATATTTACCTTGTGCCATAAAAGAAAATGAGAACTACTGTCTTTTACAACGCAGTATTTTCCCCACCCAATTCAATAGAACTATTCAATAATTTAGTAAGTTATTCTATTTACAATCCTATTGTATTTTTCCGTTTTGGACTCTCCTGCCAGCCCTTGTTTTTTTGACTGTCTCTTGGCTGCTTAATAGCATGAGACAGCCCCCTGAATTCCACCTCGAGAAAAGCCTTTGCTGTACTCAACTGAGACTTTGTGTATTCTTGTCACCCTTTTCCCCAGCACTGGTGGAGCCTAGGGAGAGAATCTAATCCCACATCACTCCACAGTCATCACAGCTTAACATGGAGAAACCTGTCAGTATCCCAACAAGATGAACTACTGTCAGTATCCCAACAAGATGTTTGTGTCTGATCTCAAGCAAGAGCCTGGAGTGAGCTGTATGCTGTTACCTGATCTGGAGGCTTGTGTCATGTGCTCCTGTACAATGGTACAGGCTGTAAGGGCCAGAGAAATGCCAATTGGTCAGCCAGGGAGGGGACTCTGCTGAATCAGAATTGTTCACTGGCCAGTTAAATGCAGGATGTGATTCTTATCCAACAAGGAGGCATTTCCATATGCAAAAAGGGAAAAAGGCTTGTTATTTTACTTCAGAGGCTGGCCAGAATGCCTTACGGTAAGGGAAGAAGTAGAGTGAGCTGTAGGATGACAGAGGAAACTAGTCTGGACCCCTCAAAGAGCTCAAAGTGAAGCATGAACAAAAAAGCTAATATGATTATAGAAGAAAGGTGAGCTGATTGTGAAGAAGAGGTGTTTTGAGGCAAGAATGCAGAAGACAGGCTCTTGGAGCTGCTTTCTGGTGGAGTTCCCTCAGAGAAGCTGTGCACCCTTGGGGGCCTACCAGGAGATGCACTTGGCAGTGCCAAATGCAATGCCTGGAGCCCTGACTGAAGTTGCCAGGTTTGATAACTCAAGGATGTCTACCGAATACAGCCACAGAACTTCTTATTTAGTTTCATCCTTTGCCAATTCTATATGCATTTGTAACTGTGTTGCCTGTTTTGGGTACTATGAATAAATGACTGTATTTGGCTTTTATTTTAACCTGGTTTGGGTTAAGTGTGATTTCAGGTAACAGGATAACAACAGGTCATTCTTTCTTCAAAGATATAGTGAATCTGTGAATGAGGGCCTGGTTTGGATGACAGGTCACTCCTGCTATCTTTTTCTCTACCATCTCAAATGATGAGTGTCCGTGTGGGGTATCGGTTCAAACTGCGGCAACGAACCATGTTGTAATCAATATGATGTCCTGGGATGGAATTTCAGTCTTCCTCTTTTGACTTGTTTATAAACTTAGGAAATTAAAAGCACAACTACTCATGAGGTATAGAAAAAATATTAGTAAGGTTCTGCACCAAGGAACCAAAAGATAGTATTAAAGACAGCAAGCTCTATACAGACACATAACACTCACCAAAGATGACATCCTTTCAAATCTCTCTGTTGCCTCAAGATGTCTCCAGTATATTTTATTGGTTTACCACTGATGGAGGCCTTTCAGGACCTCTTCATACCACTTAATAATTAAAGCAAAAGACAACTCTATTTTATTGTCGATTCTGGAGCAGTTACCTACAAACTCAACACCAGATCCTCAGTGGATGTAAATTGTTATACTCACCATGGAGATCATAGAATCGATTGGGTTGGAAAAGACCTCCGAGATCATCAAGTCCAACTCTTGGTCCAACTCCAGTCCATTAACTAGATTATGGCCCTCAGTGCCACGTCAACAGAGCAGAAACAGCATGTGAATTTATCACAGGAATAATAGGACAATTCAGGTTGAAAGGGATCTCAGGAGGTCTCCAGTCCAACCTCCTGCTCAAAGCAGAGGCATCTCTGAGGTCAGACCAGGCTGCCCATGGATTTGTTTTAAAAACCTTCAAACAAGGAGGCAACATAGCCTCTTGGAGAAACCAGCTCCACTGTTTGGCTGTCCTCATGGGCAAAATCTCCTTACATCCAATCTAAGCTTTTCATTTTTCAACTTATGCCTGTTGCTGGTCCATTTGGCCTTCATTTGAATCATGACAACCCTATGCAGTGCTACAGGCTTGGGAGAGTGGCTCAGTGGAAAAGGACCTTGGAGTGCTGATCAAGAGCCAGTAGAACACGAGCCAGCAGTGTGCTCAGGTGGCCAACAAGGCTATTGGTATCCTGGCTTCTATCATGAATGTTGTGGCCAGCAAGACCAGGGAAGTGATAGGCCCCCTGTATTCTGCACTGGTGAGTCCTCATCTGGAATCCTGTGTTCAGTTTTGAGTGCCTCACTATAAGAAGGAGCATGTCCAGAGAAGGCAACAAAGCTGGTGAAGGATCTGGATTACAAGTCATATGAGGGGTGGCTGAGGGAGCTGGGGTTCTTTAGCCTGAAGAAAAGGAGGCTTGGGGGGACCTTAGTGCTCTCTGCAACTGCCTGGAAGGTGGTTGTAATGAATCATAGAATCAGCTGGGTTGGAAGAGACCTCCAAGATCATCAATTCCAACCTTGATCCAACACTACTGTGATGACTAGATCATGGCACTAAGTGCCACATCCAGTGAGGTGGGTACTGGTCTCTTCTCCCAGGTAACAAGAAACAGGATCAACGAAATGGCCAGGGGAAGTTTAGAGTGGATATGAAAAAAATGTTTTCGTTGCAAAGGATTGTCAAGCATGGGAACAGGCTGCCCAGGCTGCTGAGTCACTGTGCCTGGAGGTATTTAAAAGATGTGCAGATGTGGCATTTGCAGACATGGTTTAGTAGTGGACTTGTCAGTGCTGTATTAATGGTTGGACTTGATGATCTCAAGGGACTTTTCTGATCTAAACAATTCTACGGTTCTGTGATTGTTTCTCACCCTTCTGCCTTGTGACACTGTGAAGTGCTTAGTTCTGGCTTCTTGGTGGCCCCTCCTAGATGCTGGCAGGCTGTTAGCTTCCCTTGGAGCTGTCTCTCCTGCAGACTGAAGAAGTCCAAATCTCTTACTGTTCCTCCAGCTCCCCACAGTGATGCACAGGCATTGCATCTCCCTCTGCTTTGTCTCCCAAAGGTGAGCAAAAACACCTTGTCCTCCCATGGATGTGTGGGTCTCAGC
This sequence comes from Sakesphorus luctuosus, assembly GCA_013396695.1. Classification (NCBI taxonomy): domain Eukaryota; kingdom Metazoa; phylum Chordata; class Aves; order Passeriformes; family Thamnophilidae; genus Sakesphorus; species Sakesphorus luctuosus. The sequence goes on from VWZD01006499.1 coordinate 881,945, forward strand.
CCACTACACATCTCAGCAGTGTCAGGACCTTTTGAGAGGTGGATCTTGTGGCATCCACTGAGTGAATCCGGTTCCTACACTTAGACTTATAATTCTGCTCAGGCCTTAGAAGCTCTGGACTTTTTTTATGTTAATGCTGTCTTTGTCTCCCCTTCATTTGAGAGTGAGATAGGCTGGATTGTACTATCTCTCATTCTCAGCTAAATGCACTGTACTGTGGTGTCATTTTTCAAATAAAGCCAAAAGACTTTATCTGGGTGAATCTGATTTCTTACTGTACCCACTCCCATCTCCCTCCTCCTTGCAACAAGATGAAAACATCAATATCTGTTTTGGGCTCCAAAGGTATGACATAACGTCAATGGAATTTGTTTTTAATCTGGGTGACTAACGGTTATCTGACAATTCAAGTAATATTTCTCCACATTCATCCGTCAAACTCCAGCAAATTTACACAGGGAGACAGTGTCAGATTTAGCAGTCAGGGAAGCCCATTAACACCCTGGGATTGTAACTTCGACTCCCTGCAATACGATTTTCCCCATGCCTGTCCTGTGCTGCCCTTTTCATTTTTTATTTATGTAAAATTATAACTCTTCTGTTTGAAAGTCATCTTCTTTTATTTCTGAGGCTGTTTCCTACAGTGAGTCAGGTCAGGCGAACTATTATTAGGACCATGTTTATTTATAATGGGTAGTTTAGCATTAAGCAACGAGTTGTGACAGGCTGTGCATTTCTGGAGGACGATGGCAGGCTCGGGGTGCCTGCGCAGGCACGATGCCGAAGGCAGAGGGCTCCTGCCGCCCCAGCCGGCCTCCAGACACACTCTGCTGCCAGTGGCTCCTGCCATTACGAAATGAAACGTTGACAGCGAAACGAGGACACGCAGGAGCCAGCGCTGGTGCTGGGGGATGTGGGCACTGGGCAATCCATGGTGCCCCTGGCTGTGCTGTCTCTGCTCTGCTGAGTGCCCGGGTGAAGGGCAGCTCTCAGGTGGACTCATGAGACTCAGAGCAATGTACAGAAGCAGGAGTCTGTTGACCAAATGTTTTCCAGGTATCCCTCTTTTTCATACCCTATGTGCCTTCCCCGACACACTGGTTTATTGCCCCCTCTCCGCAGAATGCAAAGCAGCTGCCTTTGCTGTATTCCATGGCGTTTGCTGACTCGACAGCAGCACTTTCAAAATAATTGAACTATTTATTAATTTTTATTCCATTCCATCTTCCCTGTTCAGATCTCACCAGCCTGACTGGAGGGCTGGCTGAAGACTGCAGAAGGTAGAGACAGGCATGTTCCTGTAGTGACACCCAAACAAAAGCAGCAAAGGACTGAGGACCATGGAGACCCTTCCCTTCAGCAAAAGGTTAAGCAGATAATTCACCACTTGGCTGCCACATAGTGGGGCAGCCTGTGCAACCGAGCTCGGCTTCCCTCAGAAGATGTTGCTCCTTTTTTGTCCTCTTCCCTCTGGTCCTGTGCCGGGATGGGAAGCTTGTGCCACTTGAGTAACTCTGTGCATGAGGTTCAGCCTCATCATTTCCCCCTCTCCCCACCCACAGACCTGAATGTCCACTTGCAGCTGGTATGGAACGGCAGTTGGTTTAGCACAGACACACACTGCTGAATGTCTCCTTAGGAAAGACTGGACCCCCATGCGCGGGCAGAGGTAGGATGCCAGTGTCAAGGGTTTGACCCACAGCTGGTTCCTTACCAAGGGCAGGCCCACATGGCATACTTGCAGCTCTGGAGGTTTCTGTGTTTCCTCTTAGCTGACTCTATTACATCCTTTGTTCCCCTGTGAATGTGAGCAGTGGCAAGGAACATGGTGTTGGGAATTGGTGAGGGCCTAATCTCCAGGTTTTTTCCTTCCTCTAGTGAATCTCCACCCGCACTTTTCTTCTTACTTATCAGTTTGCATTTGTTTGACTTCAGTTCCCATTTTTTTGAGAGGGTAAACCTACTTGAATCATCTGGCAAACCCAAGGTGACATATATACTTCTCCATCTATGCCTCTAAGTGAGAAGCTGTGACCATGGCTGTCAGGAGACCATGTCAAAATCAGCTAAATTCATCAGCCAATATTCAGTTCTTAGCTTTGCAAAACTCTAATGAAGATAAGGAGAATTTTAACTGAATGAGGATGTCAGGTTCCAATAATGAGCATGGCTGTGGTTCCTGAAGTATGTTTTCATGAATTTGCTCAAGAATATATTGCAGAGGTGTTTCTGACATTTGGCAACATTAATATTTAAGCCTTCCTGTGTTATTTTTGCTAAAGGAATTAGAAATTAGCATGTCAGGATCATAATAGAGCAGCTGAAAATAAAGAACCAGATTGTGCCCTCAATCCACATGCCCAATTCCCACGGATGTCATTGGAAATTGTGTGCACATGCCTCTGAGGGCAGATTTTGGCCTAGCACACCTCTTTCTGTGATGCACATGCTATGCTCGCTGCTGCTAACAGCACTTCTGTGTGACAAGAGGGGAGTGTCTGCCTACATTGTTTAGCACCATGATAACCTGTGGTATTTTTCCTTCCTTTTTCATAATAATTAAAACTAGAATTCTTCCAATAGCTAAAGCTGATATCTTTGCAGACAAGTTCTGCACACCTCTGTTAGCAGAAGGGCAATGAATTGCCTACCAGGGAATGTCTTCAGCATACTGGAGTCTGTACCAACAAGCTCAACCTGATTCTGGCAGAGAAGTCACTGGGACTATCCTGGGGCAAAGAGATGGGCTTGATGACTTCTTGTAACTCACTGCAACTCAGTGTAACTCAGTATATGATAAAGCATTGCATCTTTTCTGCCCTTGATCTGGAACCAGGTGGACTTGGCATGTGCTAAATATCCTAATGAAGGATGCTTTCCTGAGCCAAGGTTTTTAGCTGTAATGTTAAGGGTTTTTTTCATACTCTACAAGACTTCAGAAGAGTGGCTAGTTACATCACATTTATAATGACTGGTTTTAAATTAAAAAAGTCTCTGATACAAGAATTGTTCAATAGATAGGGATGGTTCATTGAAAAATGGTTGACGTTTTACTTTCCTCCTCCAAAATATTCAGAATTAAAACAGTCCTAAAAATAGCTTGATTCATCAGCAACAGTGCTCTCATGCAGCAAACTCTAAAAAAAGTGTCAGTTGTGACAAGACTATATGTGTTATACATATGCTTTAAAAGTGAGTGATAGCAGACATTTTAAGACACCATATCATGATATTGCAAACTATGTAAATACAAGTTTTCATTGTTCAAGCACAGGATCTAACTCAAACTCTAATGAGGTTTGAATGACTGCTTTCCCATTGACTTTGATGTCTGTCCTGCTTCAGGTCTTGGGAGAGCAACTTCCAGGTAATGTCCCTTCAGGTCACTGCTGTGAACTGGAGAGAGTTGTGCTGGCCCACAATCTTACTCCGTCAGTTGCCTTAAGTAAGAGAAAGACACCGAATACTTTCTGATTAGCTCTTACCCATGAAACCAGTGGCTTTATTGTAGTTGCCAAAGGAGTCAGATGGCATTGTAACTAGAAGAAGGGTCCTGATGAGAGGACACGGTCTGTTATGTATCTTACTTTGAAGTTGATCTAGTTGGGGAAAATGTTTGGAAGGAGCCTTCCATGTGCTGGGTATTCATAACTGATTAGTTTTCCCTATACTTCCACTTGGAGACAGTGGATTTTCAGAAGAACGGACATGCAGGATATAGCCCTTCCCAAAAGAACATGTAAACTTCAGTCCCTATCCCAGTAAAGTTATAGCCCATCACTCGGCACTTCTGAAAGTTTAGGATTTCAGGCACACGAAATCACACTGAAAAAACCCAATTCTACTTTCTTGCACCACAATTAAGTCATGCAATCAGTGAAACCAAAGACAAAAACACTGGGAGCCGACTTGCGCATCTGCTGGCATAACAAGAAAGAACAATTAATGCTGAAAGTAGTGAAAAGAAAACCATTACACAGGATTCTGTACACTGTACTTTAGGAATCAGGGTTGGTAAGAGGCTTTCAGAGCTCTGGGACAGCATTTCTGGCATTATTGTTAAACATCCTGTATGAAATAGTTGTGCCAGACTGGGAAGGAGTGGGTTGGGGATTGCAAATCTTGCTGTCAGTACTAAAGCCTTGCTCCTGCTCCCGGTGAAGGGAAGGGGACATCTTCCGAGGCACATTGGAGAAAATATATGAGTTGACACTTTAAAAATTAAGCCTCCTGAAACTGCTGTGTCGATTATTATCCCAGAGACAGCTTAAGTGATTTGCCTACAGTCACACAGTGAATTGGGGTTGAGCCAGGAATAGAAGATAGGACTCCCAGCTCCTGTTCTTGTTCTTTTACAACTAGGCACATCCCCAGTTGTACAGTGTAATCCACATGGAGATGAAAATCCAAAATAAAAAATTTATCTCACTTCCTGACACAGCTGTAGACAGCTCTGCAGCTGAGACACAGAGGCAAATCCTACTGCCCCGGTTAAGCAGCATAACCCACTGATTCCAAAAGAACTGGTCACCTGATGAATTTTGTCTTCACAATACCATATAGCTCAAATCCCTACAACATCAATGCCCATTGAGAGAAGAGGAGGCTGCTTGATAGCCAGAATTACGTGTCTGGGATTAGCCCCTTGAGCAATTTTAGCTAAACCTATTCTATACAATTAAAGTTGTGTGTTACTAATGCTTCACTTGTTAATGTGCAAAGGCAAATAACTTTGCTGGAGCTCTCAGTATCACCTGGCTATGCAGGGAGGAGAGGTTAAATACAGAACAGACCATACTTGTAAGAAGATTAATACATACAACAGGGATGGTAGCAGGCTTCTGCTGGGTCTAATCTGGCATCTGACCGGGACAGAGAGAGAGAAGGAAACTCTAAGCCAGTTAAAGTACTGGATTATTCATGATAGAGGATTCAGAGATGATAGGGGAGCTGGAAAGAGCAGGCAGTAGGGATGAAATGCAGGGCAGAACACATAGCACAAAGGAGGAAGAAGGTACTGTATTTTACAGGGAAACTCTAACAAATGTGAAAGAATATTTATTGGATAGGATAACAAAGATATGACCCTTCCAAGACTACAGAATTGGAGTGAGCAAGGAAAGAAGAAACCAAATATATCCTAGTTTTCTCCCTAAAATTGTATCTTAAACATCATGGAAAAAAGTCACACCAAACTACAACTGCTGTCTAGGAATCTGAACTTGGACAAACAAATTATCTGAGAAGAGCTGCTGGGCAAAAACACTTCCAAGATCTCCTTCACTTTCTCTGCGCAGGTTCACACTGAATGTAGAATAGCATTACAAATCACTAATTACAGAAAGTCTGTCCAGAACTTCCATGTAGATAAGTTTATCTTGGGTAACAGGCAGCTGAAGTGGGCTAGGGTGGTGCAGACCCTCTGCAGCACAGCTGGCTAATCACACTAACCCTTGACATGTACTTTTTAATGATCGATTATTTGAAAGAAAATTTTTTTGGTAAAGTTCTGGACCAAGGTTTAACAGGGACTTTTGGGAGTAGCTTACTTCTTTTTGTTTGCTTGATTGTTTCTGAAGGAGAGTGCTTCAAGCACCGAGCAGGGGATGGAGAAGATTATTTTAGGAAGTATTGATAAACATCTGAAAGACAGTGTTGTCATTGGTCACAGTCAGAACAGTTTCATGAGGGCAAAGTCCTGCTTATCAAACCTGATTTCCCTCTATTACAAGGTAACCCACCTAGCTTATGAAGGGACTCCAGTTGATGTAATCCTTTTGGATTTCAGTAGAGCTTCCAATACTGTCTGTCACAGGGTCCTTCTGGACAAAATATCTGTCCCACAGCTGGATAAACACATCATGTGGTGGGTGAGCAATTGGCTCACAGGTCGAGCACAGAAGCTAACAGTGAATGGGATGACATCAGACTGGGGACCTGTCACTGGTGGGGTTCCACAGGGCTCCATCTCAGGCCCTGTGCTCTTCCAACATCTTCAGGAAGGACTTGGACACAGGACTGGAAGGGATACTTAGCAAGTCTGCAGATGACACAAAACTGGGAGGAGCTGTTGACTCCCTGGAAGGCATGGAGGGCCAGAAGAGAGACCTCGACGAATTAGAGGACGGGAAATCACCAACCATATGAAGTTCAAGAAGGGGAAGTACTGGATTCTGCATCTGGGATGGGGCAAACTGGGATGTACATACAGACTGGGAAATGAGATGCTGGAAAGCAGTACCACAGAAAGGGCCTTGGGAGGTCCTGGTCGACGGCAAGTTGAATACAAGTCAGCAGTGCCCTGGCAGCTGGGAGATCCTACTGTGTCCTGGGGGGTATCAGGTAAAGCATTGCCAATGATCGAGGGAGGGGGTTGTCCTGCTCTGCTCTGCACTGGGGCGGCTTCACCTCAAGCACTGTGAGCAGTCTGGAGTGGCACAATATACGAAAGATATAAAAATATTAGAGAGTGTTCAGAAGAGGGCCATGAAAATGGTGAAAGGCCTTGAGGGGAAGCCATATGAGGAGCAGCTCAGGTCATTTGGACTGTTCAGCCTGGAGAAGAGGAGACTGAGGGGAGACCTCATTGCAGTTACAACTTCTTCATGAGGGGAAGAGGAGGAGCAGAGACTGATCTCTTCTCCATGGTGATCAGTGACAGAAATGGAAGAAATGGCCTGAAGTTGTGTCAGGGGAGATTTAGGCTGGGTATTAGGGAAAGATTCTTCACCCAGAGGGTGGTTGGACACTGGAACAGGCTCCCCAGGGAAGTGGTCACAGCACCAAGACTAACAGAGTTCAAGAAGTGTTTGGGCAAATCTCTCAGTCACTTGGTGTGACTCTCAGGGATAGTCCTGTGCTGGGCTAAGAGTTGGACTCAGTGATCCTTGGGGGTCTCTTCTGACTCAGCATGTTCTGTGATTCTGAGTGGGTGATAGCTTTGAGGGGAGAAGAGGGGTCCAATTGCCTCCACCAGAAGGGATTTGGAATAGCAGAATGGTAAATTCACACTTGGAAAGCATTTATTAGGGCTTTCTTATTACACCTGACAGGCTGGGAAGAGTTATTAATAAAACTCTTCTAATATGCTTCTAGGAATTAAAATCAATGCAGTGACTGTTTCTGCCCTGGGATAGAGTTTGTTGAATCTGACAGTATCAGTGCTTTTTTAGCTTTGCAATTTGTTCCTGTACCTTCTGTGTCCATCTCCTGGGTCCTGGCCAGTTCTGCACAAGCTGGTGTTTCTGCTCCAGGTTGCTGCTATTTTAGTGAGTTTTTTTGCTTCATTTCAGGTGTGAATAGGACAACTTGCCTGTAGCAATGTGTTAAGAAATCGTACTATATTCTAGGTCATGATGAATCTACAGTAAAATGATAGACTGTCTAGAAGAAAATGAGCAATCTCAGCTGTGAATATTGCAGAATGCATTATCTCACAGAATTTTTTATTTTAATATTGCCTGTTTAAAATTCTCTGGGACTGCCTGAGCTGTATATAAGCACTGATTTAAATCAGAAAGGAAAAAAATATGTATGTTGAGTTATATTTGGGCATAGAATTTGCAAAATGAGATAGGATTTTGATACACTTAGTTTTATTGAAAGAGTAGATACTAGTAATAATTGTTACATCAAACTAAGCTAAAGAAACTGAAAACTAAATGGCTTGGAAACCTATTTCCATTTCCATGACAGCTTTGTCAATGGATAACCTGTTACTGATTTTCTTACGGGAGTGTATTGACTATGTAGGTACTACAATTTAAAATCAACACATTTTCTTTTATCTTAAATCAATTTCTAATCAACTTAGCCAATGAGAAGTAAACTAGGCTGAAGTGTTTAAGTGTTTATTGAAATCCACATTTCTACTCATTTGGCTATACTGATTTGACACCTTTAGTTAAACTACCCTAAAGATACATGTGGGTAAGTGCCCCTTGGCAGTGAGTGCAGGGAGGTGGGTCTGGGGCACTGTGTGCTAATAACTAAGGGAACCAGGGACTGAGTGGGACTCTGGGCCCTCAGTCACAGCCACTACTTGATTGCTAGCATGCTCCTTGGCCTGATGCTGAGCTCTTGCAACTTGGTCACTGCTGAGTTTGGGTGGCATTTTGTAGGTACCAGGGAGGTCAGCTTATACCTCAGACTGTGACTGTGCCCACACCTCCTTGGGGAACTTTGAAATAGCAGAGATAATGTCATCCCGGTTACCATATGTTTTCAGTCTGCCTGGGCAATGATTGTATAATAATCCCTAACAGAAAACTGAAGACGAGATTTCAAGTGGCTGCCAGAAAACAGTTTTTCACTTGGAGTGGCAACTCTGAATAAGGAAGCATCTGGCACATTTGATCAGACAGAGAAAATTAGGTCACTCAGAAAAATATTTGATGCTCTTCCTGAGGAACATAATACCAAAAAATGCGTCTGTCTAGAATGGCTGCATTCTCCTCTTCATCACTGTTTCTCATATTGTGATGTGTTGTATTGTTTGGAGTGACTGCACTATATTTAGTATCTGCTAAATAGTAGAACAAAGATTATATAACAGATCATTTTCCCTCTGCTAGTAATAGAAGTTTAGGTCCAAAGATGGTTTTGTTGGTTGTGGGTTTAAAAAAAAAATCAAGCCAAGGACAAGTGCTTTTATGCAATTGACTCCTGGATGTTTTCTATGAGTTTTTTTCTTAATTGGGTTTGGTTTTTATTTTTTTTAATCATGTTGAATGAAGAAGTAAATGATCTTTTGTTTAATATTTTTCTTCTCTTGGTTTAAAGCACATTCTATTTTTTATTATTCCTGGACAGTCAGTAGAGTGAGACTTCACCAAGAAGATCTCAAAGATAGAGTACACTGCTAAATGATCCTTGTCAGGAGCAAAAGGGGAAAGAGAATTGCAGGGAGGGTCACAGCAGGGGCTGAGCCTTGCAGGAGGGACAGAGTTAAGGGTATGAACCTTTGTAAGGTGAGGACTAATAATTGTGCTGCCTATTTGCTGTCAATCACATGCTCTCCCTATCCCAGGGAAATACCTTCTGTGAGGTGTTCAAAATGGTTGGGGAAATAAATAGAAAACAACACCAGTATTAGGAGGGTTGAGGTGCTTTGATTACTTCAGTGAAGGAAAAAGCCAGAAGCTGAAAAGTCCATGCAATCACATTCATAATATGAAGGTTTGTCATGGGAGAGGGGCTTGGGCTATTGCTCAATCCTTGGGCCTAGGTTATCTCTTGTACCAGCTGGCAAATTCAGGAGAACAACCCAAGCATTTCAGACAGCTGGCTACAACTGAGGCAGTGCTGGCTCTAACATTATTAATCAGCACCTGAGTGGCATTGCTTGTCATCAGTGTGGGCTGGTTTCTGCTCTAGGAGATTAGAGGAAAACAGGAGTACTCAAGACAAGTTCTGACTAGCTGGAAAGTCAGTCTCATGTGTGGCTTTCAGTCTAATTCCTCATGGAAAAAACATGCATCTCCAGCAATCTTACTCCGTTGAGTTAATTTCCAAGAATCTATCCCCAAAGGAAGTTTCAAAGGGAGAAGTCTGGTTAATTAATCTAGATTTTTCCAGCTTCCTAAAACTAGGAATAGAAGCAGTGACCACAGAGTTTTCAGACCCTACAAACTCAAATGTGATTTAATACATAAGGACGTTGCTCTTCCTACATTAATCCTTCCAGATGGTAAATGAATCAGCCTGTGGTATTTTCATTTGATTGTAAAGATGTCAGGTAACCGAAAAGAAGTTCCAAGCTGCCATCTCAGCCTAATTTATAGTAGTGTGGTACCATGACTGGTTTAGTCACATCAAATGTATGATTCTTGAAATACTGTCTAAAGAACTGAAGTTTTTATATGACGGGCCTAAAACGTGGTCTTGATTTTCAAAATTTTTTATATACAGATGTGAATGTGTCTACTCCCAGCCATATTTAGTCTTACAAATTTTGTCAGCAGATGAAAGAAAGTTTAATAAGGTAAAAAGCTTGCCCTAGGTCAAGTGGCACATTACTTCAGAAGTGGAATTAGGCTTCAGGAGGTTTCTGCCACTTAATCATAAACTTAGTTCATTGGTCCTGCCTCTTTCCAGATTCTCTCCTACAGTCTTTAGTTTTTACAAGGGCTTAACTGCCCTCATAAATAATAAATGTAAAAGTTTTGAGAGGCTTATTTACTTCAACAGCCTCAGAACAGAATTGTAGCCTGAAAAGGTGCTTTTGAGAGTATACAAATGCAAAGCATCTGATGTAAAAGGTGGCTGCACAAATGGGATGATCTCAGCTTCCCAGCACCCATCTCATCCTCCCCAGCCTGGAGGAGCTGCTTCACCACATGCTTCATTTTCCCTCCTTCAGGATAACCAGCACTTTTCCAATTCAGAGGATTTATTTCACTTTCTCATTCTTGTTATAAAATCGTAAAAGTGGGTAAACATTTGCTTTACCTGTTCTGATGTCAGGTCTAGTCCACACCAGAAAGGACTTGCCAGGGTGGACATGTCGGTGTACAGACATTTGGTACAAACCTTTCACAAAAACACATTTTTACCCCTGGGAGCTGTAGATTGAGCAGGAGGTTGCTCAGCTGGCTCACGAGTCAGACACAAAGGGTTATAGTGAATGGAATAACATCAGGCTGATGACTGGTCACTAGTGGTGTTCCGCAGGGCTCCATCCTTGCACCAGTTCTTTTCAAGAACTTCATAAATTACTTAGACACAGAACTCAAAGGGATACTATGTAAGTTAGTCCATGAGACTAAATTGGGAGGAGCTGTTGACTACCTCAAAGATAGGGAGGCCCTGCAGAGAGACCTCAACAAATTACAAGACTCAGCAACCACCAGTCATGTGAAGTTCTAGACAAGTTCCAGATTCTGCACCTGGGATGAGGCAACCGTGGATGTGTGTACAGACTGGGGAATGACACACTGGAAAGCAGTACCATGGAAAGGGACCTGGGAGTCCTGGTTGATGACAAGTTGAATATGAGTCAGCAGTGCCCTGGTAGCCAGGAAGGCCAACTGTGTCCTGGAGGCATCAGGCAAAGTGTTGCCAGCAGATCAAGGGAGGGGATTTTCCCTCTCTGTTCTGAGATGGTACAACCTCACCTCAAGCACTCTGAGCCTTGGGCATCACAATATAAGAAAGATATAAAAATATTAGAGAATGTCCAGAGGAGGGCCATGAAAATGGTGAAGAGTCTGGAGGAGAAATTGTATGAGAGCAGTTCAGCTCACTTTGTTTGTTCAGCCTCTGAAGGGAGACGTCATCGCAGTTTACAACTTCATCATGAGAGAGGAAGTGATGAGGCAGACTGTGGTGACCATTGGCAGAACCAGAGGGAACAACATGAATCTGTGTCAGGGGAGATTTATGTTGGATATTAGGAAGAGATTCTTCACCAGAGGGTGGTTGGGCATGGGAACAGGTATCCCAGGGAAGTGGCCACAGCATCAACCTGCCAGAATTCAAGAAGCATTTGAACAACATTCTTGGGCACATGGTGTGACACTTGGGGATGGTCCTGTGCAGGACCAGGAGCTGGATTTTGATGATCCTCGTGGGTCCCTTTCAACTCAGGATATTCTATAATTCTATTACTTTTATTGATATTTATATTTTATGGGACTTTATATTTTGTCACAAGGATGTCCCTAACCGGGAATTTATATTCATAGCCATTACTGTTGCAAGCTTTTTACAGAATCCTTTTATTTTGCAGCGACTTCAAGAGAATACATCACTGAAAGAAAATGCATTTTATTCCTTATTCAGTGTTGCACGGAAATGTTTCACTTCTTTCCTCTATTGACCAGAAACCCGCCAAAAAAACCAAGTTCAGGGAGCAGATGTCAGCTAATCCTGAAGTCTGTTCTGAGAGCACGATGGCAACTCACAGAGAGTTCAACAGAATCTAAATGTCTTGCTGGTTTGGTACAAGATTATGCTCCGAGCAGATAAGCCCCTGCATTTTAACTTAGGAGCTCAAAAGGGATAAATAACATTTCTGGAGCCAGCCAGCCAACAAACGGAATTTCTTAACACAATGTAATCTTGCTATGGGGGTTTCTGGGGCGTGTGTTTCCCATCAAGTGTTGTTACACTGCTGTGTGCATAGGCTTATCTCCAAGCAAAGGTGGTAATGCTCAGCCATTGATACCCCAGGACTTATTGAAGTTGTAAGGTGGATGAGGAAGGATTAGTTGAGGCATTTGATTCATAGCCAATACTTTAAAAGTAAGTTTAAGGATGTGACATCACTATTTGTCATGAGTGTTCTTGTTGTGGTAGGGTGTGTACGTGGCAGGAGGAGAGAGGAGCTGTCATCACATAGATAAGCCAGAGAACTCTAAATCATTAGCAATGAATAATTCACTGGGCAGAAGAAAATAACAGACAATGTCAGGCAGTGGAATAGTACTAGTTCAGCTACATCTTTTTTGTGTCTCTGATGAAAGGTTTTTAACCCTGATTATACCCTGTCTTAACCATGAGATTTCCTTTCTGTAGGGATATTCAGCTCCAGGCGAGATAGAAAGATGTTCCCAAATCCAGTAACTGGGTCAAATCTAATGATCATAGATCATTTGCACATTTCATTTATGGTAAAGGGAAATGTGTTTCAAGGTAGGTGAATCCAGTTCAGTTTGTCAAAGGCAGACTAAAATAGCTTCTAAACAAAAAGAAAAAGGTCTTTTTGCTAGACCCAATTACTGAAGTGGGAAGACAATATTAAAACCTTCATTCAAAACCAATTTCAGCAATAAAATTAATCAGAGCTGTAACAGGCAGTAAGCCCCTCTGAATTTCCAGAGTTCAGACTTGGAGTTCCTCTCTTGTCTGAAATACTGAAAAGTTTACATGCCTCATAACTGGAAGAAAAATAGAAATTTCCTAAATTTTTGTGCAGGACAGTAAGTACAGGATGTTCTCTCACAAATTTAACCATCTATCCCACTTAGATGTAGCTTTCAATTAGGAAAAGATTAAAACACTAACAATGAGTAATTTTTACACATAATCTGGTGTATTACAAATAATCAAAGCATTTCAATATGTTCTGTTTTGAAATAAAAGTCAAAATAATAGTACTGAAATTGAACTTCTGTATCATTGCCAATCATTGAGGGGAAAAATCAATTATAGTCTCTAAACAAATTTGAAAAAATTAATACAACCCTAAAGAACATTTTTGGCTTTTTTAAATCATCACTTCTGTTTGGAAAACAGTTGTGCTGTATTTTAGAAGTTCTCTATATTGCCTGAAGTTGGAGGTGGGATGACTGTTCATCAATGACTCTTTACCAGCTTTCTCTGTGTTGTCTTAAATGCAACCTGGCCAGATGTGAAAGTACTATAGAAAATTTCAGTGAAGAAAATCGACTAAAAGAGTGGGGTTGTTACAGTAGAAAGTTTATTTCTTTACAGAATTGGTTTCTTTATAATACGTGTTTGTTTCCCCTTTGTCTCATTCTTCTGTTTGCTCAGGTAAATTATATATTCAAAACCCCTCATAAAAATGTACACAACTGTAATGACTGGAAATTTCATAACATTTTTAGCACTCAGTATGATTAAATAGATCTATGGATAATATCCTGTGCTCTTGAATAAGTCAAATCCAACATATGTTCATAAATATTCTTAAATTTACTATATTGGTATATTCTGTATTTCTGAAAAACAAGAGGGATCTGGCATATTAGAAGCAGAATTTGTTTATGCACAAAGTGCATGTATGTAGGTGTTTAGACCCAGGTGCTTGGTGAGAGCTGACACAAGGCTCAACCAATATGTCTGTGTGTTTTACCCTGCTTCATTTTTTCACTGTAAGGTATTCACTCCCTAACATACAGCTGTGATGGAAGTGCTCAAAAGACAAGTGCAGTAATTCATAATACAAGCTTTTTGAAAAGAAATGAAAAAGGAAAAAGAAGGAAGGGAAGGTTGGGAAGGTTTGGGAAGGCAAGACAAGGCAAAGCAAGGCAAGGGAGATAAACATTATATATTGTTAAATAATTTATGTATGGAGCTGCTGAAAAATCAAAGAAATTGAGGGCAAAACTCCTTAGAGTTTTTGGGTTTGCTTTGTTGTTGTTTTCACAAAGAAGGCTAGCTCTGGAAGTGTGTTTCTTTTCTTTTACCTTAAAGTCCAATAATGTTCAAATGCTCTACTTTAGTTTCAGTCCAATTTTAATACCTCAGGCTAATTTCTGCCTCCTGACTTCTCTCTTATTCAGAAACAGGGGAAAGGCAGCTGGGCCTGCTGTCATGCCAGGAGTCTCAGAAGGTATGAGCTCTTTCATTAATTACTTCTTTTCTCTCCCTCTGCTTTATGTTAAAAACAGTCTAGTTGAGTGTGTAGAAGTTGCATTGGCTTCAGTGAAAATGTACTTATGGGACCCTTTAAACTGTCAGGTTACATCATGTAAATTGAGGGGATCATATTCAAACAATTGTAAAACTATTTTCTTGCCCGAAAGAGCACACCATGATGCCATTTAGCTGGAACCTGAAGCTATGGGTATCCTGCTGTGGTATCATGTGCAGCGAGCGCATGTGATTGTTCTCCTGAGGCATTTGTTACACGCATCTTGTTAACCCCAGTTCAGTCAAAATAACTGCCTTCACTGCTGCTTGACCTATTTTAGCATAATTTAGCCCCAAATGCAGGTCCGGCATTTCAGTTGCAATAAGTTATTCTGCTGGCAATAACACCATGGGAACTTAAAATGCAACCATAAGAGTTTGAAAATATCATTGTTATTAACTCAACAGTTTGGTTTCAGTAATTTATGCATCTTTCAGGACTGACATAATACTTAAATGTACATAAAAGACCAAGCAGTAATCAATCCCAGATTTAAAACATTCTTCTCCTCAAAACAAACCAGGCTTTTCCCAGGCTTCAGAAAATGGACTATATTTAAGAGTTTTCTAAACTCGTTAATAGCTGCATCTATAGGGCTTGTAAAAGTGCTAAAAGTGCAATAAGGATTTACTGCTATTTCTGGAACAGCAGAAACAAAGCTAGATTTATTTAAGGGTTGAACACTAATGGCGAGATCCAAGCCACTTCCTTACCATCTGTGTTAGGACTGAGGCACCATTCAGGCACCTGTTCAGAAGGCCCCCAAATCCCAGCAAGTATCTCCTGGCTGGCCCAGGACCCCCGTGGATACCTAGTGCCCACTACTGTGACCTGGCTCTGTTGCTGTACATAGGATACCACCTGGCACCCAAGGGGTCCAACTAGTATTTGAGCCCATGTCACATGCACTGAGTTCAGCATGAAGAGATGTAGCAGTGAGGGACACCATCTGCATAAACATCCAGAGAAAGTACCAGGTAACAAGTCTTCCCCAGGAAAAGGGCTTGAATCCACCAACTACAGCTACGCTGGCTTACCTACCAGACTGGAAAGGAAACAGAGCAACCAAGTAGGAAAATGCTGTGCTGGATGACTTCTGTAAGGGCTACTATATTAAAAGGGGGCAGAAAGACAGCCAAGATTATTTTGGATTTTTCCTGGTAACTGTGGCATGACAAAATCATGAAGAGTGGAAAGAGCTATAACATCCCACCTGAGAGCCATAAGCTATTGCAACTCCCCAGCTCCTAGAAGATGCATGGTGATAGAGAGTAACTGTGCCTGCAAAGCCCAGTCCCTGCATACCTGTTTAACTCACCCCACCAATTCCTCAGGCTTGAAAAGGTATAAAGTCCCAGGTTTCTCATGAGCACAAGCTCACCACTGTACTGCTCAGAGGCACATGGCAACACCAGGGCTTGTCAGTGCCTTTCAGGTAGGATAACTTTCAGGGGCTGCATGGTCCAGGCTCTGCAAGGCCAAGGCGGGTAATTATCAGTCAGGAATCTGACCCACAAGCTATAGAGGAGAGGTCTTTGATCATCACTAGTGTCTCAGCAACTCTGTTCTTAACAAAGAAGATTTCTGGAGAGCCCTTCTGCCCTAGTTAACATTCCCATTGACAGAATTAAGTGTTTTGTTACCAAACTGGGCAATTTGGTATCTGTCAGACTGGTAACAGTGCCTCTCCTGGGGCCAGGCAACTATTGCTGAGACATCATAAAATCTCAACCAGACAGATGAAGTACAGCATCTGCATCATGCATGAAAATCTTGTTGCGGAAAGTGCGATTTAACTAGTAAAACTGCTGTGTGTTTAAGGTTAGACGCATGCTTATAAATGTTGCTGAAACGGGGTCAGAGAATACAGCTCTCAGTCCTTGCTTCAGGAATTGTTGTACGGTAAGCTATCGTGACCTAAATATTGTGGCCTGTGCTGATGCTTCATGTGGTAAAGCAAGATCCATTCTAGAAATTTTAAGGGTGATATGTTCAGTGGTGGGGGTAGACAGGAGATGGAGTTAGCCGATACTAGGACTCCTCCTTTCTTCCCCTGGGCTTAAATTAGCATGACAGAATTTAAGGTTCAGGCTTGCAGCCTATTTGTAAGGGGTGTAAATTCCAGATTTTCACCTGAAGTCTCCTGTGTGGTCTGCTTGACTGACAGGAATTCCTACAACTCAGATTTTCAGGTGCAGAGGAGGACTCGTGGTCATAAATGTATACTACCAGAAGTGAAGGTCCATTCCAGCCCAGATTCTGAGGAGGAAGAAGGAGCCAGAGTGGTGCCCAGCAAACTACACAGCAGAAGGGCTCTGCAGGAACTTCATATAAAGTCAAACTTGACTTCACTTGTCATCCTGCTCTGTGTGACTCACTGAAGGTGCTGAACAGCCTAACGAGTAGGAGGAGGAAACAGGGGGTGGGGGGAAGAGAGGAAGAAAGGGAGACAGGCAGTCAAATGAAACTAGGAACATGGATTTATGAAAAAAAAATGGAGGCTGTTTTTTAGAAAGTTGCATTACTCCTTGCACTAGTCCTTTTCTGGCTCTAATATGAGTGGCATAGAATCCAACATCTTCAAGATTTAAGAAAATAAAAAAAGAGCTCTGAATAGCTAAAGTGAGATGATAACACTTTTAACCTGATACTTATGATGAAACTTTGAAGGGATTTGATTTATTCAGCTGTCACTTACTGCACATCCCTAGTGTAACAGAGGACATGTTGAAATTACAACCTTTATCTTGGGTTTGTTGTCATGACTTCATTTTATACTGGCCTTCTGGGAGTTATTTTTCATCTTTAGGCAGTGACCACTTCTAAGAGGAAAAGGGAAAATGTTATTTTTTTTAGCTTCTAGTGCAGGGTGGTTATTTAAAAAACGGGAATTTGAGTTTGCTGGGGTGTGTGCTGGAATGTCCCCCAACCTGTGATGGGAGATACAACAGTGCTGGCGGTTGTTAGAGCATCAGAACTGTGGGGCAGAAATGAATCCTTTGGACACCTCTCCTTTGAAGATACTGCAAAAGACCAAGTAAGACTTAACACCACCAAAACAGATTTTGTACTGGCATTTAAGTCAGGATATTTCCCTCAGGGAACTGGGATTAGCACAGGGACACACAGTGTCTCTAAAGGCTGAAAGTCATGTTCATTTTTCTGGAGAGGCTCCCCACATCCTGACCTGGCTGTGTTCCCCTCATCCTTCTTCCACCCCATCCAACTTTCAGTCTCGCCTGGATCTCCTGGGAGCTGTTTCTCATGAGGGCCTCTGAGTCTGTGCTGATGGTGTGTTATATGCAAAGAAAGACTTCTTCAAAATAAATGCCTTCACTTGAGGACTAATTTGTGATTTATACCTTTTGTGCCCATAAATAAAAGGCCACAGAGCCTATGGTTTGGACACTGTACCCCTGCCCACCCTATGCCCCCAGATGAACTTGGGGGGCAGTGGGCTGCCATCTCTAGTGAGACTCCCGCGAAGCAGTCAGTAAGTCTTGTGAAGTGGCTTTTCTCTCCAAAGAAGGGCTGACATGAAGGTACATCAAAAAAAACAATGAATGCCTTCTGCTCTGACCTACATTCTGAGAGACTCAACTACATCTGCTAGAACATTTGGAACAACTGTTATCTTTTAGAAATGAAAAATCATTTCTTCAGGGAATAGCATGGTATGGGGCAGGGCGGGGGGGACCCTGTACTCGGCTTGTTAGGGTGCAGTGCATTTAAACTCTGCTGTATTGATTGTAGTATATGATTGAATGTAATCATTACTGTGTCTATATTTTTCTGTTTCAATGAAACCATCAGGCAGTGAGTCATGCTGTGCATGTAACCCGGAGGAAAGTGCAAAGAGGCTGCTGAGGAGTAGCAGTACAAAAATACTATTGGCATCTTTTCCCTTTGAGAGCAGGGCTCTGGACAATTTCCACAGTCTATTGCTGTTTTTCTTTTACTTGCATTCTCTGCTAAAATGTGTAATAGAATTGAGGACACAGTTGTGAGTAAAGAGTCTTCTCGCACATGCTGTTCCATAATTAAAGAACAGCTATAATAGAAATTCTACTTCTTTTTTTTTTTTGCATTAACGAGCTCAAATTCTTACAGGCATTAAAAGGGCATATGCTTTTCTTCTAATTTAGAGATTAAAAAATCTCACATCAGATCAAGAGGAAGGCTGCAGTTTGAACTCTTTAGTGAAAAAAGATGCACTGTCGTTAGCAACAAAACAATTTTAATTAGCCCAGTCCTGGATTTGTGGTAACACATGCCAAATGGATAGTAGTTTGGAAGAATCAGTGTTACTAGCCTCTTGTTTAACTAAGGAGGATTCAATTCCATATGAAATGAACACCCTTCAAAACATTTTAATTTTCAGTTTTTAATTACCTGGATTTTATATAATGTTTTCATTGTTGGTTTTGTTATGGTTTGGCTTTTTTCCACTGAGGATACTAAAATCTAGTTTGGAAATTCTCTCCTCCTCCCATGATCTGTACTTCTTTCAGTGTCACTTGTGGATGAAGCATATTTTTATTAAACTAAAGCGAAGAAAGTCATCCTAATTAGCAATGCCTCATTGAGTTAGAGATCAAGGTCTGTGGCTATCAACCTGTGGAAACACAGTGGGAAGACATGATCGCAGTTTGATTCAGCTGTACGAGGCACTGAGTAAAGATTATTCACTCAGACATGCACCCTGTCTCAGAGCGCAAGTGAATAACGTTGTTCTAACTGCACCAAGCAGGGTTGTGGCAGTGTGTGAGCAATGGCAGCAGAGCCTTTCTTCTCTGGTTTGAAATGTCAACTCTGTTGTGTTAAAAAACATAAGGATTTTTAGGGCAGCGTCCCACAGACCTCATCTCTGGGACATGATACGTGCCAAAACTACCCCAGCAGAACCTGGAAGGGTTTTAAAGAGAAATGCTAATTGCAACACAGGGTAGCTGCATGCCAGAGCTGGCTAACATAGAAGTCCCAGTTTCTCATCCCAGTGCTTGACAACTTATATCTGATGTGGTTAATGGAAAGTAGGTGTAGAGCTACTGTAATGGTGCCCAGCAGTGCTGTTTCTGGGTCTCCCACCCTACAGCTTCCCAGTTGACTGCAAGTGTTAGAATCATAGAATTACAGAATGGCTAGAGTTGGAAAGAAACTTTTAGGTCACCTAGTTCCAAATCCACTGCCATGGAGAGGGACACCTTCCACTAGATCAGGTTGCTCAAAGCCCTACCTAACCTGACCTTGAACACTTCCAGGGATGGGGAGTCCACAACTTCTCTGAGCAACCTGGGCTGGTGTCTCACCACTCTCATGGTAAAGAATTTCTTCCTGCTATCCGATATAAACCTACCCTCTGTCAGCCACTATGTGCCCTTGTAACAAGTCCCTCTCCAGCACTCTTGCTGGCCCCTTTACATACCAGAAGGTACTGTAAGGTGTAAGAGAACCTCCTCTTCCACAAGCTGAACAACACCGATTCTCAGCCTTTTCTTCATGGGAGAGTTGCCAGAGCCCTCTGATCATCTTTGTGGCCCTTCTCCAAATCTATGTCCTTCTTATGCTGCAAACCCAGAGCTGGGAAACAGAGGATGAAATCTGTGCCAGTGCCTAGGGCTCACATTCCTCCCATGCATTGCTCTGCTAAATCCCACTCTTGATGGCAGAAGAGGAGACACCACCAAGGAGCACCTGTCTGCAGAGATGGCTGGCATGCAGCCCCTATGAGCCAGTATGTCTGCTATGTAGCTCTGCGTGGTGGCTCTGGCCACTGCCACGGGTCCTGCACCTCCAGCCCACCGCACCACCCTGCCTGGCACCCAGCACAGTGCTGCAAGGGGGGCTGTACAGCAGGGCTGTAGGGAGTGCTTGAAGGGCAGGAGTCAATGATGAGGCACCCCATGCTTTGACTTTGTAGCCAAGTCAGATTTTAGTTTCTTCTTTTTCAAAGAAAAGAGAAAAGTAGCTCTAGTCCTAAAGGCATCCTCAGGAGGAACAGGCACTCAGCAGCCTGCACAGGTTGACACAGCCTCTTTAAATATTTAATTTCTCTTGAGGTGTGATGTGTTTTTCTGTCTCTTGGGAGACTACTTTTTTGTGGCTTTTTGGTTTTTTTCCTGAGGGGCACTTTAGTCTTCTGGCTTTTATATCCATTTTTAGTATCCTGTCATATATTGGTGTGTACTCAGAGGTGATCTTGTCAATTGGAGAGTAAATGAACTCTGCAAGCCTTGCAGAGTTAGCACTGCTGATGTTTTGCATGATTTTCTTTGGTGGGGGTCTTCTCTGTGTTACTGAGAAGGACACACTCAAACAATCTCATCAGGATAGGTTTTGGTTTTCACCCTCCTTATTTTAGCAGGGCAGCATAAGGTGACATTTTGGCATGTAATGTGTGGTTTAACCAGATGATGTGAATTGGAAATAGAGGTAAACATGAAGAAGATTTTTTTTTAAATAACTAAATGAGAAAGCAATCCTTCAAAAGAAGGATTTTTTCCTAATGTCTGAGGAAAAACATAGCCAGTCACTGCTATCTAAGCAAAAGACATTGACTCAATGCCTTTGCAGAAAAAGGGGTTGTTATTTCGATAGCAACAACTTGCTAGGATGTTGAATCTTGTGTTGCATGGAAACAGCATAGAACAGAAATACAAAGGCAGAAATCAGAGAAGTTGCCAGAAAACGAATGGAGAAATTTTTCTTCCTGCTTTGTGCTGGGGTAAAAGTACATTTTACAGCTGTCACGTGCTGCTGATCCCAGGAGTGACCCAGGCAATCTCCCACTGCCACCAGCTTCCTCTCTGTCCAGGCTGGCAGTTAGAAACCTTGTTCTTCTGCCAGTACACAGAGCACATTTGAGCTACTTGTCATTGTGATGGCAGAAACCCCAGAATGTCAGTATAAAAAAAATTTTTTTTCTCTGTAGAGCTGTATTTTAAACAGATTTTTGAAACTTACTGGGAAAATACTTCCACCTTGAAGAAACAAATGAATGGTAATGGTAGTCTGCATACTTACACAGACAGCTGTTATCTATTTTATTAGTCAGTGCTTGGATCTCAAAATCAAAATCTGAAATTCAGCAACATTGGCAACACCCTACAGCAACTTCACAAGAAATAAATACTTCTGACCATAGGCATTCTGAAGCAACTTTGATATTGGCATTAAATTCCTATTCAGCATTATTTCTTTGGGAGCAGATTTCACTAAACTCCTTCTTTTTTTAAATGGCAGTGTATCAATATCAAAACATAGGCATTTGATTCTAATTAACAAGAACAAGATTCTTCTTCATGAAAAAAACAGAGAACCAATTTGGCCCACTCTGTACTTCCTGCAGATGGGTTAGATGTTAAGAAATAATTTCTAGCATCTTTTCTTTGATTTTTGGGGTTTTTCTGCGTGCATTCCTGGAAAAGGCAGTATACTGTGGTAGTCTTAAAAGTCTTTCAAAATACAGGAAAATGCTCCTTTTTCTCCCCTGAAGTTACATACTAAGTTATAATGAGGAGCTATTTCATTTCCCAGTCATCTGTCTCAGGGAAATAAATATTAAAAAAATCAGAAGTAAGTCATAATCTCCAGACAATATTGTTATTTTTAATGTGAGGGAAAATATTTTCCTTCTATGTTATTGCCACACAGCCCTCCCAAAGAACACTTGGTGAGTAACTCTGATATTATAATAAAGCCTAATTGATCTGAGCTGACCAGAAAAATATTCTGGAAAGTATTTGTGGGCCCCAAAATGATATTTTTTCTATTAAAATATCAAAATACATCTAAAGCTGGGATTTCCCAGCTATGCACCATCCATGCTTGTCTGGATTTGTGTGCACACACGTATGTAGCCTTTTGGTCCACTTTTAACGCAGAATTTCCTTATGGATAAGTGGATAATGACTGCCCCTATCTACAGGTGCTTTGATGTGTGTGCTACAGAGATATTTCAGTAAAGTGACTTACCTGCAGAGGCTAATTTTCAAACACCTCACAGAAACTGTGAGTTTTTGCAAGTCTACTCAGCATCCTCAGCTATGAGAAGAGTCGTTGAAAACTGTGCTAGCTTCATGAGCAAATCACCAATGAGGCTGGGAAAACGTCCTTCTAAAAATACTTTCCTGGGTCAAAACAAGGTAAATGGATCTCGCACCACTGTGTGCCAGCACATTAAGAACCATGTCAGTGAGCTGAGCTCCCCCTTCCCACTGTTGGAAGTTCCCTGCCCAGAGAGAAGTCAATGGCCCCTGTTTCATCTCTTCTCTGTGACTGCATCCCAGTATCAGATATTGCTGCGCTACAGCCAGCCACCACTTCCAGCCCCTCTTATCTGTTCCAGGGGTATCAAATCTCTGAGTTTTTCCTTACATCAGTGATATAACACTTTCTGACGGACTTTCATTTAAATGTTTCTCAGCGTTCCTCTGAAATGCATATTCATTTTTCTTACCTCTTGAAAGGAAGGCTTGGCCCCTCTTCTTTATCACTTAGAAAGATTAAATTAGCTTCTCAGCTGATAGTAGACAAGATATACTTCATATTCCAGAGGCAATCTAACTATAAGACCTGAACTGAGCAAGAGTAATTCAATTGACTTCACTGAAGCTGCACTAATTTACACCAACTATAAATTAATCTTTTCTAGTGAAATATGTCTAGGACTGACCT
Organism: Sakesphorus luctuosus; assembly: GCA_013396695.1. Lineage (NCBI taxonomy): Eukaryota > Metazoa > Chordata > Aves > Passeriformes > Thamnophilidae > Sakesphorus > Sakesphorus luctuosus. The sequence goes on from VWZD01006499.1 coordinate 904,998, forward strand.
TGCAGTATCCAACTGACTGAAGTAATTCCGTGCAGCATCTTGCCTTCAAAATTACATAGAAATTGAGGAACTCCTTTTCAGGAAATGGGCCAAAATTTGCATTTTCACCTTCACAGAATAAGTCAAATGTCAGCACTGTAACAAAGATCTAGGCAGAATTAGCCCAAATGCTTTATACAATCCACATACTAACTACACTTATGTATGATGGCCCTAAGATACAGATGAAGAAAATATCACACTTTTCACAGTATTTTTCTTTCTTGCCCTTGCCTGTTCCTGTCTTCTCACAGTAATTTTTTTAATCTCTTCAAATTTGGTTTGTGTCTGCAGAAAAGCCTACTCTGTACACTTTATTAATATGAAATATCACAGAAGATGAAAGATCCAGATGGCCACATGAAGACTGTGAGGCTGTAAGAGAGATCTTTGCAACTTTTTCATAAGCTGTTCTTATTTGTGCAAGGTCACAGGTCTTGACAGGAGAGCCAGTGTGACTGCAAAGAGACCATCACGCTGTAGGACCAGGGTGCTGTTCTAGCTGGGCAAGGGAAGGCAAAACTGAGCACAGGCACTTTGCTGTAAGGCGCACTTGATTTCACACAATGAGCTGGAGCTCTGGCCAACCAAATCTGGCCATGCCACACTGTCTGCAGTTTCTTTACCATCACTGTACAAATCCATATTCATCGGATCCTTCAAACTGAATGTTGCTGTGCTATTTGAGACTGCAATGGCGAAGGTCACAGTCAGCATGAAGCTTCCTGGTCTTCCTATGTCAACATGAAGAGGCTTCTGTCAGGAGAATTCAGGAGAACAGGGGAGGAGAATATACATGTTCTTTTATATGCCTGCTGTAGATTTTATACAAACACCCAGTTCAGCAAACCCTGACGTAGTGAGATCTGGAAGGCCTTTTCCAGCCTTAATGATTCTATTATTCTGTTCTATGATTCCATGTCTTACTATCCCTTCTCTGATGAAATGCAATCAGAGCTCTTGACTTAAAATAAATAACTGAATACATTTGCCTTAAGCTACCCCTGGCACCTTTTTAATTGGGGAAAGAAAGCACTTACAGCAATTAAAGCAAAAGTCAGTGTCTAAAAATTAGATTATAAATTAGTTTCTCTGTGCTGTCAATTATTTTAAAAACATTTTTGACTGCTTAAATTAATTCCAACTTGAATTCAAGACACACATTGCCACAGAGTGAAATTCAGGATATCACTTTTTCTTGCCACTACTGAGCTTTACAGTCATATCCTTTCTTTATTTTTTCTGCTTCTCTTGAGTCATCACTAATGAAAGTTCTAAATACAGGCATGACTAACAATGCAAACTTTAGAAACTGTATGTAAACTACTGCAAGAAAAACAGATCAGAGAGCTATGCTCACCAGAAATTCAAACAACTGTTGCCAACCATTACATGCAAGTAATGATTACTGCATTTTTCTCATTAGAAAGGCAGCTGTCATATAGCTTACGGTTTGGACAGAAAGAAATAAGTTAGCATATTGCTTAAGAGCTGTCTGCTAAATCCTTACTCTATTTTGCCAAAAATATGCTAGAACATAAAACCCTTCATTCTGCAGAATAATAAATGTCATGTTTCCATTTCCCAGTGTCTTCTCATATTGTTTAAAATAATCACGATCAAATAAGACAAGAACAATGAGCTCAGGACCTCAGATTTCAGAGGGGTGGTTTTGACACTGCCAAAGACAAGTGACAAACTAAGCAAAGACTAAGTGCCTGGTACCCATCACAGGGATATGGGGTTTGTCTTTTAGTCACAGTTTTTAACAAGAAGCTACCACTACAACCTGAGAACACCATCAGACAGCAACACTCAAAGACTGTGGCAGACATATGGTCGGGACCAAAAGTAATTAGCATGGAAGCCCAAGTAGAAGCATCTGAATCACATGGGCAAGCAAGCATCTCTTTACATGTTTTGTGCTGGAGGACACAGGTAAACCACCAGTTGATCAACCATCAATTCATATTGAATAACAATAACAATAATAATTATAATGCTGATTTTGTATTGCAAAAGGAAGTTCACCACTGAGCTCCTTTTCCCCAGTCATTCTTTGCCACTAATTCCCTCATGTTCAGTTCCATTTTTCCCAGCATCTGACAGCACAGATTATCTGAGTATTCATTTACAGCAACTGGTACATTTAAACATGAGTTAGCTACGGTGAAGGCCATTCTTGCATAATTGCAATACACGTTTGGACAGAAATCATCAGGGCCAATTATTTCTATCATGTAGGGTAATTAAGTATTCTATGTTATTAAATGCAACTTATTACTACTGAATAATTTGAAGAAGTAAAAACTAATGTGAGGATAACTTGACCAACATCTAACCACTGCTAATGCCAGTTTTAGTGAATTCAGTGATGCTGAATTTAAGAGTTCTACCAATTTGTGTGGACTTCTCTCGGAGTCTTCTTTTCTGTGCTATCTTATTCTCACCATATTCAGCACTGAATTATCTGAACCCATAAGGCTAGCTTTGAAGAAATCTGTCAGTTTGAGAAGAGATATTCATTGGGATTTTCAAAAGAGCTTATGTGTTTTTTTACTTTGGCGTTTATAAAACTGCCATGTTGATGAGAACGATTCCCCAAGTTTTGCTGCACCATATGGTCCATGTGCTGTTAGGAGGCCATCTACTGTGTTTCCTTGTTAGTCATTCAACTACATATTGCGTCCATCTGCAACTCTCATATGTGGTTTCACTGTAATTGCCCTTTTCATAGTGCATTTCATTCTGCTTTGTGCTGGCTTGTGATAATGTTCTTACCAAGACGTGCTTCACCATACATTTTTTAAAGGGTGCAGTAGCGCCGTGCTGAATGGCACAGTCGATGTAGACACAGAGCTCACCTCTAATGTAAAGGAAGAAGGGTATGGATGTTCATCTTAGGCATGAAGAGAGACATTACTTTCCTTGTTCTTCTCCCCTTGGATCCAACTTCAGCAAAGCATTTCAGCTATTCCAGAGATGCAAAAGGTCTCCCAGCTGGGCTTGCACTGCTCTTTCATTCCTGCCACTTTGCCACACTTCAGAAGGTCTCATCCCAGCTCGGTGCCTTCTGATGAGTCTTTAAGAAAATCTTCCTTGGCTGCTTCCTCACTGTATCTCTAAGACCCCTGTAAGCAGCCGTAAGAGTGACACTCATGAGAGGCTGGAGCTGTGAACAGACCCTGTAGCCAGATAACTCTGTGCTGTGATCACACCACAGGCTCCAACCTGGGCAGGAGCCGCCAGTGTGAAGGTCGTACACTGCACTCTGGTGTCAGCAGAGTGAGCAGGAGGCACCTTCCCCTCTGCCAGTGCTCAGCAAATCCTCCAGCACAGTACTGGCTTCTGTGATAATTCGAGGCTGACACAATTTGTATTCCCTTAAAGACCTCATTACACATATTGCTCATTTAACCTTTAAAAAAGATGGAAGAAAGTGTGCCAATGGATTCTGGATGATAAATATCTAAATTAAGTAAATTTAATTAAAAACTGTTGTAAATGTCATCTAATCTGCGAATGCTGCAACAATTATGGTTGTAGCTTTGAACCAGTTTCAAAATGCATGAGGCTCTCCTTACACAATTTTCTACAGAATGATTTTTTCCTTCTTGGTTTCAAGAGAACAGTCAAAATTACTTATATTTTATTGCTCAGTAAAAATTTTGAACTCAAAACTTGGAGAACTTTCTTGCACTTTTTTACTGCCAGGTGATGCTGGCTGGAACAGTGGTTTCTTTCTAAAGCTCTTAAGTTCTTTTTGCCAGATAAAAGATGGGGGAGGAAAGAAGGATATGTACTAAGTTTCATCCAGGGAATCCTACTTTTCAGTACACAGGAAATAAAAAGATCAGTGCAATTTTTTTCAGCTTCTATTCTGGCCACATTGTGCTGTTTGGGTGAAAACACCATTAGCCCCTATGTTACTGTAGTGCACACCAGTGATAGCTACTCAGTGGGAAGCACAGTTTGATGAATTTAACAAAATCTTGTTGGCTGACCTTTCCGTGCTGGAGACATGATTTCATTTCTGTTGTCTGAAAATGAGCACCAACAAGTTATTTCCATGTCCCAGCTGGAATATCATAGTGCTAGTGTGTTTCCAAGTATTTCTTTATCTGTGTGGTGCTATAACTTCCAGGTCTAAGAACAATAACTTTTCTTTCCTTTCTGCTTTCTCCATGTATCAGCAAAAAGTCCATTTATTTTGCTCTTTTTTTTTTCTTAGTCACTCTGTATGCTGCAAGTATCAAACCAAAAAGAAAAACAAAACACTTCTTGGAAGAGCAACATAGGAAAGCTCTCAGAGATGTATTTACAAACTGATTCTAAGGCACATGCAGAAACTGGTTCAAGAAATAGTTCACAAGTACTATCTGTAACATGTAGGATCCTAGACAGACAGAGTGGAGCACTGGTGATCCAAGTTCAGTCATTATTTTATTCCAGTCACAGTCTAATATTGCTGCCAAATTATTTCTTCTGGTTTAATTATTCCCCTAGTGTCCTTAGCCCTCAGGTTTTAAAAACCCTGGAGTTTTTACGGTTTTGTTCTTCATAAAGGCAAAAGAGATCATTCAACAGATCACTCATGCAGAGAGTGACCTGTCAAAGCCACACCAGCAGAGCTGAGCTGGTGTTGCTCAGGGGTGACCAACAGCCAGGAAAGGAGCAACAAACTACAGCAGAGCAGAACAGGTAAACCATACCAGCAACAGGAACAGCTTATTGGACTGTGCTTTTAAACTCACTATCTTCTATGGAGGTGTCAAAACCAAACACCACTGGCCTGTTTCCTTCACTGATGTAAGGCAAGTATCTCTGAGAAGATTCCAAGAAGCAGCAAGTTGTCTGACTGCCCCTGTTGCTTTTACTAATATTCCCCTGCAATTGCACCCTTCAGAAAAGTGGTTTATGAATCCTAAAGAAATGTAAAAAAGATGTAAAAATGTTCAGATAATTCAAAATATTCAAATCACTGTTCACCAGGTCACAGGTCAATCTCTACCACGGTTTGAAAAATACTTTCATCTCATTTAATAATTCATCTTTGGAAGAGTATTGAAACTTTCTTTGCTGCCAGAGAACAGATTTGGTTCTAAGGAACATTTATGGTTTTATTGCTTATTTTTCAAATAATACAAGGCAAAGTACCAATTCTGCTCCTAGTGAAGTCAGTGACACATGTACAACTGAAATTATGGAACAAATTCTATATAAGGTGAAATAGACCTAATATGTGAATGGATGTATAAGAACTTGTGTTTGGGGTTAACCTTGTTTTGGAAAAAGAGAGGGAGCAAGGACAATGTTTCCCTTTTGAAGTCCATCTCTCAGGTCTTTATGAGTATGCTTATTTCAGAGATAATTCCTTTCTGCCTTTTTTTCCTGGTGCCTCCTATACAGGGATGAGCAATTTTTTCCCCCAGTTTCAGTACAGAATTACTATAGCAGGTACAATATATAAAAAATGGACAAGGTAGATTGATTTCTATTTGAAACATATTTTTCAGCTTTGCCTATGGCTTACTCTTGAGACCTTATGTCTTTATTTCATACCCTACTACCCTTCACATCCCCCAACTAAAAATAGCATTTGCTTAGAAAAAAATCCTGCTAGCGCTTCCAGATCTAGCTGGTATGCACATCCCAGCCTACTTCAGGACCACATCTTTCTCTATTCCTCTTGGTAACACTGCCTTTCTTACCCTTTCCTGCACTTTGGGCTTTCTCAGGAAGTATTACGACCTTGCACGTGGCCTTTCTGTCCACAGCTGTGCCTTTATCCAGATCCTTTGCCTTAGGAAAACGTTTCTAGGCAGGTGCTCCTGCCAGAGCTGGGAGTTGGTTCCCATTGGTCTTCAAGTCACAGCTAACTGGCTGACCTCAGTGACTTGACCAAGTCGATCTCCCTCAGGTCTTGAGGCAAAAGCAGCAGGATCCCACCCCCTACATCCTCCTCTGCCTGTGCAGCCCTCCTCTGTCTGGTGCTGCATGGAGGCAAGAGGGGAGGGAAGGAGGAGACATCAGCCAGGGAGCAAAATCTGCCCTGAGCTTGCTGGCATCTCCACATGCTTCCCAGTTAGGCATGCAGGAAATCCCAGTGCTGTAAGTACAACTCAGTTCCTTCTTCAAAATATGATACTACAGAACAGTCCCATAGAAACTGATGGGCCAGTTTACAAGAATAAGCTCTAGCCATGTTAGTAACAGCTTTTAACGTGGAGCTGTAAGGACATTAACTCAAATTTGAATGTGTATAGCCCCAACTCCTACTGTCTGAATTTCCATAGAGACTATCTTGCATTCAACAGAGCAGAACATTAAAAAAAATCACCATTCTTTAACATTAATTTGCACATATTTTCTTGCAATGCCTTCTCCATCTCTGAAAAAAAAAAGAAAAAGAAAAGAAACAAAGACAACTATTTTCCCCCCTCAACAGCCACACAAAGTCACTGAGCTGATTCCTTTGCACGCAGAGCCAGCAACAGAAATGGCAGGTGATTCTCCTGCTTGCAAGATGCGTATCGTATTGCACCCTTATAGCCCATGTGCTTTTCCGCTGAGCTGGACACCCAGCATTGTCACTCCTAAAATATTTGTGAGTGATACAGGATTTTCTAGGGAAAGATTTCTTGAGGCAAGATTTAGTCAAATTTAATCCAAGTCACTCGGTGCAGCTTCATTTGTTAAGAACAGCTCCTGTGCTTGAGAAGAGCCCGTCACTGTGTTTTGCCTCACAATGTTGCAGAACACAATAACAACAACATTAAACTCAATACCCTTAAGGGGCAGTTGTAGTCAAGGGTCACATTTTCCTTCATTCCAATTAACCTACTTGTCATATTGGATGGTAGATGCATTCCACAAACTGCCCTCAAGTGTTTCTCATGCTCTTTTAGTAATAGAAAGTGGGGAGAAATATAATAGTTCATGCTTTGCTGTTTGACTTGTCCTTGGTATTTTATCTTATTGGGAAACCCACAAGAAATGAATACTATTGTAAAGATTTTTAAGGGTCTGAAAGCACAAGCAGGCTTCTGACTTGTCCCAGTATGTCTGGAACAGTGGTGCTGACAACACCAGTTCTGGGGTGAAGAGGGACCAGACTCTTTGGTTCCACTCCAGGTTTAGTTCCACTCACCTGCTGCCATGCCAAATAAAAGACTTGTGGTGGGTGGCTGGATGCCAGGTACCCACTAAAGCCATTCTATATCTCTCCCTCCTCAGCTGGCCAGGGGAGAGAAAATATAATGAAAGGCTTGTGGGTCAATAAGGAGCGGGAGAGATCACTCCCTAGTTACTGTCATGGGTGAAACTTGGGGAAAAATAAATTTTGTTTATTACCAATTAAATAAGAATAGGATACTGAGAAATAAAACCAATGTTAAAAACACCTGTCCCCCACTCCTCCCTTCTTTCCAGAATTGTCTGCCTCCTTCCCATTAGTGGTGCAGTGGAACAGGGAATGGGTGTTACAGTCAGTTCATCACATGTTGTCTCTGATGCTCCTTTCCTCCCCAGGGGGAGGAGTCCTCACACTCTTCCCCTGCTCCAGCAGTTCTCCATGAACTTCTGCAAAATGCGTCCTTGCCACAGGTTGCAGTTCTTCACAAACTGCACTAGTGTGGATCCTTTCCACAGGGTGCAGTCCTTCAGGAACAGACTGCTCCAGGGGCATCACAGAATCCTCAAGATTTCAAGGGGACTTCAAGATCATCTAATTCAACCGTCAACCCAACACCACTATAATCACCCCTAAACCATATCCCCAAGGGCCACATCCAGACACCTCTTGAACACTTCCAGAAATGGTGATTCCACCACCTTCACAGGCACTTTATTCCAATGCCTAATCATTCTTTCAGCAAAAGGGGTTTTTTCTAATTTCTAATCTGAACCTCCCTTGGTTCAACTTATGGCCATTGCTTCTTGTCCTTTCACCCGAGACATGGCAGAAGATGCCAACCCCTACCTGGCTACACGTGGTTGTAGAAAGCAATAAGGTCTCCCCTGAGCTTCCTCTTCTCCAGACTAAACAACCCCAGCTCCCTCAGCTTCTCCTCATAAGACATGTTTTCTTGACCCTTCAGCAGCTCCACTGCCCTTCTCTGGACACCCTACCACCTCCATGTCCTTCTTGTAGTGAGGGGCCCAAAACTGAACACAGCACTTGAAGTCTGGCCTCACTGGTGTTGAGTACAGTCTTTGCCCTGGTCCTGCTGGCCACGCTATTTCTCATACAGACCAGGATGCCATTGGCCTTCTTGGCCACTTAGGCACAGTGCTGGCTCATATTCAGCTGGCTGCCCCCTGGACTGGGAGAAAGGATTCCTTTGAGGTTCTCCAGGATTGTTTCTAGGTAGGCAGGAAAGGCAATATACACATTTTAATGGAACACATCTGAAAGTATGGGGAATGCTCTCCTAGAGAGTGTATTTGCAGATACTCTGTTTCTCCCAGGTTTGCATTAAATTTCCAAATCCTGGGTTTGTGCTGGAAAAAATATTATCTACATTCTGGACCTGATTTTACTTGGTAACCAGTAAAGACCTGTACCCATTTTCAGCTAATGTGTCCCATAAATACAGGCAAACATTGTTTTCTAACCCTATCCCTCCATCCTAGATTGAATGTATTATATTTGGGGAACAGTTCTATCCATTCGTCAGAGACACCTCATTCACCACTTTATTTTACATGCATAGTGAAGCACTCCTGAACTATGCAAGAGCCCTAGCAAGCCAACAGGGAGAGGTAGGTGTTTGTGGAGACCAGAAATCTCCCAGTGAACTGTAAGCTGCATACTCACCAAATTACCACCTTCACCACTGCAAAGTCGTGTTCCAGCCTGCACCAGGAGTGCAGCCACGGCCCAGCCCTGAGGAGTCCAGCTTTGCTTTCATGGATACCTCAGAGCAGCCAATTTTACTATTTGCACCTTAGGTATCTTGAATTGGTTTTGACAGCATGCTCTAGGTTCATTGGACATCTTTATGAAGATTATTGACTTAGGCAAGTAAATTATGAATAAATTTCAGCTCTCCAGTTTACGGTTTCAAGGCATGTTTGTGTGTCGTCTGCATCTGGTTAGGACAAGCAGTGCAGCAGGAACAGCAAGCTTATGTGAGTTCCCCATATGTCTTGCTGTGTTGATTTCTCTCCTGCACATTTTTATGTGGAGATTGGAGCTTTTAACATTTCTATGCTACAGTTTTATTGTTAACTTTCCCTGCTTGAGTTAATTGAAAGCAATAAAGCACCTGAAATGCCTCAGAGGCTTCCACTGTCAATAGTGAGAGGAACTTTTCTCACATCTTCATTTTCCTAGGAACACTTTGCTCGCAGATATAGAAAAAATGCAGCTGGAACTTCCCTTGGTTTTCCCCTCTGTTTCCAGATGGTTTTGAGCTCAGGTGAAGATTTTAACTTCTCCAGTAATCCATAAAAAGCAAAAATATTTCAACAAAATATTTGATACTGTGAGATGTTGGAAGGTCTCTCTGAAACTGATCTCTGTGCTGCAGCAAGGAGATGCACTGGTATTTCCAGACAGAAGAGACATGGTTTTTCAGAGCTATGAAACATACTCTTCTTCTTGCTGGTGCTGCAAGTAGTGGGAGCTCTGCAGGCCTGAACAACAGCAGCCTGCTATGCTTTTTCTTTTTGCTTCTGCCCAAGCTGCAGTTGGCCTTTTCCTCCTTGCCCTCTGCCAGCATTCCTCTTACACTGCATTACTGCAAGAGGGGACATCTGTTCTTCTGAAGATCATCTTTAGAACATCATCTATTCTTCTATGCTCTAGGTATGCTTGATCTTAAATCATAATGTCCAGCAAATTGCATTTTGTCTTGGGTGTAGTCCAAGTCTGAAATATCCTTTTCTTGAGCAAATTAACAGCTAATAGGCAAAAGGATAAGGGGATCCGCCCCATCTTCAGCCTATAGACGGCTGATGAGACCTGCTAAGCAGTGCACAGCATCAGGCAGCCATGAGGACAGGAGCCTGCTGGAAGACCCATCTGCATGCTTTCACTTCCTAGGAGGCTTGCAGATGATCTGGTGTCACACTGGGTCAGCAGCAGTCTACTCTCTGTATCCATCTTCTTCCTTCCTTTGTCGGGAAGTGGGCAGAATGACTGACCTGCACCTTCTCGCTCCTCATGGTGTGAGGCAGAGCCCTGCAACCTGAAGCCATCCTCTAATGAATTGCCACATGGCTGAAAAGACTGCACACCTTTTCCTTGGAACAAAAAAGGTGTTCACCAGTCTTGAAAGGTCACCAGGGAAAGCAAGGAGCTCTGCCTTGTCATAGAATCATAGAATCACAGGATGATTTGTGTTGCAAGGGACCTTAAAAACCACCTAGTTCTAACCTCCTTGCCACTAGTGGGGACATCTTCCACTAGACTAGGTTGCTCAAAGCCCCATTCAGCCTGGCCTTGTCACTAATTTCTTTTTCTTCTGGGTCTTCACCTGGAGCTCTGGGGCACAGCTTCCTATGAATGTGAGAGCCATTCAAAGGTGCCCTGATTTAGCAAAGGACTTCTGCATACAGAGCCATGCACATGCTGGATTTTCAAAATACTGAACTGCACTGTGGTCTAATACCCATTCAGCCTGACAGGGCTCCTTACATAGGTAACTTCCAAAAAGGGCTCAGACAAAGGTCTTAGCTGGAAGAACTTTATCCTCAAAGAACCGGAATTTCAAAAGATGGTATTGCTGTACAATAATAGGAAACATCTTCCTCTTAGGCAGAAATCTGGGAGCAATCAGATTGGGTCTGCCATGCCATTTGCTTCTACAGAGCACAATGGTGTTGCTGTCTGCAGGATGAGCAAAAAGACTGAGCAAAGGCTCACATAAAGTGGGGATCCCACCAGCTGGATGTCAGTCTGCTGCTCAGCCCCAGCCCACCACCACAGGGAAAATCCTCAAAGCTGGGGGCCCAGCCAAGGATGAATAGTCTCCTTATCTGGCTCATTTCTTGAATCCATGATGACCCTTGATACTCAGCTCTGCTTCCTAGGAAAGCATTACATTGACTGGGTTTGTATGAGTGTGGAATCCCAACATTTTTCCAATGCAGGGACCTAATCAAGAAGGAAAGTGACACCCATTCTGATAATTTATTTTTATCATCACTTCCCCAAATTTTTTATTCCTGGCAAAACTGTCTCGAGCATCTAGTTATTTTCTGACAATGAGAGTGATAATAGGAGGATTTTTTTTTTTAAGTATGGCACTGTTCAACATCAGAAGACTTCTTATCATAAAATATCATTAAAGTGTGAATTCAAGGTTGGGAGAGATGAGGCCTTTACAAGACTAATGCAATTAATTCTGCTCATTACCTGCAGCCTCAAAATATGTACATAGAGACTGATTTCACTTCTGCTGTGGAGTGTTAGGTTTGAAAAATTATTCTTTTCCAGTGGATTTCCCAATGATAAGGTGGCATGGAAATATCCCACCCTGTATTACATACCAATGAACACAGAGTCTTTGCAGGAGGAACGCTATATGCTGCAAATCGTTTGCTGTGCAGTAACTTCTTGTCAAAGTAAGAAGCTTAAAGAAATTAGGTCCCAATACTAAATAATTTCAGTAATTGAAATGTGTTAGATTGAAAGTGGGTTTCTTTGCTTTTTTTGCCTTTTTTTAAATGTAATCCTTCTCACTCTGCAATCCATCTCAGCTCTTGAATTCTGGAAAGCCTCAGTTCTTTACAGTTTACCAGAACTAATTCCAAACTCAGTTCTTTTTGCTTTCTTCTCACAGAGGAATTTGCACAGTGGGACATTTTCAATATAACAGAACTTTGATTCAAAAAAGCAATTTATTTTTCCAGCAGCTCTCAGTATTCCCTTTGCTATAGCTGAATGTATAGCAATAGCATCCTCATAATCAGCCTCTTCTTTCTATTTGGTCCTACAAGAAAGCCTATGCTTGTGTTTTTCTGCAATCACTAAATGAACATGTTTGTACGCATATGAGAGAAAGAAGAGGAGTGGGAAAAAGTAAACATCTGTCCTACCAATATACAGCCTTATCTGCTGAGCCCTAGGAGCTTTCCTTTTCTCCTTTCCACTTCAGGCACACTCACAGGGCTTTCCCTCTCCCATGATTAGTTGCATTGTGTTTCCACACTCTGGGAGCATCTTGGGGCAGGGACATTGTCCTATAACCCAAGAAGAGTAATGTCACCACCACAAACTAGCCATTCTGCAAGCAGACAAAGCAATGAAGCCTGGTCTCCTATGGACACGAGGGGAAGGGTGAGAAGGGAAGGGAAGGAAGAGCAAGTCAACAAGATTTTAGTTCTGCCCTGTAAGGGGGAAGGAAGAGATGGATGGCTTTAGAAAAATGAACTCACAGAAAGATTTCAGAGTTAACTTAGTCTACTAGCTAAGGCTAGCAATCACCAGAAACTTGAGTAAGTGCAGTATATTTAGGTTTTTCCCTTGCTTGCACCAAAAATGTTGCCCTCAGTTTATTTTTTTTCATTGCAGGAATTCATCTCTCCAACGCTTGTTTCATAGATTTTTGTTTCCATCTTATGGTCTTAATGTCTATTAGAAATATAGCCTTGAGGCAAACTTTCTCACAGTAGTGCCTTACTTTTTTGAATGCTGCAGTACACATAGTTGGCTCTGACAGCATTAGTTCTGCACTGGTACACTGTCAAACCGTCTGCAAGAAGTATTGTGAAAAAACAAACCATCTGCTAAGTGAAAATAACATCCTGATTTGGGTTTTTATATGACTATTCAACTCCATTTTAATGTCCTCTTTTCCCACATCTAATCTCACTGCAGCAGTTGCATTTGACCTGACTTTGCCAGTCTGAGTCCAACAGATAACTGCTTAATGTGCCTTTCGGACAGGGAGCTTAATGTGCTCCCTGTCTCTCAGCCCTCCTCTGAACTGCTCCAAACTCAAGCAAAGTCATCATCTGAATAGTTTCTTGGGTCATTCTTTAGTCAAAACTCCCTGGGATAATACATTTTGGTTGGACTCAATGATCTTAGAGGTCTTCTGTAACCTAAATAATTCTACGGTTTCGTCCTGAGAATAAAACTCAGACAAATGTGAAAGTTTCTTGAGATCCAAGGGCTCTTCCAGTAAACCTAGTCCAAATATTCATATTTAGTGTTGACACTAAGAATCAAGGGATTTTGCAATGAAAGGTGCACACTGCTTATACTGTATGGACAACTTAAACAGCTTCAATAGTTTCAAATCCAGCCTTACCCAAAGTACTGGAGCCTAAATGGAACAGGCATAGAAGTGTTTCAGCCTGGGACACTAGAAGAGTACCTTTGAAGGCAGTTAGGATGCTTCTTTTCTATGACATGGTAAAGACCTAATGATCTGCAGAGTTATTTTGAGTGCAAAAATAAATGCAGAAATTTTACCTGCTAGAGAAAATAGCATGAAGAGGTGATACCCTGCTTGTGCTCCATGGCTCTCAGGTGTTTGGGGCTGGTTTATAAGTCCTCCAAAGGTAAGGATTGTTCACAGGACACTACCGCCTCCAAAGAAGGAAATAGACCACTAAAACACTCATGTTTGGGTAAGATCAGAGCATTCTTGTTGTCTTCAGTTCCTCTTTTCCATTTAACAAGCAGTGCAGAGACATGATGTTACCATGACCATCCCAGAGTGGCTTACAAGGAACAGGCAGCTGCACATACAGACAAGTCTCTACATCTTGGTGTGGGCAAAATAATATCCTTCTACCTTTTCTCTCTTCTCCCTGGAAGGTGCATATTTATGCAGCAGGGCTAGTGAGAAATACCTTGCATTTCTCATGTATTCTTTCCTCTGGTCACTGTAATGTTGCTCATTATTTCTTCTCACTTGACTGGAATTCTGCAGTTGGCAGAAATGTAACGAGAAATTTACTCTTGTGAGGGCATTAGGCAAGAAAGAAGATTTTTTTTTCAAGGGGGTCTCATAGATGAGATCCCAAAACCATGTTTGCATAGCTTTTAATGTTTTGCTACATTGTTTATCCTTAGTGAAGTGTAAAACTGAAGCACGTCAGTGTTGCCTAGGAATCAGTATGAGGCAGCTAAGACAATTTGTTAGTATTCAATTCTCTTATAGCACTTGTGTGTATTTGTGTATGGAAAACTGCAGTGAACTTTTCAAAGTAGTACAGTTATTTAATTGCAGTGACACCAGGTTTTTCTTTGGAAATAAGGAAATCTGTTTCAGACTCATACAAAGACTGTCTTCCATGTGCCTGCTTTTACTGTAATTGTTCAGGTTGTGGCACTGACAAAAATCCTTGTATTTTAAAGTTAATATAAAATACAAGAAAAATCATATATGTCTCTAATCTTCTCTCTCTTCTCTTTACTTTAACTAAATACTATTTAACATGTCTCATACCTGAAGTATTTTTAGAAACATAAACAAGATCATTAGCTTAAAATGGCTGTTACCATTTGTAGTTGGTTCATTTTCTTGGCTAAACTCAGGTAGAGCATTGATGTTGCAGCTAAAATTACAACTGAACACAGAAATGCATAGCTAAGCCCTATTTAGTTCTTGTAAGAATAGAATAAATCTGAAATAAATAAATATTGTAATATTGTTTGAATTTTATATTTGTCTTATTGAGTTTCTGCTGGCATAAATGTGGAATTCTACTTCAATCTAGTTTCAGTTTTCAGTCTACTGGTTTACCTGGGTCAAATACTGATGAAAAGCTCTGGGCTAACAATCCCAGACTCACAAGGATCAGATTCTAGCCCCACTAACAGCAGTGGGAATTTTGTCATTTAGCCTCAAAGAACTCAAATTTCATGTAGCTTTGCAAAACAGCATCGAGTAAATAACTATGCTGTCTTTCCACGTGGTGTCTTGCTTCCTTTTCATTTCCCTCTCTATTAATTAATCTTAAAACCGTGAACCTGCTTCAGAAGCCCTTCCTGACAAAGACCCTTGGTTACTCCCTCTCGGTAGGAGTTCTGCACCCAGATGAACCATGGAAACAAGCTTGCTATGATCAGGCGACTAAGCGACAAGTTTTTGCACTGACTGAATAAATTCATTTCCAGCAAACTGGAAAGTTTTAACAGTGACCAAGGTGGGAAGTGTTTGTGGCTCTTCACGTGCCTTTCAAACATGTCAGAGTTCACATGCAATCTCAGCTTGCTAGGACTTGTTCCCACAGCAGCATGTCCTTCTGAGTCCATCCTGGCAGGCATCTTGCGGATCGCACAGGCTTTCAGAACAGCTGCAGCTGGAAGTTGTGCTGAGATGTTTACACCAGCTACCTTGGGGTGTTGAACTCAGCTGCTTGAGACAGGTGCTCATTAGTCTCTCTGCATGCCAAGAGACAGAAGTTGAGCCTATGGTTAAAGGCATTGTGGACCCACAGAGCAAAACAATCAGTGCTGAGGCCCACTTCTTTGAATGTAGCATATTTTATCTCAGAATAGGACTGGTCAGTCCTGCATGCCAAGTAAGCTGTTTTGGCTATACCACTATGACTGCCCTCCGGGAGTGCCTCCCCCACTTTGGTTTCATCTGGAAGCCAAGACTTGCTCTGTCATGAAAACGAGTAAGTGGGGACGATTGGGATAGTCCCTCCAAAAGTGCACTCCTAATCTGAACTGAAATACCAATGTAGCTCATCCAGAGGTTCTGCCAAAAAATGATTCACAACATCTGCTCTGAGCTGCATTCTGGAAGTGCACCGGCTAAAGGGGAATGTAAGGGAAACTATGCCTAAATGTCACCAGCCCGAGCTGGCATGAGCTGTCCTTCCTCTCTTCCCTTCCTTCCCTGCCCTGCCACCCTCCACATCACTTAGATCATTCTTCCATTTCAACTTCTGTAAATGAAGAAACAGTTTCAGTTATTGGTTTGAAAGGCTTCTCCTGTCATCCATAGTCTATATTTTGTGGTGCATATATCTGGTATCCAGCTTTTCCAAAGTACAGTGATCTACTGTAATTAGGATGTATGGTAAAAGTTTGGGAATTAAGTTAACTAAAGCTCACTTTTAGCTTTTGATTTTTCTGGCAAAGTTATGATGGGTAATCAAAGTTTCCATTTCCCAATTTAGAAAAAAAGGGTGATCAAGCAAGACCTCAGAAAAATTGTGTCTGAATTATTTCTGGTTTTTCCTATGGAAAAACTAGAGAAGGAGTTGGGTATTTGGGACACAAATACCACTTTGTTGTGTACTGTCCTCATTTTCCCCATGCAAAGTGAAGTTGTGAAGAAAAGCTCTAGTGGGCTCACATGGTAATTTTTCTCATTGCCTCTTTAACTTACACAGATTTTTCAAATATTGACTAGGCTTTGAACTTGACCTACTTAAGGCACTGGATATGGTTTTCACTTAAACAAACGCCCCTTCAGATCATGTCAGTATTATAAAGGGGCCTTGCAGCTACTGTGAATTTTGAGAATATCAGCATCTTAATACTCCTTTATACTACTAGACATACTGTGAGGGAAGTCAGCTGTTTTTCTCTGCTTCAGATGGCTTTCATGGCTTTCAGTGTTCCTCAGGACTGCTTTATACTAACCGGCATGAAATTGAATTTATTCTTGAGTCTGACCTGCTGATCACCTGTATGTTGAATCTGTCAGGACAACCTTCATTTTAAGCTATGTCTGAAGCAAGAAACTCTTTCTTGGGGCAGGGTCGGAGGCAAGGAGGCCACAACTCCCCTCTGTGTCCTCTCCTCCCCTGCAGCAGAGAACTCACAACTCATCTTCCTTCTGCAGCTCATCTCTCAGCTGCATGGCATTTGGCCTGCTTTATTTACTCTTCATTTTCAGGGAGGCATTTTGTGCTTTTCATGTAATCTCCCCAGGTTTCTGATTATGCTCCATGGGCAAAGAAGCAAAATACAATTCAAAGTTGGCCTGGTGTGAAAACTCAAAGGCATCTGCTGACAGAAAGAAAGAAAAATGATACAGTGTTGTGACTTGCCTGGATTCTTGAAATGGAGACTTGCACGCATTTTTGATATATAAAATCCTTTTCCTTCTACTCAGTTTCACAAGAAATACCCTTGCTGTCAAGAGTATTCTCAGCTCACCTGAGAAGAACAAAATGAATTACCTTTGCAATCTAACAAAGTTTCAGTCACCCAAGAAGAAAAAAACCCCATATTTTTTCCNTACTTTACCTTCTTTGTCTAACCAAGATTTCTGCAATGAAACTAGACATCATCTACGATGCTGGAATAAAAATGGGACAGGAAGGGTAAGAAGGAGCAGAGCTTTATGCTCCATAAGTGGGAGAGGTGGCTTGTGGGCTGGGGGTTTTCAAAAGGAAGGAAACCCAGGGACAAAATGAGAGCTGGAGAAGTAGGACCTGTGCATTGGCCCCACTGCAGAGGAAAGAGGGAGGTGGTTGTCACACAGCTCTGGCTCTCAGCTGGAGGGTGGTGAAGGGTAAAAGAGGGCTGCAGAAAAGCAAATGGGCAAATTCAGATGGGGAGCAGGCCATCTGATGAGTGAGTGCCCAGTAAAAGACAGAGCAGCTTTGCAAGAAAGGAGGGAGCTTAGAAACCTTATCTTCTGTGGCTCTCTAATCCTTTTCCCACCTGCTCAGCCCCAGCCTTTGCTCCCTCCCGGTCTCTCCTCAGCCCAAAAGGCTGCAGGATGCAGCCTCCGGGTACCCTGCTGGCCCCGAGGCAGCTCCACGGGGGCAGGTTCCTGCGCTGCTGTGCCAGCGGGAGTCACGGTGCTCGCAGGGGTGTCACGGCGCTCGCATAATCAGATAACTGCTCACAGGGATGCCTGTGCGCTGTATGGCCCCCTGGGGCACCGACAGCATCACCGCTGCGCTGTCTCAGCACGACCACGGCCCCACGCCGCGACAGCTGCCTTGTGCGAAGACCCTTCGCCCACCAGCTGAGTGTTGTTTAAGTCTTAAACTTATGTGTTCTTTAACCAGATTCTTTTATGCAGCCTGATGAAAAATATTCTGTTTGATGTTTTCAGAGACAGCATCTTAAGGCGTTACTTCGATGACTTCTCTGGCACTGCCCTTTCTGAAGTCATTATTACTCATTAGGTATATTGTGCAGAAAGCAAAGTAGGTCACGGATGAAAAGCCCCATCTTAGCGAGCGGCATCAGTATTGCACAAAGCTATTTTCAACTTTCATGAGATAAAAAATGTTTTCTGTAGGATGAAAGCTGTCACTGCCAACTTACAAATGAATGCCAACTATGTAAAAACTTTCATTTTAGATTCCCAGGCTTTCATATGTTAAATGCATTGTTTTAGAAATTCCTTTCAAAGATAATTCCCACTGTATAACCCACACTTGCTGGGTCACCAGTAGGGTATGCGCTGAGGGCAGGTACACAGTGGTGTTAATCACTGTCAGCTCCATAAGGACAGGAGCATTTCACCCCATGAGGATCTGGCCTCAAGAGTCCCTAAATGGGGAACAATCCAGGAGATGGTCTGGGTGAGTATCTGGGAAAAGAATGGCACCCTGGAGCTTGGGCACTGGAAAGATCTCTCACCTATCTTTGCAAGGCACCGAAAGAATGAATTGGCATCTGCAGTCTGGGATAACCTCTAAAGCCAAATGACAACTTCAGTAGCAGCAGCTCATTGCACATTGATCCATTAGTTAAAACAGACTTAATTTTTATTTCACTGCTCCTCCAACTGTTATTTTCATGTTACTTGGAGATTTCAAATGAGTACTCAGACTTTCTGGAATGATCCTTAATCTCTTAAAATTGTTAGGCATTCCTCTTCTGGCTCTCAATTTAACAAAACACCCAGCAAATTCTTTTTTTATTCAATTTCCTCAAGAACTGAAGCACAGGATTTGAGTAGAAATTAGACTGCACATGCAGTATGTCCCTTCATCAACAGAGTATGTCCAAAGCACCTTCAACTGTTAGAGGTAATTAATAAAATTATACTTTTGAGTTACTACTGCATAAAATAAGTTGACATATGACCACAAAAATGTTGCTAGATTTGGGGGTTTTTGGTGTAATACCTTGCTGTTTAAAGTCTATTAATCTTTTCATTAAAAATGTGGATATTACAGTTAAAATGGAATCTGTTTTTCTCTTTAAAGCAATTGTTGCTTAAAACTAAATTGTAAATTATGACAACATAAGGGAAAGTCTAAATTTATTGTCATATATTGCAATAATACAAGTTACAATAAAAGTAACACACTATATGATTGCAGCCATGGTTTTAAAGACAGATATCCCACAACTAGGGAAAGTTCTTCAGTAAATACTTAGAAGTAGGGTTCAATAGAGTGACAATTTTTTTTTTTTAATCAGATAACTTCTGCTTTAAGTACAAATGGAACATTTTCTGCCTTAAAGTAGCTCCGATCAAGGACTAGATCTTCTAAATGGAAAGCCAAGTACTCACTTAAAAACAAAAAAAGACGCTCTAGTGAGTACAAACTAATGTGGAAGATTAAAATTACGCAATTCAGTTAGACAAACTCAAATGTTACTTCCTCTGTTTATTGAAATTGTTTAGTTGATTAAAGTGCTATGGCACGTTCACTTTGTTCCACACATAAAGAGCATCTAAGTTCAAACAATAACAGAGTGTTGATTTCAAATTTTCATTTAAATTGTAAGTAAGAAGGAAGCATCATCTAATAAATATGAGATTCTTTGGCATTTCAAAATTAAGTACCTCACAAATTAAGGATCTGAATAAATGTTAGTAAACCATAACTACACAAATAATTTGATGCAGATTTTGTTTACCTTCTAGTCTTCCAAAAAGAAATACAAATGCACATCAATTATTGAGTGCAGGCCTATGTGTGGGGAAGTATTCTATAAGTACCAATTTAAAACAAGCAGCAAACAAGGATTAGCCATTTTCTGTTAATGATTGAAATCATGATTAGAAACAATTATTTAAATTATTTTTATTCAAATCAGCATCTACAACCTGTAGGTATCCACTAGTATACACCGTTCAAGACACACAAAAGCAATTACCTGCTGTGCAATCCATCATCTAGAACCATGCATGGAACCAGGAGGCTTGGTCTCCATTTCTTCTCCTGCTGTAGACCTGCTGTCTGTGCCAGGTGGATTATTTTACCCTTCAAAGGATCACAAGCTGTCCTGGCCAGGACGAAATATTCAGGTCCATGATCTTAGTAGGCACCCAGAACCATCTTGATATTGAGTAGAGATGTGCTACACTGCTTCAGTGTACATGGTGACCTGCTGTTGCTGCATGCACCTTTTGGCTGATTATCTTCCTTGCCATTTCAGAAAAGTTTAAGCTAAGCCAGTCAGGACAATATGTGGGATGTGGTTGTCTTGTGGTTCTTTTTTATTTGTGATGCCATATCTGCATTCAGGTTCTCAAATTGCCCAGAAAAGACTTAATGCCAGCCAAAAAGAAAGTTGAACAAGTGCAAGGAAATTATTGTATGGAACACAAATAAGAAATCTTAGCTCCAAATTTCTGTACTTGCTTACATGATTTTTTTAAATGCCTTTAACCGCCAAAGGACTCCTGTTTGTCAGATGTTTCTGAGAACTAATGTCTCATGGATGATTTCCAAGGTTTTCCAAGCTGCAACAGATTTTTTAACCACTGACTCTGAATTTCCTGAAATGGGCTTTTCAAGTTGAGGGAAAATACAAAATTCTGATGTGAAAATAAAAAAGGTAAGAGAGATGGAAAAACTTGGTGCCAAACTAAAACAGTACAAAACAAAAAACTCTGAATAAGTTAATAATGTGGGGAAACCCCCAACCAACCAAACCAACCCAACCCAACCCATGCTTGATTCCATGATCAGAAGAGAAAAACGTGAAAAAACCAGATTTGTTTGACTTGGTCTTACAACAAAAAACTCCACAGGTCTATACCAAGTAAGGTAAACTAAGTAAAAAGAAATAGATTCAGAAAGCCTGAAAGCAAAGACTGCCCCTGGTGGGTCTTCATTGTGGTGGCCTGGAGAAGGCAGTGTGAGAGCAAAGGGGACTGGACGAGCAGCGGACAGGGATGCAGGGGATGCAGAGGGGTTGCCTGCAGGAGCTCTGATTGGCATCCTCCCTCCATGCCCAAGGGAACAGGACTCATTTTCCCTTCTCACCACATGTTCTTCACCATATAAAAGGAGAAAGCTACAAAGCAGGTAAAGGCACAAGGCTGCAAGTGGAAATTCCCAATGTTACATCTATCATGTCTTGTTGGAAAATGAAATGTCAAAAAACTTTAGGCTTTTAGAAGGACATAGAAAGATGAAAAACATTTTAAGGGTTAAGTGACTTGGCCAGTAATAGAAATAAGTAAGAGTTTCTGAAACATCATTTGCAGTGTACTCAGGCACACAGAAATTGTAATATATGTTGCTCTTCGAGTGTGAAAACCCCACCATCTATGTAATGTGATTTGTGAGGTCTGCACAATATGAGAGGATGAAGGTATTTCAGCTCTGAGATGTCCTCAGATCTGCATTTTGGCTCCTAGTGCTTGAACTGCAACGCCTGTTTAGAGAAAATGATATGCAGGGAGTGTATCGAATGGAGGACTGTGCTAAACCTCTTCCTTTTCAGGAGGTCGGTGTTTATTTCCCGCCAGGTTTGCATTAATGACCCACTGACCTACTTTTCTGATCCACCTGGCAGAACTCTGCATCCCTGAAACCTGAGACTTTGTCTGCTTCACAGATTTGTTTTGGTTAGGTTTTCTGACAGAAACCATTAGGAGAGTGACACTGCAGATAAAAATGAAATGTGCTCTGCTCTTTGGTATCGCAAGTGTATTTTTATTTAATTGTGTAAGCATTATCCATCATGATAGACTCGCCTGTTCCTTTTTTTTTTTTTTAATGGCTCTCTATTTTCTAAGGTTTTCTTCTCCCTCCCTCATATTACGAAGAAAAATGAGCTGTATATGTTTATCCGGTGATTTCTAACCAGTGCTGCAGCTTCGACTGCTGCAGAGCAAGAGTAAAGGGAAAAGGCAGGCATAATGGATCAGTGAGGAAAAGACATCTTCTGCCTGTCTTAAATCATCTCCTTTATAGAGCAGCTTAAATTGCTAGAAATAAAAAAAGCTCCTTGGCAGCTCAACAACTGCATATAAAACAAATCATATTTTTCCATGAATCGTAAATGTCACCATCTCAGATAACATTTATGCTTTCATAGAAACAGGAACTTAATTTTCCCTGGTTATGTTATTAACTTACTTTGGTGAATCAGATCACCTACATTAAAACAGAAGCAGCCGGTGACTCAGAACAATGATACATTCGAAGATCAAGCATAGCATTTGCAAACGAAGCTGCACGCAGATGGAATTGCTTCTTTGAATCACCAGATAAAGATTGATCTGTTAAAATCTTGCTAAAAATGGGTACCAAATGCTTGTTGTCAGAAGTGACTGACAGTCCTTGTCCGAAGCTGAAATGAAATTGGGTTTGCCTATTCATTCAGTGAGTGCACAGCAACAGCACAGGAGAGAGGGAGGGCTGTGATGGGCTGTGATGTGACAAACTGATTGCCATTGCTTTACTGTCCTTTTATAAGTTCTTCTAGTTAGGAAAAAAACCACACAAAACCCCCACTGTTATTGTAATACATCATTTAACATTTCAACCTTTCTGGTTTGCTCCCTGTCCCTCTGGCTTGGTACTTGTATGGCCCCTCAAGACCTACCTACGCGAACCTGTCATGACCATATAGAAAGCCAACCCTGTACTGTATAAAAGCATCTTTATTCCAATTTGTCAGAAGGGGATTTAAGATGAGAGTAAAAGGAAAGAGTAGCCTAAGGCTGCACAGAAAAATGCAGATTCAGTCCAGTGCCATGACCACAACCCTTGCATCCCCTCTTCTCCATGCATGTGCAGTTTGTTTGTTTAAGAGCTGGGACACATTGACTAGAATATGCCCACAGTGCTTTGTAGGCAGAAGCAGTCTGGCTTTCCCTGTGCTCTAGAGCAGCCACACCTGTGGTGTTGTGAATCAAAATCGAAGTGGCCATAATCACCCTGGCACCAAGTATGAGCTCTTCAGCTTGCTGTGTCTTAGGTTATGCTGAACTAAGCACTAAACTCATGTAGCTCCAAGGATGCTCAGAGCATTCTCAGGACTTGCTTGCCCCCTCCTATAGACATATTCCTACAACAATATACCTCGTGGGGCAAAGACTGGCTTTACAATACTCAGTGAACTCACTTCCCATATCATGAGCTCAAAAAATTAATGTTCAAAGCACCAAAAAACCCAATTATTTACCTCAGTCCTGGCAAGTAAGGGGCTGATAGTTGCATGTAAGGTAGGTATTACTTGATTATAATTTAATTTCTGCTTGACTCATCTCCACTTTGAAATAAAGAGATGCTGCTGGTAACACTGCCAAACCTTTTCATGCAGTTATATATTTACTTTAAAGCAAAGGAGCTCAGAGACTGTCACAAATGCTTTGAAAATATGAGCTGCAAGTCTAACTCACACAAAAATATATGTGCGAATGTGATAGCAAATTCTGCATGCCAGCAAAAGACTGGGTGATGGTAATATTTCATAATTATACCTAAATAAAAGGTTCTCTGTTAGTTTAGGGGTTGTGGCATCTAATCTGCATTTTCATGAATTAGTGTTTTCACCATGTGATGGAAATATTTTGATACATTAATGAAAGCAATGAAAAACATGTCCTACTGTCAGATTCCAAGCTGAAAAAAAGTGATTATATTTTCTCACCATGTATATTCCAACCATTTCAGCTACATGCATATTCCATTTCATCCTAGCATCCCTTACTCATGAAAGCAAAATGAATCACAGGGTAGACTGTACAGCTATTTGATTCAGTCCCTGCAGATTGCATTGATTTTTGTAACACAATAAACATTATTTTCACTAGTATGTTTTGCTCAAAAGATGTTTATATTGCACTTATTGGACTTCAGAGCCGTTGAGTTAGGAGCTATCTTTTAAGGCAAGTCTGTAGGGGTTTATTTTTATGTTTCTGATTTTAAAGTCTGTCTTGACATGTAACCGATTTAAGTCTTTTTTTTAGGATGCTAGTTTTGAATAAAGAAATTTTACAGGTGTCCCTGGATTCAGCCACTACTCTTCCAGAAATCCCAAAGGCCCCAGAATGCCCACAATTGACCCTAGAAACATGGAGACACAAGTGATGGCCCTATTTATTTATTTAACTGTGCAGCAATAGACACTGTGACCCAAGAAACAGTCATCAAGGAAAGATATGGAATTGTTGAATGCATGTGAGTTGACCCAGTTTAAGTGTCTTATGGTTTAAAAAAATATAAAAAGGGCAGTCTAATACAAATTTCAGGCATCTGAGACTCTTCAGCAATTTCTATTAGTTCCAGCCATCTCAGTCTTCATTGCTTGCCTTCATGATCTTTGAGGTCAGTGATGGCTTGTTTTTCAAACTAAGTCTATGTTGAGCTCAATCCTCAAATACACACTGGCATACAAATATTCATGGTGTTTCTTCATAAAAAATAGAAAAGTACTTCAAAAGTAACAAATTCAAAGTTTGCACTTGGTTTAGAGTTCTTTGAACCACAGAAAATTATATTTGCATAGAAATGAATAGTTACTTTCCCAAACAGGAGCTCCAACCTGCACTCCTCTGAGGGGCTCAGTGCCCTCCTTTTGCAGCCCTCAAACGGAAATGGGAGCACTCATAGAATATCCTGAGTTGGAAGGCACCCACAAGGATCATTTTCCTGCACAAGACAACCCCAAGTATCACACCATATGCTTGAAACCATTGTCCAAATGCTTCTCGAACTGCATCAGGATTGGTGCTGTGACTACTTCTCTGGAAATCCTGTTCCAGTGCCCAACCACCCTCTGGGTGAAGAACATTTCGCTTATATTCAGCCTAAACCTGTTCTGATGCATCTTCATGCCATTCTCCTGGGTCCTGTCACTGGGCACCATGGAGAAATCAGTACTTGCCACAGCACTTCCCATCATAAGGTAGTTGTAGACTGCATTGAGGTCTCCTCTCAGTCTCCTCTCCAGACTGAACAGACCAAGTGACCTTGGCTGCTCCTTATAAGGCTTCCCCTCCAGACTCTTCCCCATCTTTATATCCCTCCTTTGGATTCTCTCTTGTAGCTTAATATCTTTCTTGTATTGTGCTGCCCAAATCTCCACACAATATTCAAGGTGAGGCCACCCCAGTGCAGAGCAGAGCGGGACAATCCCCTCCCTCGACCAGCTGGTGATGCTGTGCCTGATGATCCACAGGACATGGTTGGCCCTCCTGGCTGCCAGAGCACTGCTGGCTTATATTCAATTTACCATTGACGAGGACCCTTCAGGTCCCTTTCCACGGCACAGCTTTCCAGCCTCTTGTTCCCCAGTCTGTATGTACATCCAAGGGTGCCCCATCCCAAGTGCAGAATCCGGAACTTATCTTTGTTGAATTTCACACAATTTGTAATTGCCCAGCCCTCTATCAAGGTCTCTCTGCCAAGCCTCTCTGCCTTTGAGAGAGTCAATAGCCCCTCCAATTTAGTATCATGAGCAAACTCAGTTAGTGTAACTTCAATTCCTGAGTGCAGATTGTTTATGGAGATATTGAAGAGCACTGGGCCTAAGATGGAACCCTGTGGAACTACACTAGTGACTAGTCACCTACCTGATGTTACCCCAATTACTTTAACCATTTGTGCCATCACATTGCAGCCTGGCTTGACATTTTGCAAGAGCAAGCCCCTGGGCCTCTCTCCTCCATGCCTTTTCTTTCCCATCTTCATCCAAAGAGCTATCTATAATTTTTGTCACTTTCATTTCCAGTATGTCACTATAGATTATGAATTGCAAGCCACTGCCCACCCATTAAATGGAACACATCACTGCAGATAATCGTCCCAGAATGTAAATCAGTTTACTGCTACCTGGTTACTGCTGGTACATGCACAAAATGGAGAGGAGATGGCTCTAGCAGGCTGTAGGTGGTGCGTATCTATCAAATTCTCCTCATTTTAATAGCTGTGCTCAGAACAACACACAGGTGTGATGCATTCATCTGCATGTATGAGAATGTGTCCGTCTGTATTGAGAACATCTTGATGATCAGAACCATTCTCACAAGCAGACTTTAAACTGGAAGCTGGTGATCTCATGGGACAACTGTTGTATAGGAGTGCTAAACAAAGGTGTTCAGAGAATTGCACTGACCAATGGCCATGTGACACAGTTGCATGAAGCAACTAAATCCATCTGTGCTCAGGACAGGCCACTCTTAGTTTAAAGAAGCAATGCAAGATCAGCACTGCATTTGGTGCCACTCACTGTCTGATGATACCAGTGCTGATGCCACAATAGTTTTAAGCTGATTGTCA
The DNA here is from genome assembly GCA_013396695.1 of Sakesphorus luctuosus. Lineage (NCBI taxonomy): Eukaryota > Metazoa > Chordata > Aves > Passeriformes > Thamnophilidae > Sakesphorus > Sakesphorus luctuosus. The sequence continues at coordinate 931,398 of VWZD01006499.1, forward strand.
CTGACTGATCCAACATCCTTTAAACAAGTTTTTCTTTTACAGGCAGACTTTCTCCCACACGGTTTGAGAAAAGCTCTGCTCTTGAACTGGAGGCATTACAATAATGACTCAGGTTTGCCTTCCTTTTGCCCCCACCAAATGCTTAGCTGAGACAAAGTGATACAAGTGTATAGTTTTCACAGAAAAGGCTTGGGAAAAGGCACACATGTGCACATGCATATATGAATACAACACACACATGGTCATGGAGATAGTGGCACAAGAACCTGCTATTGGACACATCAAAAACTAGTTTGTTTGTATTAAAAAAAAAGCTGATGGTGTTTTAATGGCATTATTGAATATACTTACACTGCTTTCCATGTAGAAACATTTGCTGCCAGAAATTAAGGGCATTTCCAGGCAACAAATGGACTACATGCTTTTTGTTGTATGTTTTAGAACAGAACCATACAAGCCTTACAGGAGTGACCAATACCACCTCACGTGACCAACCTGTGTCTGAGTACAAAGTGATAATATGAGGCTGACCCCTAAAGTCCCTGAGGACAGTAACCAAAAGTCTTTCTGATTCTTGCAAGGTGCCTCTTCTTCAATAGGTTGTTTCTTCAACATGCCAAAGCTGAAAGACTGTAATTTCATACTGTGTTGCATTCCCAGACATGGTCCTTAGAGCCTGCCCGAGGGAGAAATCCCCATTCCTAAGGAAGTCTCTGGGACAGGGCGACAGAACAAGGCTGAGAAGTTTTCTTTCTTTGTTTTGGGGAGAATTCAAAGACTATTTCACAAGGAAATCTAATTTGTCCTGATCTCTGCACAGCAGTGCCCTGGAATGCTGATTTAATTAATGGGCATTAGACAGGTTCAGGGATGGGTGGTCTAACTAGTACATAACTAGATCTCTGATTATTTGCTAACATTTTAAAAATACAAACTCCTATCTTCACAATGTATCATTACTTTCTATTATGAACTTGTACCTTATGCCATTGATCAATGGCTGGTTAGTGGAACTCTACTTTCAAGTGGGAAAATATTTTGTTTTACTCCCCTCCTCCAAGTTTTAAAATTTCCCCTCTCTCTCCAACAAAATCACTCTGCAATAGTTCTGATATTATCACCAACATGAAAGAATTCAGGGACACTTTTCTGAATTACACTAATCAACTCATTTGAGGAGCCTCTTGAGCCCATAGAGGTATCTTTTCCATTATCTGTTGGCACAGACATTTTTCCTACAATTGTATCTAAAGTTTGTGCATATTCCATTCAGGTTCCCTTCCTTGAAATGCATAAAGTTAACAGAGGAAACCTTCTTGACGGCTTATTGTGTAAATCCTTCTGACACAGTTTCCACATTTGTGTAGGATATGAGAACTGATCATCACAAAGTAGGTCAAGAACTCCTAAGAGACATAGTGACTGCCTTTGATTTTTCTACCTTGAAGTTCAAAGAGCATGAGTAAGTTCATTGAAAGAGGAATAGATGAGTTATTTAAAGAAATAAGGATTCCACTTTACATGTGGTGTCTGGAGAACTTAGGAAAGAGCAGATCATGAACAAGGTGGTGTGTGCATGAACATGCATGTGCCTGTATGTACTTTCCAAATATTGTTTCAAGACAACACTACCATTAATTTTTAATTAATTCTTCCTGGCACTGAAAACTGCTCTTTTAATAATGAGTTAAATGAGAAGTTTCGTGCTATATTCTACACCTATACACTATGCTTCATACCATCCTGAGTAGAGCAACTTCAAACAATTTACTTGAGCTGAGGATCACATGGACTAAAATTTAGAAAAGACAGCAGCTACCCTCTCCCTGTGTGAACTGAAGGCAAATAGACTTTCAGCATGGGAACTTTATATAGAAGTTGTACCAAATAAGCCACTTGGCTTTCGGACCAGGTATTGGTATCTAATTCTCTTTTGTTTGCAGCACCAACATTATTGCCTATATGGTTATGGTGTAGAGCAATAGAAATGTTAAAGAGATAGACTGGTGAGGAATTACAAGACTGGGACTTAGATCATCTGTGAGATGACTGTATCCTTTAAGAAGAGTGACATTTTTCACTGTTCTGTTCAAGTGACAGACTAATCAGGGGTCACACAGGGCATCAGTTTCAGCTGCCACATAAGTGTTGCATCATGCACATGTGCCAAATCAGGTAATGAGGAAAAAGCTGCACTACCTCATGACCCTCCTGGACATGTTATGGCTGCCTCTGATCCTGGTGAACTGGCATTTAGAGGAGACAAATCAGAGGAAGGTTAATGTGACAGATGGAGACAAACGTTGAGAAACGATGGAGATCTTATCCTAGAAACGCTACCGTGTTCAATTTGAAAGCTGTTATTTGGATAAATTTCCCTTTCAAGGAGTGAAGGATGTTCTGATTAAAGCTGTGTAGGTGGCTAAATTCTGTTCTGTGTGGCTGTATCACCATTACAGTTACTCCCTTTGTTTCGAATCACAGAAGATAGCAAAAAATCCTGTCTGCTGAATTAGTGGTAACATGAGTAAAAGTTGAGACTAAAAAGTTCCAATTTACCTTGGGTTTACTCTATATAATTTTGTTAAGCACTGTGTATTACTGCCATATGAAAAGTAAGATTTTCCTGCTCCGTACCACTAGAAAGGTGCGCTATAACATTACAATGTGCTCCTCCCCATGCTGCTCCTCCTTATGCATGTTTTCACTTGCTCACTCAGAAAATAGTCACAGGAGATGGTATGTCTTTCCTGTAGCTCAAAGTGGTGATGCCTCTCTTTCAATGAGTCCTGGCCCTGCCTCAGGAATCTCTCTTGTCCTCCCACTTTGTGCTGTGAGCATCCATCCCCCACCAGGAAGATGTGCTTGCTGTGTGGCAGTCTTGGAGGTAAGAAGCCTCAGCATAGAGAGTACACTTTGCTCTACAGCATTCTCAAGACAGAGAAATATTAGGGAAAGGTTTCTCTGAGATATGGGGTTGCTTTTCTTCCATAAAACCTCACTCATGAGCCATATTGGGACTATTGGAGTACCCAGCTCTCCCTGAGCCACCACTGGGCAGATGGGTTTTCCCTGGTGACCTGTCCCATGGCCCCAGTGGCCCAAACATTAGCAGTAAGCACTGTCAAACATAAATAGACAAAGCTGTTTACA